>VYXD01009709.1:14942-64614 GCA_013397195.1 Hylia prasina | reverse complement strand
AGTAGATCCGAGGAGGAAGTTCTTTGCTGTGAGGGGGATGAGGCCCTGGCACAAGCCGCTCCGAGAGACTGTGGATGCCCCATCCCTGGAAGTGTTCAAGACCAGGATGAATGGGCCTCTGAGCAGCCTGGCTTAGTGGAAGGTGCCCCTGCCCGTGGCAGGGGGCTTGGAACTAGACTTTTCAAGTTCCTTCTGACGCAGGCTATTCTATGGTTCTGTGATGAAATCCATCTGAGAAAGCCTTGTGAGTCTCCGGTGTGAACATTGCCACTGAGCTGGTTTTGGGGACGAGGTGAGCATAGGGCATAGTTGCTCACAGTGAGTGCGCTGCATCTTGGGTTTGGCATCAGACTTCTACCACAAACGTTTTTGCCAATTGATGATCAAGGATCCACACTGAGTTATTTTTACCCAAGACCTGTTTGTTAATCTTGTTTCCATCATTGCCTAAATGCTTTTATTCACACACTGTGGAGAGAGCAGGAGCGTGTGGTGTGAAGGATGAAAAGTAGAAACTGAAGCTGTAGCTTTAGGGGTAGTAAATCAGGCTTGTTAATCTTTTCTTGAAACTGGAAAATAAAAGGAAATAGAAGAGAACTAAAGGTAAGATCTCTGTGCCATTGCAAGGGCAGTGTCTCTGGTGGAAAGAAATAGCTATTGGTAGAAATAATGAGAAGAGTTTTATGAGCTGGTCCCCTTGCACTGCCTGTTAGAGGAGTTTGTCTGGACTGAGCTGTCTGGTAACAGGTCTCACTGCATACAAATTACCCAGTGATCTTCAAAGAACGTAGGTTATCCACACACCTCAGGCCTCTCTCCCAGCAGGTTTCTGGTTATGTTACCATATGAATTTTTGTTACCATGTGAATTTTCATCTAAACACAAGCACAAAAGGAGAAGTGAGTTAAAAGGACTCAGATATTAGAATCCTGACAAAACCATACTATAACTTGGGAAAAAATAGTAATAGAGGATCAAAATACCCAGCTGTTTCATACCTCAGACTTTTAACTGGGCCAGTTGGAAATGCCTTAAAATCAAATTCACTACTCTCAAATATATGCCAACTAGTGCTTTATGCTACAAATACCCTCCTTGCTTCAGTATTTTCTCTGAATCCTTTCTGATCCGTGGTTTTGACTGCTAGCCTTTTAAATTAGGAAACGGGAATTATGCTAGGAGTGTGGCGTCATCTCATTTTACTGACTCTCCTATTTCTCAGGTTATGAAATAAATGGTACAAAATACACACTGAAGTTACAACTATAGAATAATCCTGCCAGATGAATTGCATTTAGCCAGGTTCATTTTACTTGAAAGTAAGGAGAAATTTGTCAAAGAAATTGACAAATTTGAAAGAAATTGACAAATGTGAAAGAGTTAGTAAGAGACCTACATGTTTTTCTTACTTGTTTGTAGCTTCCTCAGTTAATGCTGCAGCATCCTAACATGTTTGTGTAAGAAGCAGACATACTTCCAGATCACGCTGTTCATGCAGGTGGATCAGTGGAAGGTTGTGGGCTGAGATCAGCATCAATGAAGGAAACAGTTACTGCTTTTAATAGCAACTACATGGTAGGATTTTGTGGTAACTGTACATTGTGCAAAAAGTAGAGACTGAAGCCTTTGCGATTTTTGGATTGCTGCTATTGTTCTTTTCCTCTGTGGAGAGATATGAGGCACATATTGGAAATCAGAAATGATGATGGCAGTATGTTGTTAGAAGTGTGACTACCAAAATCATCACACCAGTAATACAAAGTGATGCAAAGTATGTAATTGTTTTGGTACATTTTTGTTCTGAGTCAAGAACAAATCTAGATACCTAGAATGGTAAATCAGTAGTGATAGACTTTTTTCTAATCATAGGCTGTTTGTACTTGACTAGAAAAGCATTTCCAAGAGTTGTGGTATGGGAATGTAACTCATAATATTTCAGGATGCAAACATTGTGTAGAAATTAAATACGTGCACTGGACCAAGCTCAGAGAGTTTCTGATTAGTTCTGGCAGTGGCTACCAAGGCACAATTACAGGAGATAGTAGCAACACTATTATAACAAAGTTCAACAGAATTGTGAAAGCCCTTTATACTCAAAGGTCCACTTGTCAGTTGTCATCAGCTTCACCAAGTTGAAAATAAGTCTTGACTGCAGCTACCTATTCGACAGTCACGTTGTTCAGAAAACCATACTCCTGACGTGGTTGTGTGCTGCAAAGGAAGAGCTAATGCAGAACTGTGGGAACATCCAGGGACACTGAAATGTCGTAAGCCTAGGAACATAAGTTTGGATATTAGCAGGCTTGTGAAAGGAAGGAGGGGACACTGCTGTTGGCAAAGCAGGTCTGGAATGAAAGTGTTGGACAAGGGTAGCTGTTCTGTGTATTTGCCTCTGTTAAGATTCCTGGTGTTGATGTGCAGCTGTTGCCCTGAGCTGTCCTTTAGATTGTGCAGCTAGCTCTTCATGTAATGTGTCTGCAGCTCGTGCATGAGCAGTGATGCTGTCAGTTCCTGCATGTTAAATTTAAAAAGATCAATTACTCCTCTCCCCACTCTTGCCACTACTAGCAAAATAGGTCAAAGTAAAAGAAGAAAACTCACAGAAAGACTGTTAGTGAGGCATGATCAGAGTCAGTGTCATAAAGTTTTTGCCTTGCTGCTTACACGTGCAGGCATTGTGTCATATTAAACACAGAAACTGTGACGGTGACTGAGCATCGGTTTTATGTGCATAAAAATGTCTTCATTAAGTCATCTTCACTTTGAAAAACTGGTTGTGGAGTCTTTTACCTTGTAGCTTTCTGCTGATGAAGTGTGAAGATTGCCATATATTAGCCTGTTACTTAAACTGCCAATATTGTTAGTCATCCACTGATCCACAAAATGGACATTTACATTAAGAACACTTAGAGAGATAAACAGGACAAGGTAGGACAAATATTCTAATCATTTTCCCACACACAATCCACAGAGGTGTTCTCAGAGAGTGAATTATAATGGTTGTTACCGTCCTTAAAGATGAAATCTAAAGAAGTATCGAAATAATAATATCAGAAATTTTTTAAAAACTCAAATACTCCAAAATCAACCCAATAAAAGGGAAGTGATTTCTTGTAACAGCACAAGAAAATCGTACATATTTTAAAAGTAAAAGGAAGAAAACTGAAGAAACAGTGGATTAGATGCTATGGCTAGTCAGCTGCAATTAATATAGAGGAAAATCACTCTGGTTATTTCAAACAATTTCTGAATTCAGACAAGAGAGCTGGAAGGAGGATTTCTTTGAAGAGACTGTTTGGAAAAAAGGGAAGAAGGGTTTATTATATTGTTACTACTCAATGCAGCAATTTGTGCTTAGGTACAGTAGATGGCCTGAAGTACTGGGACAAAACCAACAATTCTGAAGCCGAGTACAGTACAGTTCTTAATCCTAATGTTTAGATTTATTTTCTGACACTTTTTCAAAGTTGTTTACTATACCCAGCTACATTTCAATACAGTAAAAAGCTAACTTTGAGCTACAAAAGTGCCAGTGATAAAATGAATTAGATAAATTCTACCTGATTTTTCTAGTTACTCAAATGATCACAAATTTATTTGGCAATATTATTTACCATTTGATAATTTATAAATTAATGAAAATAATAATGATTGGTTTCAGGTCATTCTCTGATTTTATATAATGTATTGCCATCCATTTTATTTTGCACACACCACATGGTGCCATTTCAGTTTTTGACTGAACAACTTATGTGACCAGCAGTATAAACCACTAATGTTAGAACCCAGTTTCCTGATTCTTCAACAGTGTGTTGCAATAATATTTTGGTTTGGGTTTTCTTTCCAATGATAAACCAAACAACTGACAAAATTTTATTCTAAATTTCTCCAGTGTATATATTATTGAAAAGTGGCTTTCACCAAGCATTCAAGAACCTAAAGCTAAAATTTGCAAGCTTACTAATAAATTTTAGAGTGGATAAAGTTGTGGTTATGACTTAGTTAGGTTAGAAATCACATAAATTTGGGTGCAAAATGCTTTCTTTTGTTTACTTAACAGCCATACCAATATATAAAGCCAGATAAAAAGGGAGACAAGTATTTCAAAGCTTTAGAATGCCAAAACCATGGTCTATCACATTTAACATAGCTAGCACAATATTTGTAGAAAATCTGGGTTCTTCAGATTGTACAGCCCTGAGGACTTCAATTTGGTTTTCATGACTGCCAGATTTTCAGTGTAGAGTATTTAAAAGAAATTTAAAAAAAACACCACCCCCCCCACAAAGAAAACCCAAAAAAAACAAACAAAAAATACCCCAAACAAACAAACAAACAAAAAAATCCAAACCACCACCAACTTCTACATCAGTGAAAATATCCTTAGAAATACAGTCTGTTTTTTCAGACTTCATTGTCTGGGTTTCAGTGACTGGTGAATATGCTCTTAGTTTCATTAATAGCTTACCACTGAAGTATTTGCTTTGTGCACACAATTACTTTGCCAAAAACCATTGTGGTTTCTGAATATGTATAGAGAGAGCTGCATTCCTTTGATATTTGATACTAGGAAGATGAAACATCTGGAATCACAAATCATTTTTGAAATCTTAGCTTTAAGGAGTAATTAAATTCTTCTGGATTCTGGAACACACAGTCCTGCCTTCTGTGCAAAGCACTAACATAATGACTGCAAATCATTTAGTTGCGTTGGGCCACTGCTGCTCAGTAAAGAGTCTATGTGTAAGCTACATATGACTTTCGAAGAGGAAAAAGTGATTGTAGAAGGTGCTGACTTACGCTTACTCTTAAATGTACTCTTAGTACATTTACTAACATAATTTTCAGTATGAACCAGTGCTGAAAAGACATTTTATATTCACTGTAAACAAAGAACCATGTGAGCTGCTGTGTGTGGAAAGAAATTAATGAAATTTTTGGGGGGTGATAACTTCATGTTTTTACCAGGTAACACCACCTGTGTGAAGCACCGGCTACACGGTAGGGTTAGAGTGTATTAGATGGATATGGGAGTAACAGACAAAAGAGCTGGAGAGACAGGAGCTCTTGCATATGGAAGCATTGGTAGATAGGACAGCCTAGACTTGTCATATATTATACATTTAAATTACTGGTTATACTAGGTGGGCCGCAACATGACACGAAATAACCTCACGAGGGCACGGTGATGAACAAAGCAGAAAACACTCGAGTTTATTTACAAAACTCAATTTTATACATTTCCAAAGGTGCCTGTGGATTGGAAGATAAAAACCCACCTCCCAAACCACATTGGTAAAGACAACTGTCAATCAACTTTCTCCTACCTAAAAATACGTAAACAATGAAGGACAGTTAGGAAAACAAAGCTATTGTTTTTAGTAAAGAATGTAGGAAAGTAAAAATTCTGACTCTAATATGAAAGACAAATCAGAAGGCTTAGAAAAATCCTCAAAACCAGGGTGGCACTAGGTGTTTCTGGAATCTTGTGAACTTCTGCTTTATTGTGTAATCTGAAATTCAAAGGAAGTGCACTTGAATTATATTGCTATACATATTATAGGCATACATCTTATCCATAACACGTGTAATAATACAGTGTTACCTGAAATAGATCATGCCTCAGCTCGGATGATTGATCTGAGTGTTTTTGGTCTGAAAGTGAACAGTAAAGGATAACAGATGCTGGAGGCAGAAGTCTGCTCTGCTAGTCTGTTGAGCATCCTCTGCAGCATGCAACAGAGTCTATATCCAAGAGGCAGGGCCCTGACTTTCAGGTGACAGGATGTAAAACATCCACAGGTTTCTTCCTGAGCAGATATAAGGAAAAGTAGAAGGAAGAAAGAAAATACTGGGATTTTCTTCTATAACCTTAGTGGATCTTAACCTTACCTTGTCTTCTGTATCTCTTCATTGTAGGCGTTTACGTGGACTGAGATGTGTATTAAATAACCTCTAAAAGTATGATAAGATACAGACAGTGTTTAGCAGTGCCCTCTGCAGGCCTTTCTCGTGGTGAGTATAGAGACAGCTGTAGTAGCTCCACTCTGTCTTGATTATGTGTTTTTAGTGGTTCACCTGGTTCTTTTAAAATATTTCAAATATTTTTCTAGCAGAGCATCATCAGACTTTGGAATTTCATTCTCAAGATGCTTTGAAACATACGCAGAGTGCTGAAAGTGATTCATGAAATGGCACAGAAATTACATGCTTGTTTCAAGAGCCTGGTTTCTTATCAGTTTTTGTGTTACAATCATACAGAGTCCTGAGCAACAGGAATTCCAACTCCCCTTTCTCTTTACCCTAGAAGCTTATTTCTATCTGTACTGAGCTGGCTATGTCTGAAACAAAAAGGTGATCAATTCAGCTTTTAGTTCTTTGTGAACAATGAAAAAAAAAAATCAGGGCCTTGTGTTACTTTGAGCCAAGTTGATACTGAAACAGAACTGTCCAAGCATCCCTAAAATACAACTGCAAGTACAATGGAAATTGTCAGTGTAGGAGAAAGCATCATATTTTGAGCTGTTTCCTGTAGAAGTCCAATGTAAAAGAAATTATTTTCAAATTCTTCTTTTTTTACATGTTTATAATGTATAATGTTAATAATCTATGTATTGTGGCTTAAAGTACCTTCCAGTTGCAGGACAGAACTTGGAAATAATTCTCTCTTGGTAAATTACATGAAAATTGATTGCTTATTCCAAATCATCATTGATTAAATAGTGACCCTTTCAGTGCAAAAATATTATCACATAAAATAGAGCCTTTTCATTACTGTATTTATTAGTGAATTGCTCTCATTCCTGACTGTGCCCTGCACATTAAACAATATATGTTTTCCAATTATGAGGCTCAGAACAATGAGGACAGTTACACACCAGGAGTTCTGTCTTCTAGTCTGAGTCTCTGCAAGAACATCTTTGTGGTCTCTAGGATGTCATCAAAGTCTTTGTTGCTAAAATGTTACTAAGAATATGTGCATCACCACGATTAAGTGTGTAAATTATTTAAAGAGACAGATTTGAAGTTTTTGTCAAACAGAAGCTTCTACAACTTCATCAGAAACTGGAGATCTGAAGTGGCAAAAGATGTAACATCAGGACTAGCTGAAAATATGCACACAAAAAAGTGAATACTGTCAGTTATATTCCTAGATAGACCTGACAGATGTTAAATAAACTAAATGAAAAATAAAACCATTAAATAAGAATGCACGTGAAAAATTACAGGAAGTTGGTTGACTTTATCCACATTTAGGAAACTCTGTAGGTATTCTGTAGCCTGCTCAGATGTTTGACATTGGTAAATCAACACTGTGTGGAGCTGTAGAGCTGGTTCTGCAGGAGGTTTAAACTGGCATCAAAACAGCAAAATAAAAGGAGAAGTGCTATATGAACTTCTGCTTTTAGTCTATACTGCAGTAGTCACATCTTTCAGTCACTGAATAAGTCTCAACTTTTCAGCAGTTCCTTGACAGAGTTAGATATTTTCCTAATTGTAATCAAAGCTGTCATTTCCAGTTAATAAAAGAAAGAGGAGCATTTCAGCTTTTTGTAGACCATACCCATAAAAATACTCAGTGGGAAGCAAACTGAGTGCTGGCAGAACAAAATATAGTTCTGTACACCAAAGCTTACCTGTTTTGATAACTGTTATTTATCATTGGATGCCAGTTTTTCAGCTTGGATCCTGCTTTATGACTTGGCTTATTACTTAGTTTTAGTAAATAAATAAGGACATGCAGAAAACTTTCCATTACTCATCTCTTTAGGCATCATATGGTGAAACATAGCTCCATTTGTTCTTAAATAATTCTGAGGAACACAAATCTTGGAATGACTGGCTTATAGTCTCATTAAGAGTATCTACCAGATTTTATTAAGAATACTATACTTCCATATTAAGGGTTATTTTTTCTGTTTTACTTATGAAGGTCAGTGAAAAATTCTGACCAGCCCTGAATATGTTGAAATTATCTCTGTGACAGGAAATGTGTCTTACAGAAGACAGATGCAGGCAGGAAGATGTTTAGTCTGAAGACTCATTTAGCAAGCACATGTTTTAAGTGCCTTAACAACTCACATTGGCTTCAGTAGTATGTAAATAGATTAAACTGTTTAGCTGTACTTTTCAGTGTGACATACTGTACTGATAAGAGGTTCTTATTTACAAGTTAAAAATCAGTGAAGCATGCTTTTAATGCACTCCTAAACAACAGCTACAGGATCACCTTTTAAACACTTTTTTAGTCGCTGATGTTTTGCCCTAACAAATGCCAGCTCAATATTACTTTACTGATAGAAGTAAGAACATCATTTTGTCAGTAAGTTCAAAGTGGTCTTGTCACATGAACACAGTGGGCTGTTCTCACCCTTTGATGTCAGCAAAGGCAACAAGAAATTACTAAAGGCCACAGGACTGCAGGCTGCTGAGTAGGATCTGACCAAGGGTTAAATTAATTGAAAAGAATGTGAAAAATTATTATATGACGTGAAAAGGACTGCAAATATGAAAGTACCTTTGACATTTATGAGTGAAGGCCTGCATATGTGTTGCTGTTGATCAGCCAGAGAGGAGGAGCAGGATCAGGCCACCTGTGTGTCAAGGCTTGTGTGAGTGAAGTTTCTGTTTGCATGGGAGGCACAGAACGAAGAGATGAGAGAGGAAACATTGCAAAATCTATCCAACTTGGTGCTATGAACAAGGACTGGTATTCACTGTCCTTTCCAGGACAAGACCTAGGGGGTATTCAGTGAAGCTTGGCATTTGGCTAGGTACTAAATAAGCAGAAGAACAAAATTGGGGTGTTCAGTTCTTGAGTAGGCTGTTCCATTGCAGGTATGGTTTTCTCACCACTTAATGATTTTTTCCAATATCAGTTCATCAGCCAGTACATACTGCTATTTGGTGAGCATGAACAAAATTGCCTAAAGGTTAAAAATCATAATGCCCAGAATGAAAATCACTGTCGTTCCTGTGTTGCCTCCATTTAGAATGCATAATACATAATTCACAAGCATTCCCCAGTATGAAATAGGGTAAAACCTTAATCCTTCAATCCTTCAGGTGCAGGATCCAGTGATCCTCCTTCAGCTCTTACTCAGGCTAAACATTTCAAAATGGCATGTTTTGTTCTTTGATAGAGTATCCATTTTATCCTCAAATTTTGTACAAATAGAGTTCTAATTAGTCTCCGTTGACATTAAGAAACAAGAACCTCTGATTCAACAATTACAAATTACATTTTAATGGATGAATTTGCAAACTTTTATTTTTTGTTTAATTCCTCTGACAGACATCAGAGCTTATGAGAAGACACACAGGCAAAACTGCTCTTGAAACGTTGCTTTATCTATCAGCTGGAAGAAATTACCAACTTGCAAGGCTTGTGAGCAAGCACAGGACAGTCATAACTGAAGTCAGTAGAAAAATTAGGTTTATAGATCTAGTCCTGCAACTGTTCATATTGGAGCTGCTGTTGAACATATATACTTGTGACAGCTCAGCACCCCTCAGGATTTAGCTCTGTGTAAACATGGGAAAACCAGGTATGCTGTTGCTCAGCAGAATGAGAAAAGCTGTATTTAAAATAAGTGCTTGTCCTGAGTCATGTGACATTCTTGGATTTGTGAAACTTTTATCTAATCCTTGAAATACTGAGATTTCATCCCTCCTTTCTTCTGATCCCACTAAGTAAATTCCAAAATAATATTCCTCTTGCTGAGGCAGCAAACTAAAATTCCCATGTTACAGGCAGAGTCCTGTAAAGGTCTCTTTGTTGTAAAGCTCTCAAGAGAAATTTCCATATGTGACATGCAAATCAGAATTAAGGAGCTGAAAACTCAGCTTCTGCCAGTAGAATAATGGAGATGCAGAAATACAGGATTTTGCACCAAGAACAGGACATTATAATTTCAATATTGACAAACATTGAAATCTATCAATCTGGTGTTTCAAGATGTAAATGACAGGTAAAAAACAAGCCTCCCTCATATCAAGAACATTGTTTGGCCTCTTTGACCAGGGCTAGGTGTCATTAAAAATGTAGGAACACCAGACCTGGATTCCAAATTTCTCTTGTTACAAAGTACATACTAGCATGCATGCAGTGCTGCTAGTGCACAGCAAATATTCTTAAAAATAAGAAAAACCACTGCAAATATCTTTTTTAAAAAAAGAAGAAAGATAACCAGATTTCCCAAGTGATATTGTTGTTTTTCCTCACTGTTTCCTATGAGAAGCAACTTGAGCTGTATTTCTCATGGCGTACAGAAACAACCCTCACATGCCCACAACATCCATGTACAGAGCGCAGTGCTTGGGCATCAGACAGCTTGTCCGGTTTTATTTATACATTCTGACTTGAAATGGCATCTTAGTCAAATAGCATAAGTTTTCAGATCTCTGTATTAGTAAAACAAAGAGTCTTTAGAGACTTACTGGCAAGAAAGGGGTTATTTGGAACATCAGCCAGACAGTGGTACTCGGTGTTTATATAGGTAAATATGTTAACAAATATGTTGTAATTTCTTTTTTTTTTTTTCCTGTGGCTGTTGGCACATAATGCTCAAGAGAAATTTGAAATATGAAATATGCAGGGGAGGGCAGCAGGGGAGGAGAAGAACCAGACAGCAAACAGGACTGAAAAACATTAGTGTAGCATATGAAGAAACCTTTACTAGTTTAACTATCAAATTCCTGATTAAAGACCCCCATTAAAATCCTGTGGCTGTTTGAGACACACAGTATGCCGGCACAGCACTTAAATAACAGCACAGTTCGATTAGCTATTCAACTATTTTCTTTTCACATCCTCAGGGCTACTTTAGTCAAACTTGTTTCAGATTTTTAGCAATGTATTCCCTTTTGGGGTGGTGGAGATGATGAAAGAATGTATCATAGTTATTATTGTCTTTTTTTTTTTTTTTTAATAGTACTTGCTTTGTTCTTGCATTTTGCTGTTTGTTTGGTTTTTTTTCCTTTAGTTGGTGATACCTTACTATGAGATATTTTTTATAATTCTCCATTACTCTGCTTGGTAATAGGTTTGTCTGTGGTAACTGTGCCGATGATTTGTTGAGCTGAAAATCACTTGGCTCCATACTATGTGATACCTTGTATAACACTTTTAATTTAAAGGCCTTGTCTGAGCGTGATTATTCAGTATAGGCAGAACTACTGCAAAGAAGGTCTCTAGCACTTGCTATTGCATTATCAGCCCTACCAGTTGTTTTCTCTCCTGACTTGTGATAAGCAGCAAAATTGCAAAGTCACACTATGTATCTGTCAGAAGCATTTCCTTAAATATAACCAAGTTTATTTTGGAAAAGAGAGAATAGGTCACTGAAGCATGTAACCAATCCTCCTAACTTGAGATAAGATCTGTCAGCAGCATTGTGGTCAGTTCAGCAGAACTTAGCTGTAAGAGAAGCTGAGACAAGGTTTTTTCCTTGATTAATACTTTCAGGAAAAAAAAAATCTTGAGTGGGTGCACAGATCATGTCAGCTATATTTCTGCTCAGAGTTTTCCAAATCTCTGCTGAGATCCCAAACTGTTCCGAATTTCACAAGGGAAAAAATAGTGCTGCTGTGCAATGAAGGACAACTGGAAGTTAACTGACTTAACTTTTGTTAACAGACATTTAGATGTGAGTATGAATAAATATATTTAAGCATCTGTTTCGTTATTGCAAAAGAAACTCCAAACCCTTTCATATTTAATAATAGCAATATGCAGGGCAGTAGTAAAATACTACAGTTAAAGCAGAAGAAACATAGTTACTCCAGAAGTGGCTGCTCTAAAAATAGGACGTATACGAAACATCCTACTTTAGTACAAAGATCATTGCTATTAAAACTAGGAATATTGAACACAGGATGTGTTATAGAAGGCAATGGACCCTTCATTGTTGTGTGGCTACATCCAACAGATGGCTTTAGCTACCCTGGCCAGCCTTGCTGGTGACCCCAGCAATACATCCTCTGCCAGTGGGCCCACAAACTCCACTTTAAGTTCATGCCCAGGCACCCAAAGCACTGACTGAGGAGCTGTAGGCATGTCTGTGCCCAGCCCCTGTCCCCTGTCATCCTGACTTGCTGCTTTTCCTGACTGGGCAATTGGTGCATGCTGTAGATTGTCCCGGGTCCAGCCCTGGCTGCTGTGCCCAACTGGATCTCCTGGGTGGGTCTTGAACTTGACTCAATCACCTTGACTGAGAAGGGGTTGTTTAGAGATGTGCCATCAATCCTCATCTGGTTTAACCTTGGTGTTAAGCCCTGCTGTGGAGGATATGGTGCTGAGGGTGCCCCTCATGGGCCAGCCCTGCTCTTGCAGCTCACTGACAGTTTGCAAGGATAGTAAAACCAGTTACATGAGGATTGTAATGAAAATTCAGATACGTGATTTTTATTTCTTTGATGTCCTTCAGTCTGCTTTTATTAAGGTACATATTTACCTTCTCCATCAGTAAAATATACTGCGAAAACATTTTTAGATTCTCAGATAATGTGTTAATGCTTCACTTAAAAAACACAAGGTCAGCTAATTAAATCCCTTTCTAAGGAAATTCTTACTTCTTGTGAAATAGGTCAGATGACAAATAGCAGGATTCAGTACAAAAATGTTTCTCAAGTCTTCTTAGGAGAATTCACACCAAGGATAGAAAATGGGGCCAAAATAGACCAACTTGTTTCTTCTGAAAGCAGCCATCTGAGTTTTCAATGTAGTTATTCTCTTTTTCAGAAAACATTGTCAGCTATTTTCCTGCTACTTTGACCTGCAACCATTTCTCAAAGTTCAAATAAATATGGTACTGTGATGTTGGGATGTATGGCCTGCTCTTCGGGCAGACACTTTATGAAAGTAGGTAAGAGCATCCCTGCTTTCAAAGATACTTGCTGTGGTACAGTCTGCTGTATGTCAGTGTGCTTCTGTAAATATATGAAAATAAGGCACTGAGATCTACAGCTATCAGCTTCTGGAGGAAAACAAGCACAACCTTATCATATTGTCGTAGCTTATCAAAATCCAGAGGAAGAACCTCCCTTTTCTTGAAGAAAAGGGGATTTTTAGAAGGCACTGTATCCTATTAAAACACTACAAAAAAGAATAGTTCAACTTAAATCTAATGAAGTGGGAAAGTTCTATTAATTACACTGAAAATACAAGCCAGACTCCCTAGCTCATTTACATTTTGCTTCTCTTATCTCCTTATAGGTTTTTGGATTCTATGGCTTTTTGGATGGAAAATTAACAATTTCAAAAATTTCAGAGGTGTACATGGGCACTAGGTGGGGTTTAAAATAGGTTGTGTTGCTTCTGTCCCTGCAGACTGGCTCACACAATTGGTTTCATCTGCTTTTGTAGCTTGTCTTCACAGGGTGTATCTTAATGGCACAAAGCCCAGTTGTGCAAAAGACCACGTGCCTGCGAGCAGCACACACACACCCATCAGCTGGCTAATGCCTGCAGAAGCAGAGCCGTGGGCAGGGCAGCAAATCATACCTGTACTCTGTACTACAGCTCCCACTGTCAGACAGCAGTGAAGTGAAAGGCTGGTGTGGAGGGAGCCTGAGCAGTTAGCAACACACATACATGAGGCTGAAGAAGTTTCTTAATTTACTTTTTTCTTAATTTGCCTTATTTCTTAATTTACCTTATATTTACCTTTTCCTTATTTCTGCTGTGAAGTTTCTGGTTTCTAAACCAGCACTAGGCCCCTTTACTAGAACATTTACTTAATGACTGTGCAAGATGAAACTTCTTCATGTCAAGTAAGTTTTCAACATATATCAAAACAGTGTACATGTTCTTGTTCTCCTGAATCTCCCAGGTTTGAACAAGTGTCTCTCCAAGGTCAAAACTTTTTTATTAAAACAGACCTTTTCTTTGGTTAGAGGCCTAGGCAATAAGGGTTTCTGAGAGAGTAAGCTTAGTAGTGGTTAGCTACAACTTCTTACTGTTGTTTATTAAAGGTGATTATGAAAGAAAGTAATTATAGACAGGGCTTACTGGTGGGAAACAGTGTCTCAAAAGTTTCAACTCCAGGAAGGCTGGTGTCCTCACAGGTATACACCTCAGGTTGTGTTAAAAAAGGTTTCTGTGATCTTTAAAACAGAAACGATGAATTGGAGAAGGTCTCTTTATTGCCATGTCCAGGATCCCAGTGTTGCAAGATTCTGGTCATAAAATCCCTTCCATAAATTTACTGAGCTCTAGCTGTATATGTTTTGCTCTACCTCTTTCACTAAAAAGGTTCTTCTGATCCCCTCTTCTCTAAAACTCTTTAGAAGTCTAGTCACTACAGTGCATTTAGCATACAGACACGTTACACCTTTCTCTCCCTGCCACTATTGTCTTCTAAACAATTCCTTTCCATCCTGGTGGACTATTTCTCCAATAACTTAATAATTAAGTTAATTATAATAATTAACTTAAACAACAATCCTGGATTTTGGCTGCACAGGCAGCCAAAATCCAGGGAGTACTATACAAAGGGCAATGACAAAAAGAAAAACCATGCAGGCTTTGAAACAGGAAGTTTAATTATCTGTTATAATTATACTTTGAAATAACATATCAAGGATCGTGTTATAAGTGTAGCCCAGACTGTAGCTAAGTCATATATGCAGTTGTGCTGCTGTTGCTGACAGGGTACCTGTCATGGGCAGAATGGAATCTTTGCACAAGGTTCATCAAGGAGAGCCTTCCTTTCAGTGCAAAAAGAATATACATGCTTTCTAAACTCCTCCTCAGAGAGGAGTCTTGGTGTGCTGGATCTAATCCTAGCCCCAGACTTGGTGAACTGCTTATTACTTCATATTATACTTACTTCTTTACATTTATATTCTATTTTATACTTATTCCTTCACAACTAAAGGATTACATATGTGTACATGAGCCTTTATATGACTTTGGTCTGAATGATTAAGGATGGCAAACCAAATATATTCATATAAATAAATGATTTCTTCAAATCTGTGGTAATGATATTGATGGTAATGATAATGATTGGACTAAAAAATCTTAATCAGAATTAGCTGTTAAACAATATAGATAGCTATAAGTATTAGTATAGTGCAGTATTTACTGAGGCTATATTGAATCAGTTCTATTAAAGTTAGCAAAATAACAATTAGTAGATATTGATTTTTCCCACCTATACCAATGGCCATGGACACATCTCTTGCTTAGGCATGAGCACTAACCCTCAGGCCTGTGACTGTTCAAGGGAGGAATATCCACATGCACTCTGAGAAGGAATATATTAGAGGATCTTACCATTACCATTACAAAATGGGACTGGACTTTTATAGGGTAAAGCGATTATCAGTCTAATGTCTCTAGGCCAGCTGTGTTAAGTCAGTAGCTTTAGATAATTACCAGTAATATCACAGGTTCCTTTATCAGAAACCTTGTATCACCATAGCCAGTTTGCCAGGAAACATAGTTTTTCCTCAGAATGTTTTAAGCTCAGAATTGATGAGTCAGGCTAGTTTCAGCATTCTGCAATACCAAAAGCAGTGTATGCCCTCTCTTCCATCCATCACTGATGGTTTTTTCAAATAGGGTATTGTTCAAGCTGGCTTACTCCCACTCTAGGCAGAGAGTTCTGCCACAGTACCTGAGGCATATCAATTAACGAATGAAGCTCAAAACATGCAGATCAAGAAAAGATGCATGACTTACATCAAGACCCATGCATGACTTATATCAAGACCCAGCACACAGCAGATTTGTAGATGATGACCATTGGCTGGAGAAAATCCTTGACCTTTCCTGCAGGGTACTGGGATCCTGTCTGCCTAATTGATTTTAGTAATCACTTCCTACCGCACTTCACAGCTTTCCATATTTGAGTCAAGAAACTTGTAGCTTCTGGCCACGAGCAATTCTCCTGTCAGGCCAAATTCACAACTAAATCTCAATGTTTTAGACAGCAAGCAGTCACCTAGAAGCACAAGGAGTGTTACATTATCCCAGTACACAATTTGGCTTCCGGAGTAATGGTGCCTGCAGTATTAGGAACTGGATAGGTCAGCAGTGACTGATTGAGCAGGGTTGGCTTGTGCTCTGAACTGGCTTCCACAGTATGTCTTGTTCAAGTCTGCCTCGGCTGAAGCAAGAAAATGCTTCCCAGCCTTGGACTTTTTCCAATTTTGTCTATGCAGTCTGGGCCATGTGGAAATCCTGGGCATACCCAACCTAAGCACATTCCTCCCAATGTAGATTCTAGGAGGACAGGGGGTCTAACCTTCTGTCCTCTTGCAGCAATTATCATAAGCATTTTTAGTTTTGGAAAACTGCTTTGTAGAAATGAAGTTTGAGACTTTTTATAAAGGACCAAACAGTCCTTCATACACTCTAACATCGGAGCAATTAAAACAATGGAGTGAGTAGTATTTTCGGAAGTTTGACTGTTAAACCCATGTTAAGAGACAGTAGAAGTCATTCTCAGTCACAACATAGACTAATCTTCATCCATCTCTCTGAAATTTCATTGAAATAAACTTCACCAATTCACCAGATTCTTCATCTCTCAGGTTTGGTGAATTAGATTCTGCACCTGGTTTTGAGTATTTAACTAGTCCAGAAGTAGGCTCTGACATCTTCTCCAGTATCCCAGTAAGGTCTACCCTCTATAGCTTGCATTTTACTTGACAACTCTTTGGGAGTGTAAAGTACATGCATGGCAAATGGAGAGAAAATCAAAGATTTTGCATGGATGTCTAAAGATGTTGCTTCTTCTCAATAAATTTTCAGCTGTCTCGCTCTCTCAGTTTTCTTACCAGTCTGAGGCAGATCTGTGCACCAGGACTGCAGTATTTTGGGGATGTACAGAAATATCACTCAGCAATTATAGCTTCTTATATGAACTGGGAAGTTCCTTGAGCTCACAGTGCTTCATTTGACTTCATTTCACAAACATTCTGAGTCCCACTTGAAAAAGAAAATTGTTGACCTTCTCCTGTTCCCTGTTCTCAGCAACAGGTTCTGCTTTCTCAGTGACTTTCTCAAGTTTATACATGTACTCACTGATAGAATGAATTCACTCATCTATTTACTGATACCTAGCCTCTGTTTTGCCAGGTTTGCATAGTTAAGACTGACAATTATTTATTTTCCTTCTGTAAAGAGTATGCTCATTGTATCACCTGTTGATTTCATACACAAATAATGTTGTCCAGTACCACAGAAATCCTCTTGCTAGCAATGCTTTGATTAGAACCCCAAATTTCTGGCTAGACAGATTCCCCACCTCACTAGTGAAAGCTCCACCTTCACCGGCTGAGACGCAGGTAATTGTCTCACCGTACTGCTTTAAAAACACGTGTGTAAGGAATGAGCTTAAACCCACTCTGCAAATTTTTACTGTATCATTCCTTACTCCAACACAGACTACATGAAAGACATTTCACTTCTCACTTGGAAAAGCCCAGTAAGGAAATGTGCTTGTGAGTAAACAAGCATTAGCTGCCTAAAAACGCAGTGAAAATAAAACCAAAAGGGAACTTAGTAGTTCTTTAAAGTCAGCTTTTAACAATATTTGCACAGTGCGCTTACCTGTTTCAATTACTTTTTACCATATGGCTGCATATTGAGTTTGAGTGAAATATTACCAAGCACTGGCTATAAAACAGTATTACAGAACACGCTTGACAATATGGTGAGGAAAACCAGGTTATCTTGTTGAAGCAGATTGTAGTCATTGATCTGGGGTTATACTTTCAGGCCACATGTTTATCAGAATAGAAGAAAAGCCAAATAATTACAAAGGATATGAAAATTAATTTGAGCGAGTTTACAGTCAAAGGTCATTTTGGTTTAGAAGGGACTTCTGAGGTCACTTAGTTGATCCCCATCCCCACAGAAAGAAAATAAAAGCTTGAAGTTAGACGTATTCCTGTAACAGTGACCCTCTACTGTATAGAGGTGGTTTGTAAAAAACCTTTCTCTGTAACTATTTTGTGGAATAGGTAGATACTGGTTTTGGTGACAAACAGTATGGTTCTGTCAGATGAGAGAAGAAATTCTGTAAGAAAAGATGACTATATTACAGTATTTCTTAAGAAAGAATAGGGGTTTCTTGACGTCCAAAATTGTAAAAGGCATTTCCAATTGCTTCCATAGTCAGAATCAGCTGGTGGTTTT
Source organism: Hylia prasina (assembly GCA_013397195.1). Lineage (NCBI taxonomy): Eukaryota > Metazoa > Chordata > Aves > Passeriformes > Sylviidae > Hylia > Hylia prasina. The sequence continues at coordinate 46,463 of VYXD01009709.1, read as the reverse complement.
CTAGTATGCAGACTTAAGTCTTGCAAGGCATTCCAACAGAGTGTTAGAAATATCTCTTCCACTTCAGTCTTTTTCCAGTGACAGTAACCTTCTTGATGTTAACTGTTGCTTTCAGACATGTCTATGGTAATGAGAATCAAGAAAATGGTATGGGTTTCGGCTGCTGCCAGTATGAAAGTGAACTTGGTACAAACAGCTGATCTTACTCTGCTCTATGCTCTTAATCACAGACCCAGCTGCAACTCACAGCTACTGAAAATGTTGTGGTTGTAGAAATGCTGAAATAAACCTACTGTAAGTCCTTAAAATCTCTGGTAGATAGCAGAGGTGAGGAATGAACAGAAAGTCTAATCATCCAATTTGTCAGTCGCTCCTGTACTAAAATGGCAAGTACTTCACTCATACACAGTAAAGCAAGTCAGTGGATTGGAAAAGTAGGTTTTCTTTAGCCATACCAGAAAGATTAAATACTGAAAACAATTTTTTTCCCTCTGCTTGCTTGTGAAAAAGGGTCAGTCATCATTAAAGTTTAGTGAAGCATGTTTAGGTGACTATAAACCACCAAGTAGATTCTTTGCATATGTTTTCAAACAAACATTTCACCAACTTCCGTTGAATCCATCATTTTTTCCAGTACACTGAGACGTTATTGCTTAGGACATGCACCTAGTTGAGACAAATGTATGGAGATGAATAGAGGCGGTACATATCAGTAAGGGTAACAGAATCTCCTTATGCAAGGTATCCTCTCTGCCACTCAAAGATGCCAGATGACAGTACAAGCAAATTTTACAGTCATACTCTAAAAACACCTAATAGTTCTGCTCTTGACTCACTGTAACATTCAAAACTATTGAAAAAATCAAACAAAAAGACAACACCACCATCAAGCAAACAAAAAATCCCCAAGAACCCAAAGTTTTTTTTTAAAAAAACAACAAACAAACCAACAACAACAAAACACACACACAAAGAAAACACCCCAAACAAACAGAACACAAACCCTTCAAACATTTTGCAGGCAGTTTATCTGTATGTGAAAACTCACTTCAGCTGTTTGGAGATAATACCATGTAAAACAGGAGGTGAAGCAGAAAGAACAGAGACTGATCATATCACACACATATCATATGCTCAGTGGTTTATGGTAAAAGACAAGTCTTGCATGAATTCATAGACGTATATAGACTGGCCAAGCTGCTGACAAGCTAACTTTCACATACTCACATGTGACAGTCAGCTTCATAAGCATCCAGTGACAGATGGTGAAAACAGAAACTCATGAGCCAGAATACATTTCTAGGTATTCTTATAGGTATTGCAATAAACAGTGCTGTTGTTTCATACATAATGAAATGGAGTGAATAGGGCATAGAAGTGTTGTGGAAAACTGAGCTGCCTCAGCCTAAGGATGCCAGGTGAAACCTTTCAGTGTACAATCCAGTAAGAGGGAAGTCAGGATAGTGTTTGCCATGCCTGTAAAATGGGCAGGAAATTCTACCCATGCTTGTTCTTTGCTGCCCACACCAAGGCAGCATTTACTCACCAGTATAAGACAATGACAGGATGACTTCCATTTCAGTAAGGAGCAATGATTATCACCATAATCTAATTGCAATCACTGTGGTGTACTATTTATGTTAATCCACATAAATTCAGCTTTAATTACGTCCATTTCATTTTCATGAGGAAAAAAGAAATAGAACAATGCAAAATTAACTCTTTCCAGGACCACAGTGGGTTAGATTTCACCATGGCTGATAGAAGAGAAAGGGCTCATAGTTCCCAGCAGAGTACAAATCTGGAACAGAGAGAAATTGCTTGACCTTATGCACTGACCTTAAATATTGCTAAATGATGCAAGCCAGGGCACTTCCCAAGCTGCTATTCCATATTAAGCTAACCAACGCTTCAAGAAGCTGCCTCTGAGTCTCTGACACCTGCCTGATTTGCCATGTCAGCAAGGACATAGGACACAGCAAGCCTGGGGTGGATTTGTCTCAGCTGAATCCAGTGGCTACAGATGGGTAATTAAAGGTGCAATACGTAGATATTAAATTACAGATGATGTCAGACAGAGATTAGTTTTCCTCTTCCACAAGTAAAATCAATGGCAGTCCTGCTTTTTAAAGTCACCTGTCCTGGTGAAATGAGAGAATGAATCTGATGTTCTGGTCTCATAGCAGCACTGTAGGTTCACTTTTTGCTGGAATAAATAGATGCAAAGTGACACTGGAGAAGCAGTTCCTGTCCAAATTCAGTGCAAGTGCTATGAAAAAAATTTTAATCAGTGGAACTCTTCTAAGAGCAAGATCATGACAGAAGTAGCTTCCATGTGAACACCTTTCTTGAATCTTGTTACATCTATCTTAGTAGAAAATGCAGCTTACCAAAGCCACCAGTCTTTCAAAACAATATGACAGACCTTACCCAGTGCCCTATTTCACTGTCTCATGACTATCTAAGAGGCAAAGTTGTTTCATTCTGGATGTTTTTCCAAATCTGGTATTCCAGTATCTGGCATTCCAGTATTAGGAAGTTAAGCAACCTAGCATGGAAAAGACTCACTTCTTCCTCTGAACAAAGGCAAAATTACCATTTAAAAATAACCACTGCAGAAATCTGTCTGAGCTTCATTTTCACTTTTGCTTCCAAGTTCCTCCTAAAGAAAATTCTGTTGAATAATCTGTTCAAATTTGAAACTTTTTACTGTCTTGTAGCATAGCATTAGAGTTTTGTGGGTTTTTTTTACCTGACTTACTTGTGAGGTTTTATATGGACATGAAAATTCTCTTATGGAACATAATGTTTATTTATTGCTGGTATTGGGAAATTTTTTTTTGTCTGTTCTTTTATTTAATTTCAACCTCTTACTGCTCCTGTGATATGAAATATCTTCTAGATGTTGCCATGATCATGGATACTTGTGGTAATATCCAGTTTAATGTGTTAGAAAATTTGGAAATGGGATATGGGCATGTAATGATGTTTCCACCTGAAAGGTGGTTGATGTAAAATAGCATTTACAGCTTTTATTCAAATTTATTCAAATTTATTCAAATTCCACAAGATGTTTGAATCCAAGCACCATGCTGAAACAGTTAATAAAGGCATTCTTAAAAAACAATCCCTTGAGCAACAGTAAATCCAAAAGTAAAGTGTATCAAAGGCACTCAGATGACCTCTCCACAGTGGTAAACCACATTTGGTGACAGCATAGTTTTCAGTAACTTCAAGAAGATATAGTATCTGAGGAGGCATAGCTTTCTATTGCTACAGTGCAAATACATCCCCTTGTGTTCACCGTTTATCCCAAGGCTAAAGTGCTGTAATTTTTTTATTTTTTTTTAATTTTCTTTTCTTTTTTTAAGTCCCCAAAAATAGATTGAAAAAGTGCAAAATACGGCATGTAAGATGAAGAATTTTCACAGACCCACACTCCCACTGTCTCTTGAAGCTGTGACCGTTGACAAGTATAAAGCCTCAGTCTGAGAGTTAAAATCATCACCTTAAAGAAAGAAAATGCAATAGTATTAGTTTAAAAATCTGCGGTGATTTAAGCAAATAAAAAGCCTGATTTTAACAACTGAGTGGTAAAGAATGAAAGCTCAGTCTTCTGGACCATGCTGAAGTTACAGTGGCTCCTTAAAGCTGTCGTAATTTACAAGAACATCTGCTGCAGTCTTCTCTGAGGAAGGAATTATCTCTTTTATCAGTAGTCCAAATTCTGAATTTTCTATTACAACAAAGCTATCACTCACTTTTAGCCATATAAATGGAATAACAAAACTGAAATCTGTTTAGAGAGCATCCACGGTAATGCTTGTCAGTAAACCTGTGCATGTGATTAAAAGTGTTCAGAACTGGGACTTCAGGGATGAGTTTAAATGTGTTGCATATTCACTTCTGATATAGCTTGAGCTGTAAGTTAAAACTGGTAACATTAAACATCCTTGTTCCTGTAACCAGGACTGTATGGGTCATTTCCAAGGCACTGTGATAATGTATCTGTGGCTTTTATGCTTCAACTATCTACTCATCATGGAAAAAGGTTCTTTCCAGGGTTTCTTAAAAATATCCAATGCTGAGAAATAGAAATGTTTGTCATCTGATTTACTGCATGTTGCAAATAAGACAAAGTTTTTTGTCATTAAAATGAAGAAGTAAAACCACCAAGAGCGGCCTCATCTCCTTTAATTTCTTCATTTCACTAAGAGCACAGAAGAGGCTACAAAGTGAAAAAGTTCTGCAAAAGTAATACAAAAAGCCAGGGGAAGCTAAGCTATGCTCGGACAATATGCACTGGAATTATGTCCAGACATGCACCAACGCTGTCCTCCAGAATGCTGCTTGCCTTGAGCTTGTGTTCTTTAGTGCATGGCATGATGCCACTGAAGTTTCACTCTGTCACATGAAAAATAAGAATGAGACTTTGACTGCAGCAACGTTTCTGAAGGTGCAAGTGTCTTTCTGAAAGCGTTAGTTTAACTGTTGGCAGTGGATCAAACAGTTATGGTTAAGATGCAAACAGGACAACCTGAAGGTGATTTGGAAATCAGTGAAGTCATCCTCTCTTTATCCAATCTCTAGCTTTCACCCCAAAAATTTATTTTTTAAGCTGGTGACTTCTTAACCCTATTTTTTAATCAGTGAGAAATATGGGTGGATTCTCAAAAAAATCCTGTCCTTGGAAAAACCCTGAGTTGTCTCTGTGTTCACTTGGTTAGCAGCATCACAGTATGACTTCATTCGTGCTCCTTGGCAGCCTCAGGCTGACCTCAAAACACTGTGTGAGGGTCTGCTTGGACAACAAGGAATTATGTACCTTGTACATAATTCAACCAAGTACCTCTGTACCTAACACTGGCTACAGCCTCTCTCCTCACAATGCATTAACCTGTCAAACTTTTATCTATAGGTAACAAAATTGATTTATCTAAGTGGGTGCATTAAGTCTTTTCTTGTCATATTGTTTTATAGCTTTCTATGGTGTTATCTGTTGGGGTTTATTTGCTGTTCAATTTTAGTATAGAACAAATAGATACATCCTGACAATTTTTTAGATATTATCTTCCCTCTGAAATGTAAAGATTCCTGGATGTCTAGGCAAGTCAGATTCTCGTAAGAAAAGAAGCAGCCTAGAAGATGATATAATATTCCAGATAAACGAGGTATCATTTTATTTGTTGTTAAAACCTGTAGCCTGATCCAATAGTATAACAGACTATTGCCACAAAAATCTTGATGCTTTCTAAAACAGCCAGCTTTCTGTGAGTACCCTTCTCAGCCAAGGCTACTGGAACTCCAGTTAGTATACAGAGGTGTGTGCTGAGCTATACATGAAAGCTCTTGGTACCTCAGTGAAAGGGGAACAATATTTATAAATTTTTACATTTCCCAAGAGAAAGTCAAAACTTCAGAAATTGTGTTTTTAAAAAACTCACGGAAAGAAAGAATTTAAACTCAAAACAACACTCTATTTTAATGTAACATTATTTAGGTTTCAATCTAGATATTTTTTAAGATTTTAGATGTAAGAAAGAAAAATCTGTAAATGTAAATTAAAAAAATTGCCTTACTGTTCTCATCCTTTGCATTAGAGTTCAGTTTTCTTTTCCTGTCTGTTAAAGTAAATATATACAAATTTAGCTTAATCATTTCTAGATTTGAAAGAAATAATACAATTCAACAAACCTTTAGATTAAACTGAGCTGTAAGTATGGTTAAGTTTATTATTAAATCATATCAAATAAATAAACCTCTCTACATTTCTTTTCTTTTGTAAAACTTGAATCAAATTCTAAAGTCAAAATGTTAAGTCTGTCCCTTCAGGACTATAAATATATTTGTCTGGTTTACTGGAGTCTGTTTATGTGCAAGAAAATAGTAGAATAATAATCTGTTTGCACAGAATTTTGCATTACTGCACAGGCAAACAAGGAAAGAAATACTGTGATAGTCCTGCGTGGCACATTTTAGTTATAGAGCCATAACAGAGTTGAAAAGTAAAAATTCTGTATAATATACTGTAGCCATAATGTCTTTGCAGCTATGAAGAAAACACCCTGCAAACCTTACCCTCCTTACCCAAAGCAAAGTTTTTTTGTACTCTGTACAGAATACTAACTGGTCAGTTTTAAAAATGTAGCTTTCCATACACCTTGTCTCACATTGGTAACAAAGTGAGGAAAATAAAACCCAACTCAAATTATCCAAGATCTCATTTTATACCCTCTTGTCATCTAGAAATAAAATGTGACCAAAGTCATGCAAGTGTGCCTAGAGTTACTAAAATTTCCTAAAGGTTGTTTAAAGGAAAAAAAAAATAGTGGAAAGTTTCACTATCTGAAGTAAAATGTACCTTTTTGGGGTTGCTCATTCTTGAATGGTTTTCTCTTCTGAAATATTATTAGTACAGAGAGAAGGACAGCTACAGTCACACATGTGGGGATGATCAAAGAGATCAGGAATTTTTGTCCACTATACTGTGTACTCATTAAAGCTGTCAAAAACATGAAAGGAAAGTAAATTTCTATTTACAAAACAGACACTGCTTATCAAGCTATCAGTTCTGTTCTCCAAAGTCTTGCTCTGATTGAACAAAGGATTTTTAAAATTTATCAACATAGTGATTTACACTCATTTTATGATTCATTTGTTCTGAAATACTACATAAAAAGCCTTACAAAAAACCAGTCAAATCTCTCACTTGTGTGGCATTTGAGTCTGGCATCATCCTATTGGCATCTGCCTTTGAAATATTTGTGTATATTGATGAAACCCCCTTTCAGTTTTCTCTTCTCCAGATTAAACAATGTCTCTTCATAAGAGAGATGCTCCAGACCCCTCATCATCCTTGTGGCTGTTGCTGAACCCTCTGCAGTACCTCCTTCTCTCTTGTGTCCTGAGGAGCCCAGAACTGGGCACAGCACTCCAGATGTGGCCTCACTACTGCTGGGTAAAGGGGCAGGATCATCTGCCTTGACCTGCTGGCAGTGCTCTTTCTAATGCACTCCAAGATACCATTAGCTTTCTTGGCTGGCTCATGGAGAGCTTTTTGTCTGCCAGGACTCCTAGGTCCTTCTCTGCAGAACCCCTTCACAAAGGTCAGACCCCAGCCTGTGCTGGCATATGAAGCAATTCCTCCTCAGGTGCAGGACGTTACACTCAGTTAAACCTCATTAGGTTTCTATCTGCCCAACCCTCTGGCTAATCAAGGTCCATGGAATGGCAGCAGAGCCTTCAGGTGGATCAGCCACTCTCCCCAGTTTAGTGTCCCCAGCAAACCTGTGGAGAGTGCCTTTTGATTCCTTTGTCCAGGTTGTTGATAAATTGAATAAGCCTGGTATTGATGCTTGGGGAATGCCACTGACAGCAGACTTCCATCTGGATTCTATTCCTCCGATCACAGCTTAACCAGTTCTTGATCCTGTTCATCTAACCCACATTTCCTGAGCTTACCCATGAGGCTATTATGGGCAGCAATGTCAAAAGCCTTGTTGAAGTCAAAGTAGACAACTAGATAGAACAATTAAGTAGGCAACTATCACAGAAGATACCCATACAGCTGAAAAAGTTCCCCCTGTATTGGTGGGAAAATAATTAAAGCTATCCTAAAATTAAAATATATTTTAAAAATACAGACTGGTTTGTTGGAGTGGAAGCTAGCTGAGACTTCAAAGACATAAATAATACTGACTTGTTCCATTTCCCAAGAATCAATATTACACTAGTTTCTAGAACTGAACTCCAGTGATGGACCATAGCACATGGTGCATGTATGAACACTGTTGTGTGCAAGTTCAAGGTTATACAAACCTGAAGTGGAAATGTGAGCTGAAGTTTCTACATTCAGTTCTTTATTCCAGAAGACACAGGTGTAGTTCTCGCTCATATTTGGTTTCAATATTAGGATGCTGGTGACATTGTAGAGGCCATCTGCAGTCAGCATATAGGTGGTATTTGCAGGTCCACTGAGATTGAAGTTCTCATTTTGCCAGAAAACCTCTGCCAGAGGAAAGCCTTCTGACTGGCACATAAAAACAAACTTGTCTTCACCTGGTATTCTCACTACTTGAGTGTTTATTTTCTTGTAAGATGCTGCATAAGAAGTTGTTGAGTGAAATTGTTGTGTGCAACCATAGTCATTTTCCTACTTCACTTTCCCTGCTTCCCTTTATTGCTATGTATTGTCTCTGTGTCTGTGGGACACTCATTTAAAATGATGAAAGATGTTTGGTAGAACAATGCAAAATTGATTATTCAATCCTTACCATGCCTACATTAAGAGAACATGCTCCAGTACTTCATACAGGGCAGCAGTTGACACAATTTATAATTTATCGAGACAGAGGACACAAGTGGAATCTTATGGGACTCTTACTTTCACTTTTAGAATATGCCACTTCCAGAAAGGCTGATTTTCATGTTTGTTTTACCATAGCTTATAAACAGTGTAATATTTTCATCATATCAGAACAAAATTACTTTCCAGAGGAACTAATGTATGTCTTAAGAATGTCTGTGTCCATTTTTGCTTTTGATAAAGATTGTTATTTAAATATCTGGGTGGGAAACAAAGGCTGCCTTTAGTGAGACAAAGACATGCAATTAGTGAGAAACACCAGAACTCTTTCAAAGATCTGGTCTGTCAGGCTGTCCAGTAACATATACCTCTATTACTAATGTCTGTTTGGCTTCAATGAACACAGAAAATCACATGTCCTTGCTCTGGGAACTGCAGTCACTTGGGGAATCCCCAGCCAATTGGGTAGTTACAGCAGGCTTCATAAGTATATTGAAGCATCTCTGAGAAACTTTTGGGAATGACCAGAGGGTGGCCCAGCAAGGCCGGGGTCAAAGGAGAGGAGGGAGGTGGTGACACTGGGAAGAGGCTGTAGAAAGAAGGGGAAAGGAAGAAGGATGGAAAGAGAACAGGTGCTGTCCCTCCCAGCACTGGGTGCTCCCGGAGGAATTTAGCTGTTGAACCAAAGGCTAGCCAACACTAAGACAACTGCTTTGGTTCAGGTGGGGGCTGAGCACAAAGTCTTGGTGAGACAACTAGCAACAAATTCTTTAGATTACCCAGTCTCTACAAGCTTGTAGGAATTTCGTAGAGGCATCTCAGTGAGTATACAATTACATTTAATTTAACCACTCACCTTTTACTTCCAAAACAATGTACTTGTAGTCCACACCCTGGTACTCAATGAGACAAAGGTATGATCCTGCATCTCTGATCCTCACGTTGGTGATCTGGAGGATGGCTCGTCCCACCTTCAGTTCACTGTGCAGAAGTGATGCTCTTCCTATGTAATCAGGATGTTGGGATGGACAGAGTGCCTTCCCATTGCAGAATGTGTACACATCTTTTGATTTCAACCAGCCCTGCCTTTTCTGCTCCCAAACAACAGTCAGGAGTCCTAGATCTACTGAGCCATTCACAGGGAATCTGCATTCCATGGTCACATTGTTCCCATACTCTGCAGTGTAGAGCTGTTGAGGAACTTCAACTGTAAATAAAGCTGTGTGAAGAAAAGAGAACAGTTTCATTTGTTTCATCATAATATGTTATTATTTTCTTTAAATTTGTGCAAAACTGTTAGATAGTATACAGATAGTATACTATACACAGATAGTCAGAGGTATATGGTTACTGATTTGACAAAAATTTTAAGCGTTTTTTATTCATATTCACATTTATTTTTAACATACAGAAATTATAGCAAATCATCTATACTCTGTATTGATTACAGAATCTGAAAGATGCGGGCAAAATAACCAAGTTTTATGTTTTGGTTTGGTTTTTTCCACATTTTATGTGTAACTTAAGGCTAGACCAGTGATTACACAGGGACCATTTTTATCTATGATACGGTCCCTTACATGTCCTAGGGTTGTAGTAAAAGCAACAATTAATTGTGGAAATTGTAAATCTAATTTCATTATCCTTTACAAAAAGAAATACCAGCATAGTTCCTGTGAAACAGAATTGCACTGATAGCTCAGAATTGCTATGTAGCAGTTTCAGTCTCCAGAAAACTGGAACCATGTGAGTATCATTTGATCTCATGCATTTTCTCAGATGCATGCAACAGTATTACAAAAAAATACATCAAAATAATCTTGACCATTGCTTTGGTTCAGAAAGACAGGTGTTCGCCAGGGAAAGCTGGAGCTTCCTTTGGAACGGAGAATGTAAACCCCCTCCCTCCAAACCCCCTCCAAATTATAATTTTGCAGTTAGGGGCTTTCAAGCAGAGATATGGGAATAGGAATAACAGTTCTTTACTAGTATGTCTAACAAAGGAAAACAGACAACAACTGCAGCCTTAACAACAACCTGGAGCCTCNCAGGACTGGACTTGGTGCTGACAGCGAACTCCTCCCGCAGCCCGCAGCAGCCTGGCAGTCCTCTCTCCGATGCCGAGAGCAAGAGAGAAGCTGCCCCAGCCCCGTCCTTTACCTGCCCCAAAACCTCACGTGATCTTCCCCCTCCCGACTTTTTGCCACCTCTTTGTTTTGGTCAAGCACCTATAAGCACCCAGTAGTTAGTCTCCTATCAACTTATTGGGAAAAATTCTATAAGTAAAAAAGAGACGAATCTAACCCCCAACAACCATTCACCCAATCTGAAATTAACGTTGTTATGAATAGGTTGCCATTTTAAAGTGTACTTGATATGGCAGAGTTATTTATAATACATCATTCAATATACATATTCAATATACCTTGTTACCACTTCCCATACAATTCAGGAGCACTTGGAAGTGTTGGTAGTGACATTCCATAGAGAAATCCATGCAACTGTTCATGCATTCTTTTTATTGTATGTGTCTCTGAAATACCTACAGGGAAACCTTAGCATTGCTAGGTTCCCCTTAGCAATGTTTGTTTATTCTCATAAACAACTCTAATACAACTGTAACAAGGGAAAAAAATTTGTGAAAAAGTGCCAAGCTCCTTCTGTGTTTTAGCCAAGCTGCTTCTGCTACAGGCATGGGCAGGGGAACACAAGTGATTTTACTTCACTCTGACTTACACTGAGGTTGTTACTCTTCCCGGTTGGTTGCTTTGGTCATCCTCCTCACAGCTGTGCCATCAATGCTGGACACCTCAGCTGCCAGTGCACAATATGTTAAAGAAGCCTGACACTGGAAAGTGGTGGACACCTGTCCTGTGCTCAGTCAGTGCTAGTGCCTTCTGTAAGTTGGAAAGTAGAGGCTCTAGACAGTACTGACCAACCATTCATGCAAGTATTGCTGGAGGTGCTGAACATCACATACTAAAAGCTGCATTGGTTCTGCTAGTGGAACTGGAAGGCAGTTTCTTTCTTACCTGAAACCATGGAGAGCTGTATTTCCAGGAACAGTATTGTCAGGATCTGGAACATTTTCTCAGGTAGATCTGAAATAAAAGTAGGATTGCATTGAAACTCACAACCCTACCTTCTGCTGAGGCAGATCAGAGCCGTGCTAGCCTTTAAAATCTATCACAGCCCATAAACAGCAAAAACAGAAACAAACACTAGGCTACTGTGGTCTCAGGGTCACCATTTATGGTCACGATGAGAGTGGTGAAACAGGACTCATTGACTCTATCAGAAGGCTTAATATGATTTATTAAAATTGACTCCATTGTTCAAAGCTTGGGCTATTTCTGCCCCAGGTACAGAGTGAGCTGCTTCTTCCATGCTCCATACCAAACAATCTCCCAAAACTGCTTACCATACCAGAGAGATAACAAAACTTCACACATTGGCTAAGAGAAACAAATCCACATCTCCTGAGACAGAGACACAGGACAGAGATTATTTACAAAACTTTATGCTCTGGAAATTTTTGCTTTCTCATGAGAATATTTTTCTGCAGGGAAAACTCATATATGTTCATACAACAGGCTACCAGCAGAAACAAGGAAAATCCTTATTAGAACAACTCATGCACACACAAAGAATATGAACCAATGGCAATGAAACTGTGGCAATAAAGAGAAATAAAACATTTCCACAGCTTCACTCATGACATTTTCAGGATCTGTAGCTTGCACACAGTTTTAAATAGTCTGACAGGGAAATGCTTTTATATTTTTTACTGCCCACAAATAATAATCAATTGCAATTGACTCCTCTCATGCTGGAGAGATTCATGAATAAACACAAGCAGATTTTTTTTAACTGTCTGTACTAACACCTGACCTAGTTTACAAGATTCTTAGCCCTGCTTTAGTTTAACTCTGCTTTGCATGGGGTATTTAGCAGTTTCTTATTGCCTTAAACCTAAAGACCAGGAAATACCTGGGACACATTGTGAGGCAGTGGAAATCTCAAGATGGGTAAATTGAAGTTTGCTTCAGAAAGGATTGGAATGAAGACTTACCGCGGTTATTCTTTCACTTTACATATGGCAATGTCTGACGTGTACAAATTGCCTTGTATTACTGACAGTAAACCAACAGCCCTGGAATAATGCAAAAGGAGAGAGTACAGTTTTAGAGTGATTGTTCCAGTAGGAAACAATCACATATTTTTCATACTGTTATATACAGATCAACATAACTAAAAAGAGAAAAAAAAATCCCAAACAACAAAGAAATAACAGGGGCAAAATTTATAACAAAACTAATGAGAGAAGACAGAAGAATTACTTTGAATAAAGCTTGCTAACATGCAGTATAATCTGAAAAAAAATATTGAATAAGACCCAGAAATAAACTACAAGGAAGTAAAGAAGAGAAGGAGCACTTTTAGACTTCCCCAGAGCTAGACTTACTGGAGGAGGGGTTTAATTTTGCTTCCCTATTCTTTTGTGGGCTCAGCCTGAAACATTCTGGTTCCAATTTTCTCAGGTGCTGCATTTCTCTCATTGCTTCTACCCTTGAGCTTTCAGTATCTTGGAAAATGAGGCTCAAACTTTAGCAAATTAGCAGCCAAAATTACGTGACTTTTCCTGGAAATTTAGACCTTAATCATATGATGTCACAAATAATATGCAAACTACTGTAAGCAGACTTATTACATGTAAATGAAAGCTAGTAACCGTTATTAGAGGACTGAGTCCATCACTGCTTAATATGTGATAAACTATAATCACTATGGCTGTGTGAGAAAGAAGCCAATAAACATTATCAGTATCTCTATTTTCCAGATGCAGAACTAAAGACTGTTGCTGTTTGCCATCCTCAGTCTCCTGCTATGCTCACTTCTCCACACAGCTTACCTTGAAGAAGACGGACATAAGGGGAAGAACTGAATGGAATGGAACAATATTTCACATCAATATTTAGATCCCTGGATTAACCTTATGTGAGACATTTTAGTTATTCTTTTTATAGTTCAGAGTAAATAGCTCTCTTTTTATAGTTCACAGTAAATTGAGAATGCAGAGCATGTTTATTTTCTACTAGAGGAGATAGGATTTTTAAAACTATACCTATTACTGATATTAAAAATAAGAAGATACACAATCAAGTCCCCAGCAGATAATCACAATTATTAAATATCAAGTAAATCTTGCCTGACCAGAGGGATTAGTTTTAGAAAAGCATTACACATAATATAAATACACAAAAAACCCAAATATGAGAACATTTAAACTGAAAATTGTGATACTGAAAGCAGTCATAGAATGGTTGTGAGAATCAGGAAGGATTTGTATTAGAAAGATCAAAGATCTATTAGCATAAATGTGTATTAGAAAGATCAAGGATTTGTCAGTAAGGATCTGTATTAGAAGGCATCCTTCTTTATTTCTGTAATCTCACTAGCAGACATCAAGTTGTTGTGCAACCTCAGTGTAATCTACCCATGCAACTTCATCATGTGGCTCTGACACACTTCCATGGAGAAGCCTGCACCAGCATCTGGAAGGTGATTTCTTCCAAACTTGCACTACTAACCATTCATGATGTTGCAGAATAATCCTCATGTTCTTCCTGCTTTTCATAAAACATATGCCGTGCCCTGTTCTTCAGTAGTCCTTGTACACAACTATCCTAACTTATCCTAAGCTTATGCACAGCACTGTCTCTTGTTTTTCTGTTTCTAAAATGTATTCATATGCCTGTTACAAATGCACAGGGATAAAAGATTATGCCACGTTGTGACATAAAAATCAACACAATGCTTCTTGCAGTAAAGTGAAGAATTGAAAATACGTCTGAGAACAGTAGCATGACATTTCAAGAGCAATTCAGATGCAGTCAGTAAATTGATTTCCCAGACCAACCTGCAGAAGAAAAAGCAATTTATCACACAGTGCTCTGTGATTATGAGAGTTAAGTTGAAAAAACCTTGGATAATTGAGGTGGTGAAAAGCATCACATCAAACATCTAAAAATCATCATGACTTTTTATGAGTTGTAATAGTTTCAGTGAAGATGTAGGGCTCAAGACAAGAAGTTTGAATGGGACCAATGAAAACAAAAATATGACTATCATCAGGGAAAATTAGGAATATAATCTTATCTTTTTCTACAGCTCTTTTTCTTTACTGAAAATACAAAGTTGAAACCCAGACTTTATTTCATTAGCCCACAAATTTTCATAGTGAATGCTGACTGAAATCCAGATGACAATGATAATAAATTTCTTAAGTTCTACCAAAGATGGAAATGATACTAAGTATTGTTTTTCCCCTCTTGATTGATTCAGTTGATCATGCCTGTGATTTCTGGTCTCAGCTCATGTATCCAGAGGGTTTATAACACTTGTCTCAAAAAAAGGGTAATTTTTGTCCTTACTTCACATAAAATCTTAAGTGATTGTCCAAAATCTTTCTTGTAAGGACTGAGAAGGATATTTCTTGTTCCTTTGGAAAATTTGGGCTCAGTATTCCCATTTCAAACTGTACAAGCTCTATGCTCCATGCAACAATATTATTCCATTTTTAACATAATGTATAGACTTTATTCCATTCTACAGACAGAAGTGAAAAGGTGCTTATCTTGACAAAGCTGGATGTTATAAGGATGCTCACAGGAACTGAAGCTAGTGCCAAAATATGAACATCATTCTGCTACATGCTTAAACCATGGAGCTCTTGAGCAAAAGTTGGGGTAGTTCGTTTAGCTAGCTGTGCTTTGTATAGACCTCTTTGGTATGTGTTTATTGTTATTTACTGGATCCAATTTTCAGAAAACAGTCATGTGAACCACAGTGAGTTGGCAACTGAGGTTGGCACTAATCTGGTCATAAGAGTTAGGACTGATTTGGTCTTAGTGACAACGCTCACAGTGTTCATAATGTTAAGTTTACAAGAGGTATTTTAAGCAAAGGAACATAAAGATCACAGAATATTTTGCAATCTACTCCTTTTTAATAAAGATTGAAATCCACATCTGAGTAATGTAAGTTAAGTCCTTTTCATCCATGAAAGATCATAATGTTTTTCTTAAGTAAAAGAAGCATCTTGCTAAAAGATTCTCTGGAACTACCTTTGGTTAGTACCCTTGCTGTGATTGTTCTTGCACAGGGCAGGGGAGTTAGAGTAGATTGCCTTTAAAGGTTCCTTCCAACTCAAATCATTCTATGGTTCTGTAGTTCTGTGATTACTCTCAACACAAGATTAACAAAGCATCCTGAGCAAAATCCTTGTGTGTACACTAAACAAAACAACCACAGGCACAGGGATTCAGGGGCCTTATAGTCTAATAAATAATGGAAAGCCCTTTCCTGGAAACATTGTTTCAGCTATTAAAATATTTGTATTCCAGCAAATGGATGATTTAGAACAGTAAACACATTTAGTATCCACATAATGAAACTTAGCAGCATTAAGCGAGGACAGTTTTGTAGACCAATAACTTCCACTAGAATAATCAGAACAGTTGGAAAAACTAAACAAGCTTTCAAGCACACTGGCTTTCTTCCAGGTTTAAAGAAGGAGTCAAATCAATGCAGAAGTTCACAATTATAACTCAGATTTCATTCTGGAATATAAAAGTATTAAAGGACTAAGGAAGGGGTACTTGGTCTTTTTAAAGCTTAAAGGTCATGGTGGACAGAATTGTATATATATTCTATATACAGTTCTTTGAATTGTATTTCCCTGCAGACCAAGATATCCTGTTGACAGCACTTATGTGATCTTGCTGAGTTTTATCAGGTATAACACAGGTGTTTTTACAACATAGAAGGAAGAGGGGACATTGAACTCCACAGCTGGGAGCTGGGAGGATGGAAATGTCACCAGGCTGACCTGTTGGCTTGTGTCTACCTCCACACAAACTGTCCCATACACTTCAGCAAACACAGTTTTGCAAGTGGTCTTGCATCCTGAGACATCTTGAGCTGGTAGACTTCATTATGGATTTGAAACATCAATATTACATTTGATGTATTCACTCTTACATTCAATGTTTTTGCTCTGCTGCTGACATTACTGAGCTGAGATCAGCTCAAACTGTGCTTTTCCTAATCCATCACCTTCTACACCCTCTGTCTTATTGTATTGCAAAGCTAGAACGGATACTAAGCACAGTACAGTGCCTTCTGGAAATAATCCAAAATTAAAAACTCAACTTAATCAAAAGCAATCAAGCTGTGTTAACAAGCATCTGATTTTGCTCCCTTTGACTCTCCCTGGGTGAAATGGAGTTTTATGCTCACTTAGGAAAGATGTTCTCATGCACCCATATAGACAGGAAAAGATTATATGGTCCCAGTCAGAGTTTGTTTTGTTTTTTTTCTGTTACTGAAACTCCCCTGCCTTCTGTGCATTTTGCAATGAAAGCAAGCTTTTTTTCAACAGCTTTTAGCACCCTAAAGTGTTCAGAAAGACACAACTTTTTGACATCTTCATGAAATGGCTAAACTGATTTTACTTTCAGTGAAGGATCAGTTTAAAAAAGGAAACAAAAAAAATTAAAGAAGCTTAAAAATCCTAGGTCAGAAAATAAACAGAATAAACAAAAAACAAACATTAGACCCTCAAACAAACTACTACAGCTGTTCTATATCTCACCATTTCAAAGAAGGCACTTTGTTTCTATTTCAGGAATTTCATAAAAAATCCTAACCATGTGTATTAAATTTGTTGAAACACCATTTCTCCAGCCTGTCTCAGTATATTCTGTGGACATAATCTCTTGTTCTTGTTCTCTCAAACCCACCTTATTAATATACTACATCTCACCTGCTGTTCTTCCTCTGTTTTTTGCACTTTTCTTGTGGTCCCTTGTAGCCCAGCTCACCACACAGGCAATTTATTGTTGGGACCATTTGTTCCTGATGTTTACCTGTGACAGCCTATTTGCATCATTTCAGTCTACTCTCCATCTCACTTCAGCTTTCAGGTGAAGAGATATACTTTCTCGCTTCCTCCTTTGCTCACACTATCTGTGAATTCTAACTTTCCTGCACTGTTTTAACTGTCACGTGTTGAGTATTTCCACTGTCAGTTTTTGTTCCATGACAAATTCAATCATTCTAATATAGCTACAATTTTTTTTTTCTATAGATATTAGGACAGAACTGGGATAAAATTTTGTTACATTTTAAAAGCAGCTGTCTATATCGTAGAAGCTGTCAGAGCCTTTCAGTTCTTAGCAGCATTATTGAATACAGGCTGACACTCTGGCATGATACACTGCGAATTTTCTTTCATATCCCCAGCTTCTGCAGAAAGAAAGACTTCTCAGAGAGGAACAAGAACTTCTCCTCTTCATAGCCTGTGCTTTTTCTGGGATGCAGAAGGTGAAAGTCTGCAGACTTGCTGTACAATCAAAACAATCTATTGTCTGCAGGTAGTGTGTTAGTAACAACCAAAAGAAAGCAAACAGGAATATATAGATACAAATATATACAGAGGTTTTTTTCCTACATTCAAATCTTCCGTGAAATTCGGGATGAAATATTTACTAATAGCTACATCCTCATGCATGAGTCTTGCCAGCACCATTCCTCTGCCTTTGCCTATGACAGAAGATAGATTTGTAACACAGTTTCAGCTTCCAAAAATATCACAGTTAGAAATTATAAGGACCTGTGTTTTAGGATATGGAGCTTATCTTTCATTCAGAATCAGAGTCTGTATCCCAGAAATAATTGGAAAATAAACTTATGCAAAGTAAAAGTAAACCTAAACTTAACTAAATCTTAAGAATCTAGGAAAAAAACTGCAATTCATCAGTCAGAAATACAAGAAACATCAATATGCATTTTATCAGTGTTGTACTCACCTCAGATCTTTATGCCGGTCATTGCAATCTGATTCCTGTAAGAGCAAAGATTTTTAAAGCTCAATCCTATTTGCACAATAGCAGAAACTACCCAACTCTTACGACAGTGTATAACATGCACCAATAGCACAGCTTGTAGGCTGATCTTTATGTCATAAAAAACCTGACTGTGTTGAAAGGACGTTTTTTTAGGACGTTGGCAGTTTCACTTTCGTTATGAATGTACACTGTGCTCTCAGCATTGCTGAGAATGCGCATGCATCCAAAAAAATTACACAAAGCATTCTGTAAAATCTATGTGCTCAAATTATGCTTTTGATTATATCCATGATTTTTCAGTGGGTTTATAACCATTTAGAGCAGTGTGTAGCACTGGCATCTGAATTTGCATTTTACATTTCATGAATGTTTTACATTCATGAAACTATCAAGTTACATTTTCTTAGCTTTCATCAGATTAATTTTACACAAATTCGTCAAGCAATTCACAGAACCCATTTCCTCGTAAATGTCATCTAAATTGATGTTATTACAAAAAAAAAAAAATCATTATGAGGCTAATCAAACACTCCAGTGAGGTTGTGAATCTCCATCCTTACAAATGCACCAAACTTCCAAACTTTACAGGACAAAGCCTGGGCAATTATTTTTAAGATGTCACTGCTTTGAGTGGAAGATTGGATTAGGTAATGGATAGATCCCCTTTCCAATATGAAAGTGTTTTGTTCTATCAAACAGCTTTATCGATTTAACAGCATCTTTTAATTTTTCTTCACACTATCTTTCAATTTATGAAGACATCATGAATGAGAGACATAAAAGAGATACAGATGCATTTGAGCTACAGATGGTACTCACATACTCTTTTGTCTCCTATTAGATTCTCGCTGCTTGCGAGAATTGTGTTCTACCTCAACACAAAAAATGATTGTGCCTTTACTCCTGTGAATTCTAGCTGGTTTGGAATGATGTGTGATGATTGCCTGCCTCATAATTCCAGACTGATTTATGAAATTATGTCTCCTGCTGTCTAGTACAGAGCAAACTAGTTCAACAAAACCACTGTTACATTACTTTATTTTTCCTAGGTAAACTTGTCATGTGTAGCCCTGTCACACAAAGTAATTCATGGGTAGTCTCACCTTTTCCCAGAAAAACTCCAATGACTTCTTTAGCAGAAGTCAATGATTTGGATGACAGAAAAGAAACACCAAAGTTACTTCACCATCATCATCACCATCATCTACTCATTCGGAGCCAGTCCTGCCCACAGTATGATTTTTTCGTGTGTTCCCATTTTGGAACAAGGAGATAGCTCAGTGAAATTGCCTAAGAGTCAGTGACTTGCCTTGAGCATCACATGAACCCAGTAGTATCTGACTTTCCTGGGACAATCATATATTTGCAGGACCAGAGAAATATGGAGGGAGAGAGAGACAGAGAGAGAGAGGGAATCTGGGAGAAGATGCTGAAAAACCAGAAGTCCCACTATCAATGTCTGCAGAAGCAGAAATTCCACTGTTAATATCTCTGATGTTTTCCTGGCTAGCCCATGCCCGATTGGTACTTTTTTGGCCAAAGGGGAAAAGGGATACACTTGAAAGTCCTGCAGTTCTGCTCCATGAAAAGCTGTGCAGGTCAATAACAATGATTCTATTTTTCATATTATTAGATCTTTCATGGAATTGTAATTAACCATAGCTTTCATATTCCACAATATTAAATGCCACATCACAAAGCAGGCCACACTGGTTTATAGTTACATTTGTCAAATAAATGAGTCCTGAACTGAAATACTAATAAGCCAATTTAGATTGTGCACATGAACCAGGCTTTTCTGAACACTTTTGGAAATCTAATAATGCTTGGTTACTAGGAAGTAAAATGCAGCTTACTGAACCTAAGTCTGCTCCTGCTTACTACTGTATTTTGTTTTCCAGATATCTGAAAACACTGAAGTAGCATGCAAATGTTTTTAACTGCATAGTGCTTAACTACACTTGTTGTGTTAGGATAGGAAGGATTTCCACTTACCTAGTTCTCATGAACTAAATGTGTTCTATTTTCACTTTGGTGTGTATTTCCCCTCTGTAATGAGCAGCAAATACTTAACCTGAAAGCACTTATGGCATTGAAGCATAATCATGTGGGCCTGTCTCCCTGTATTCATAAAAGTGAAGCCACAAAACTTAGATTATACTAAAAGTTTTAACTTCTAAAATAAGATTAAACAAGTTCAGCTTTGTATTTCAGAGAAGTATAAAATACAGCTTATTTAGTGAGGGCAGGTGTTTTCACCTTCCCTGGTAGTCACCACGTGCTGGAAAAACCCTTTTTATGACCCAGAGATGGGGCTCTTGAGAGGCATATTAAAAGATTTTATTCCATTTTCAGTCTCATGAAAAGGGTGAGATAGTACAGATGTTGCAATTCATGCCGTTACAATCAGAAGCCAAACTATTTCCTAATTACAATACATTATAAGTGTTTTTGGGGCTATCAGCTTTTGCCACACAATGCTGCTAATCCTTCTAAGCCAATCATCTAAAAATATCCCACGTGGGTCTTGGTACAAGACATCTTTCACAGTTCTGTTTCTCCAAGATGTCTAGTCTATCTGCAAGGTCATCATTTGAAACTTGTTTCTAGTTCAATTTCTCTCTCAACAATGTCTGTCTATTCCATGGCCTTTCTAAGTCAGCACACCTTATCTCAGAGTTTGAATACAGATGTACAAGACTATGTGAGCCTTCTGTCAGGCTTTGAGATTCTCTACAAATCCATTTCCCACATCATGTCCTGCTTTTTTAAGGAAGTAGCAAAATTCTCTGCTTCCCATCAACAACCTAGGGATTCAAGCACTATCATTTTAGAAGTTAGGAGTCAGCTGCAGAATTTATATTTTTATCCCCTCATTATCTAACTTATCTGATATACAAGACTTTCAAGAGTAACTTGCCCTTTCTCCTGCTGGGAAAAGAGAAATGTAAGAGTTCCTGCTCAGTTCTTATAAGAACTAACAAGAGGAGAGTTCTTCACTTTTACTGTAATATCCACACCACTTGTCCAGTTTCAAACCGGAAGTAGAAAGTGAGGAGGTCACCTTGTCTGGAAAGGGAATTATTTATGTGGTGATGTGATTCTACATTTTTGTGGTGTCAGTACTTTGTCTACAAATGGCCCTGAAATCTTAAAAACCCCTCTGTAGGTAATTAAAATTTGGCTATCACCTTCAATGACACCCAGATTCAAAAAGCATGCTGGGAAGCAGGAGGAGATATTCAAGTTCACATCGTAACCTTGAAGAGTCAAATGGGAAGAATCAGTATCAGAATACACAAGGTCTGCAATGAATTAGGGAAATCACTTCGTAGCAACTAATTTATTTAACTGGGGCTGGCCAACCCCATTATGATTCTGAGACACATTTCTCTATTCTACTACATAGGACAGCTTTCTGAGATTATTAAACACAACTGTACGTAGTTTGAATACTGCCAGCAGTGAAGCCCTGCATTCATGAATGAGGATTGTGTTCACATTCTTGGGACTGCACAATAATTTCTTTTTGACTGAAAAATAAAACCTGAGTGCAGTGAGATTCCAGTTCTCTGCCATCTGTTCTTTGTGGGAGCCATTAGAGGGAGGTCATGGCTGTAGACTCTCTCCTACAGCTAAACCTTAAATACCTTTTTTCTCAGAAATAGGCAAATAGAACTTGCACTACTTGCTGATGGGTTAAGGAAAGCAGGAAAAAACACAAGAAAAACAAAACATGTTTTATTAAAACATGTAGTTGTGAATACCATTGTAATAAATTATTTTCACCTGTGTATGATCCCCCCTAGAAAGCTATGCACTTAGTAAAATGTAACATAACAATAACTTGCAAAATGGGATCCAGGAACAGGTTTCCTCAGCTTTCTATGTAATCACGTGTGCATGTATTTCATGTCCTAGAAGTAAGTAGATTTTCCTTTTTCCATTCCCAAGAAAACAAAATGGCCACCTAAAACAAGGGCTGTTCTTCCTAAATGTCCAAAGAATTGTATCAGCCCCAAATTGTACATCAGAAGAACAATGAGCAGTAACCAAGTAGTGCCAGCTATATCATGAGGAAATTAAATGCCCAAAATGCTTTTCAAAGAAAGATATCAAAAAGCTCAGTATTATTTAATTTCCAAGCCATAGTTGCCAAGAGTTTTAAATCATCTTTTTCAGGCTTAGCTGTGAGCATCTGTTATTTTAAGGGTGGAAAATACCCTGTATGTGTGACGTCTTGTTGCTCCATCATCTTCTTATGAGGATCAAAGTATTGAAAAGATTCTTCAAAAGATGGAAAACCAGTTTTATGCAGGAAATTGAGAGCTCAGGTGAAGAAGGAAGAAAAAAGGGTTCAGAAGTTGACCTATCAAGAACTAGCTATGAAATTCATGATGGTCATAGACCTAAAGTGCTTTACCTGAAAGATATTTTCAATTAAATGTGTCTTTAAAAGACACATTTGCCTGAATTTGAGAAGGTGAAAACTTTGATATTTAAATAAATACCTCAGTATCTAGTCTCATATACAGAAGCCTGCATTCAATAATTTTTATGCTATAATAATTTTTTTAAGTTCATTAACTTCGTTTTTTTCCTGTTACAACAATATAGATTGCCTTCAAACAATCAATACAAAAAATTAATATCCCCTTTAATAGAGCACAGAACATTTGAGCTGTCAAATCTTCACAATAGAGGAAAACACTCTTCCCCTGCTCTCTCTAGGTCTTCTCAATTTGCATATCTGTAACAGAAAGAATTATAAGAATTATCAAATTACAAAATGATGAAGGCACAGAACACTTCATAGCTTTGGGCCCCTTTCCTAGAATTTGGAGGTACCAAAAAGTTTCCTTCATTGTCACAATTAAAGATCTAAAATTAAATTAATTAAAATATCAAACAGGAAAAGATCATGGGAGAAAATAAAGTGGTAGTTCAAACATACTTGTGGGAAGTGCTCTTTAGCAAGTACAGTGAAATTGCTGTTGCTTAGGTTCCCCTTTCTTTTAAAATCTTTTAAAATTCTTTCAAATACATTTAGTGCTCCATCTGTCAGTATTCCCAGTGGCATATCCCCAGGCTCTTACTCTTTCACTTGGAGATCTATACCTGCAGGACCAGCAGGATTACCTGTAAGTTTAATGTAGTAAAGTGTAGCAGGGAGGGATTTGGGATGCAATTAATGCAAGTGCTTTAGAAGTCAGCAAGAAAGTGAGAGAAAAACCTCAATAATTCCACCCTCCTGTTCCACACCATGGGATGTTTCATAGATTTGACATATTTGATCATATATTTTCTTCCTTTATTGAGAAAGAATCTCACAGCTTGGGACCTGCTCAAGTGGCTGTGATGGGTTACTCTCTCCTCCCTCATTGCAATCACCACCCTTACAGATGTGCATGAACAACTCTTTCTATAGCAAAAGTGCAAGCTGGAAAAAAACAACTGGTTTGGGTTGTTATCTATCTCCACATCATATTTTCCTTTGTATATCTTTACTTTCTATTTTAAAAACCAGATTCATTATTTGATATAACAAACGGTACACAGTGGGTTATGATGGTGAGTTTGTAAGACAGAATGAGAGGCTGTATTTCTCTTGAAGTCTCTGTCTGTTGAAGCAAGAGGCTAAATAAACCAGTCTTGAATCTCCAATGACCAGGGATGGTTTATGCTGTGTGCAATTTGCTACTAATTTTTCCTTTGTCATTTATACTTACATTTCAGCTCTCTATCTTCAAAAGAAGCATCTCTGCAATCATGTGTATCCTTATCTTTTGACAGCTCTGTAAGCAAAGGACATACATACATGTGGCAGTTGGGCATAGCTTAAACTTCTCCTATAGTGATAAATCTGTGTTAGAAACTGCCACCTCAGGCCACTCAGGATCTAGAGTTGAATGCGGAGCAAGGGATGAGATTAACACCAAATGCTCTGTCCATTTGGTTAAGTATTCTCAAGAGAGTTTTTCTTTGGAAAAACACCAATGGCTAACATGAACTAATTTTCACAGAGCAATTTAATTTGTGGTGGTCTCCAAAAAACCATACAACAAATTAAAAATAAATCAACCAGTAACCATCCTGAGAAGCAGCAAAAGGATTTTAATCTCTTCTCTCTTAGTGTAAATATTAAGTCTCTTCGCTCTTCTCTTCATTTCCTTCAATACTACTTGTCATGGTGGTAGCCATGGCCTTCTCACTGGCCTTCCACTGAGATTTGCTCATAGTAAACAACATCAATATCACAACACAGAAACTAAAGCTTCCCTGTGTTTCTCTCAATGGGACCAAACTATTTGTCATGAATGTTGTGACAAAGACCCTCAAATGCATGCTATGATGCTGGAGAAAACAGAGGAATGTGCCAAGGTGGTTCAAATTGCAGCACAAAGTCTGCACATCAGGATGTGGTGCCACGCTGAGGCATTATTTTCCAGGGAGCCTGTCCCATCCTATTGTATACTTTCCAAAACACAGTGTACTGCTCTGTCCTTTCCTTGTGCATATCAGGAGTGCATCAGCTCCTGGAGCAAGTATGCATTTCTTACACATTTTCCTTTCAAGAGGATGACACAGTCATGAAAAGCCACTCTTCAATTGTAATTTATGGTTGTTATGTAAATGAAATGTAGAAAGCAAAATCAAAATTGAATTTAATCTCCATTTGGTTGTCACCATTACAAAGTTAATTCTCAAGCAATTATTTCCACAAGAATCACACTCTGCTAGATTTAAGTCATATGTACATACTTGCTATTGATGAACTCGCCTCAGGTGTTCTGTTGCCCTTATTTTCTCTAGCTGAAAGAAAATAAAAGAGAAAGAAATTTAAAGAGTGACCCAAAAATATTTGCTTTAGATCTAATGAGGAGCTTGAACACATTGGTGGGGCACATTTAGCATAGTGTAATCATTTTTTTCTCAAGGCACTAAATTTCTTCAAAAGTTTAAAATAAATTCTTCATTGCTCCCAGTCTGTTGGTATCCTTTCCAACTTCCTTTTTTTGTTTCTAAGCCAGAACTTCATTGATACTGTACACTAACATCACTGTAAATTCTTGTTCAAATTATTTCCCATTGCATCTTTTCACCCAGAATTTAAATATACCAGAAAACAGGGAACAAAAAGGGGATCATCTCCTCAGTGCTTTTTGAGGGGGAAAATGCCCACATTCTGAGAACATTCTGTTCTGAGAAAATCACTTGTCCGGTAACCCAGGACAGCTTAGGGTTTAACACAAATACTTATTGTCACTAGTTTAGCTTTTGAATCAACTTGCAGTTTATCACACACACTCTCACAAGTGTATGTGTGTAGATATAGATAGATATGAAACCTAATGTGATAAGCATTATCACATACACACACAAACTAAATATTAGTCAGACAACCTAGGAAACTTCTGACCTTCACTGAAATCCCCAGTGGGATTCTTTTGAGCAGTCAAGGATTTTGCTGTCCCTTCTTCCACTTTCATGTTCTGTTCCTATTCCTAACATGTTCTTAGGGCAAGTTTATTCTTATACCTGCAGGGTTACCTGCAGGCTTTTTGCAGTCTGGTAAAATCACCTCCAAGGCATTAAAGCTTATGCTTCTCTCAGGTCGTTTCCATAGCTGCCCTGCCCCCCCACCCAACCTATGAAAGAAAAAGAAATTAACAGTAATTCTTTCAGTTCAAATAACAAGTTTAAACCCCTTTTTTTCTTCTTTATTTTGAGTACTAACTATATTCTTTTCGTACTTAGATAACCTAAAAATTATTTCTCCAAGTTTTTCTTTTGTTAGTTAGCAAATGAAAACAAATTATTGTCAATGCTTTAGCTTTTCAATATACTGTGATGCTGAAAATGTCCAATATTAATTCACAAAGTGAACTGAGAAAGCTCAAAACTTAGTGAGGAAATCAATGAAATGGTATGAAGACTGAGTGAGAATATTCTCTTAAAAAAACAGGTGCTCACAGTTCAGTGAAATTTTTCAGAGAATGCAGAAAAAGAACCACTAAAAATCCTCCAGTATGCTACCAGCTTTCTGGTCTGCAGTCAAAAGGGAGGACACAGAACAGGAATCTTCAATTTCCAGAAGGTAAAAAAAGTGCTTTGATGTTGGAATAGGTTAGAGACTAATCTTACTGCTCTACATACTTATCTATGAGAAAGATTAAAAGACAGACATGGGTAAGTGGTTTGTGAGGGACTGATAACCTGTTTCACTCTGTCAACTTGCTAGTATCTACCTAAGTCCAGCAAAGGGAAATAAACAATGTGGTAAAAAATTGTATCATTCCACTCAGCAAGGATGAATTAACAGAGCAGATTGCTAATAACTGAGATACTCTAAAATAAATTTTTTGCATACCTTTTCTTATGCAGAGCAGAAATAGAAGCCCTGATCCAACAAAAGCAGTAGCAATGAGAGCTGTTCCAACAAAGCGTCTGCTCTCAGTCTGGAGAATGCCATCAGCTGAATCTTCAAGAAAAACGAGTCAGGGATAAGACATCACATAATTGCATAAGATCCTCCCTTTGCCTTTCATTTTCATTGTATTATTTTTGCTATGACCAGTTAAGACATGATAGCAACATTATAGATTGTATCTAAGGTCAGGTGCTAATGATGCACTTAACTTTTTTTCAAATAATGGGCAGGAGAGGAAGAACATTAATATTTGACTTTGTGCTCTGCATCTGCCTTGGATCTCATCAGAATTCTGCTTGTCAAAGTGTTACATCTGGTTTAGTTTCCCATCAGGATTATAGCAAAAAGCTAATTGAGAAAGAGGACAGAGAGTTCCTTTCATCTGCTAAAGCTCTAAATGTAAAGGGTAAGTGGTCTCCTTGAATCCCAGATATTTTTCTTGTTAAAACCAAACTTACCCATTGAAAGAATGACTTGGCTTTCTCACTCTAACCTGCCTGTTTCAAACCTTTGTCAAACCCAAAAAGTGTGCCCTCACAGGTGTTTTTAAAACTAGGACTGGACCAGCGAAATGGCCTGACAAAGTAACGGTCTGACAAAGAGAAATACTATTTTTGAGTTGGATCAGGTCTCCAGTCTGGTTGAAAACATATCAGGCCACAATGCAGAAAAGAACAATGAAAAGCAAAAGCAGCAGAGGAGCTTCCCAGTTAAAAGGAATTGTATTGGTTTTGTCCATTTATGAGTTTTCCTTCAATTCATGCTTTATGAGGAAAAAAAAAAATCTGTGTGCAAATGGTTTAATTTAATTATGCTCAAAGCAAAGGCTGTAGTGGCAGGAAAAGGCCATATTGTTCAAGTTTATGTGACAGTAATCATCAACAAAATAGAATATTCTTGGAAGATGTGTTTCATTTATATGGGAGGATTTAATTTCCAGGTGCTGAGCTGTATGTCTTCCAAATTATGGAACTTCTTAAACATTTAGACTCAGTTTCCACATACCTGCAGGTCACACAAAATTCCTGCCTTTAAATTCTGACCATACATTCATGATGAACACATTAGCATGTGAGAGCGTACATTAATAACAAAACTGAATTACACAGGTATTTCTTTCTAAATTAGGAAAGAGAAACAAAACATGGCTGATTCATCTGGGACAAAATTACATTAGCACCTTGAAGTGTGTTACCATAAATGAAATTTAGAAGTGTTACCTGCTATGTGTAAAATGGCAGATGTATTTTCTTGCAGCTCTTTATTCCAGAATATACAGTAAAAAATCTCATCAATTCCACTTTTGATTGTAAGGGTACTTGTCACACGGTACAACTGGTCACTTCCAGTTTCAAATCTTGTGTTTGCCTTATCAGTCAAGTCTTCATAGTTTCTGTTTTGCCATATCACGTCAGCTTCTGGATATCCTTCTGACTGACATGTCAACTTCCATTCATTGTGTCCTGTGCTCACCACTCCTTGGTTTATGATTCTATAAGGAGCTAAACAATTTGGGGGAGGGGGGGAAAGTTACCAATAGGAAACTAGAAGAACAACCTGTATCAAATGCAAGACACCTTTTCTTTTCCCCCAGCCCCCAGGGTCAAGTTTCAGCTTGGATATTGACAGGAAAAGTAACACTATTATGTCTGTAACTAGAGGTATAAGATTTATTACAATTTTGATGTGGTTTAGAAAGCTCAGTAGGCTTTATGGTCTTTGTATTGTCTACATAATTTTACAACCCCATTCCTTACATGTCATTGAGGACTTAAAGGACAGAACACAGATTCAACCTAAACAGATGTGCCAAATTATACAGCTGTGCAAGCACCATCAGACAGCTCCTTGTCTCTGATGAGGTTTCTTTAACTGTTAATCCAGATATGTCTTACTTCAGGGTCTTATCTGAAATCTTCTAAGAGTATCAGAGTATTGAACTTCTGGTAGTAGCACACGCACCCTTAACTTTCAGATGGATTGTCTTGTAGTCAGCTCCCCCATAGACAATAACACAGCGGTAAACCCCTGCATCTCTGAGCTTCACATCACTGATCTGAAGGATAGACTGTCCCAAGTTCAGATTCTCTTTCAACAATTTTATTCTTCCCCTAAAGTCACTGTGCTGATTTTTGAAATCTTCCTCTCCTTTGTGAAGTACATAAACTTGCTTCAACTCATCTTTCTTTTCCCAGCTGACACTTAAATCTCTAAACTCTAATTTCCCATTCACTGGAAATGTGCATTCCATGGTCACATTGTTCCCACGTTCCACAGTGCAGAGTGACTGAGGAGCTTCAACAGTGAATAAAGCTGAAAAACAAAATTTGGAAGAAAACTTAGTTTTTCAATAGTACGCCTAATCTTTGAAGTCATGTCTTACCATATGCATAGGAAATTTTAAGGACCAAAGTATCTGTTCTATTCTGAAAAGTTAAACATGTTGGTAGGTACTTGTCCAAGTGCATGACAAAACACAAGACCTCTGCTGTATGCACACACAATGGGCATTTACACCTGCAGACACCTGCTTTGTGCACACACACACTATGATGCTGTACTAGAAACAGGGAACTGTATATGCACAGCCCCTCAGCTGTTGCTTTGAGAAAACTGCTGTGGTAACAGGCAGGTGTTAGTGCCTCCAATGGGAATGTTCTCTTTGTATAAATGCCAATTGTTTTTACCCACAATGTTAATGAATACTCAACAATTCCCAGGTTTGATAGAGCCTAGAAAACCTTTTGTAATGCCAATGGTACCTTGTTTGAAGTGGTGCCTCTGCTGGAACACTGACAGAGATTTTAACCTGGCCCCATATCAAAATACATGCATCTAGTTTAATATAAAGCCATGCTTAGGCCTTTTTATTTAAAATATTAATGAAAAACCCAAAATGCTAGCAGCTGAAGGAAAACTGAGGAAATGAATGTCTGTGCCTATACATGGGAAAAAAACATACTAAAACAGTTCTACTACTTTTCATGACTTGGCTTCTTACCATTTAGGAAATGCCAGTAGAATAAAAATATATACAAAAACAAAGGCCTTCCCATGATGTAGATTGAACCTAAAATGATAAAACAATAGACAAATATAAACACATACTCATTTTCTGACTTGAACTGTCAAATACACTTTATAATCAGTCCACACAAAGAACTGGACAGAAGACACTGAATACCACTCTATTTAAAAACAGCACGAGACTGCACCAGTAGATAATCAGGCAGAAGTTTTCCTATAAGGGTGCGTCCAGGAAAAAAATCTTACTTTATTTACTTTAAACATCTGTTTTGGCTATGGCTAAACAGATACTTTATCACTATCTGTTGATTAGTAAATAAATACTCAAAAATACCCAACTGTCCCCATAACTGTAGTATAGAATGTTGCTCCTAATAGGAGAATGAAAGAATTTTCTATAGTCAGTCAGTGCAGGAAATAGAACTTGGTTCTTCCCCACCTCTCTGCTTTACTTTAACATACTGTGAATACACCCTGCTTTTATATCCTGGTCCCGCAGTACATATCAGGAGACTGACAAAGTTACATATATTGTGAAAACAATTCATGCAGTAGTTAATCTTGTAACACATATTTATCCAATAGCAACTATTTATCAACTATTCTCACCATAATGCCTTTGTAAAACAGTAACAAAAACAGCCTACAAGCAGAATCTGTTGCCTTGAATTTCTGCTGCTTTACCTCTGAATACAAAAGTCATTTCACTTTTTTGTCAGAAGTTTTTCCTCTCTTTATTGACATAGTTTTTATAGTCCTACCCAACATTTTAACATTTTAAAATGCTTATTAATATCAAGTCATACATTTAATCTTCACACACCAACTGCTTTTGGTAAATCTGTATTTTAAGTCAGAACAATAGTAATAATCAGTAGTGGCATCATTTTTCAAATTACTGTTAAGAAAATTTCAAACACCCTAACAGATACCTTTCATGAATACAGAAAATGGTAGGTTTTTTCCTAAATAAAGTCCTAATTTTGGATACCCAAACATCCACAAAAATAAGGATTGCTTTTAGCTGTTTTCTAGTGGTAGTTTCAGAATTTGTGTAAGAAATTAGACAACTGTAATACTCATGACATTTCCCAACTGATAAAATTCTATCTTAACTGCCATTCCTCACCATTTTAAAAAGATATTTCATCTTTCTTTCTCTGATTGTCAACTTTAAGATGATAGTGAAAAAACAATATTGTCCTGAATTCATCAGACACATGTGCCTTTACAGTGCTGTGGCTTAAGGGAACTAGATTCCTTATAACAATTTGATTCAAGCTACTTCTTTTCCTCAGATTGCTGCTGCCTGATCCCAACAGCTGATTTGCAGCAGACAATCCAAATGGAGCTGAGAAAGGAAGGCAGTCTACTACATTGTTAACAGTGTAAGCAGAGTCTGAAAACAGGGGACAGAAAAATACAAAGAAGATTCTTAGGGTGCAAGACCTGATTACTTGATAAATCCTTGGCTTCATAAAGTGGTTAAGTACCAGACTTATTCCTTAGACACAAATGATGCCCTTGAAAGCAGTAGAAAATTGCAGTCCAATCCTGTGAGTCCCAAAGAGCTTCTTTGAACATATATGCATCTGAATGCCTCCATCTCTTGATTTCCCTGCTTGAGTAACAAGCACTCCAGACCACCAACTAAGCTCCAAAGTAAAGCTTCCGGAACCAGATAGAGATATACCAATCTCACAAATGTGCCATCATCACCCTTATTCTGGAGACAAGCATGCCACTGACACTGACTGGATATTGTTGTGCACTACCCATGTCAGAATGACCAGAGTTGCAGCACAGTCAGACTCAAAATACTTTTTTTTTTTTTTTTTTTTTTTTTT
>VYXD01009709.1:0-14935 GCA_013397195.1 Hylia prasina | reverse complement strand
TTTTTTTTTTTTTTAAGTAGAGGCTGTAGACTGCTCAGAACAAAGCAGACTGCCTGAACCAGTACACTTCTAGGAACAAACAGTATGTGCACTACAGTCAGGATACTGAAAGATACCCATACCCCTATCCACCTTTTTGACAGGAAAACTGAATGTTGGCATGATCTCCAGGAGAGGTGTTCTGATTAACTCTTGGAAAACGGATGACAACAAGTTAGCTTTTATAGTCCTAAGACCCATGCTTATGTCCTGCAATTGCTGAAACTTATTAGCATGCTTTCTCCCATTGTAGAGGAAAACAAGATTTACAATACACAAAACAAGTATGACTGTTACTTACAGATTTCCTCAAGACTGAGCAAGTTTGCTGCTGTATTCAATTTTTCACTTTCAGAGGGAAGCAAATGTCGGTCCAGGTCAAATCCAGGTGTGCATGCAAAAAGAAAACCACTGCAATAATCATTATAGAACCATTTCCTGTTTTACCCTGAGCAGAAGGATCCTCTGGATCAGCTTGAGACCTTGTTATCTGCTTGCTGCTTTTCTCACAGAACCTACCACAATGCCCCTTCTGTCCTTCTGCCAGCTTCCACCATCCGTGGCAGATAGTTTTTAAAAGCAAAATAAATTCACTGTGCAAATTGCTCCTCAGTACTGCTGCTGCATGTTTGTGCCACAATCAAATGAAAAAGAGAGGAATAACAACTATTTGTCAAAAGACTTCATGTGACAACTTAAATGTTGACACAACTACACCTACTTCTTTAGGAAACTTCCCCATTATTGGAAAGTTCCCCAGTAGGGAAAATTCTGCATTGCTAACAGTAGTTCACTATAACCAAAGACATAAATGTTGCAAAAATTAGAACATAAAATGCCATGGGCATTTTAAGAAACATGCAATCCAGTCAAAGTTATATGTGAGCACCACTCCTTGGATCACCAACTGCAAGTGGTCATCCATCTGCACAGAGTCAGGGTCCCTAGATTATTAATCTGAAGCAGTGCCAAACAGCTGCTAACATCGACTAGAATTGTCTACACAACTTTCTCATGCCCATAAAGGTAATAGGAATAGGAATAATACAGGAATAACAGGAAAAGCATTTTCTACCTTCCTCTTGTAAAAGCAGTTACTCTGTCCCAAAGATTTGAACACAATGAAGGGCCCTTGCCTTGCTACTGTGTAGTAAAAGAAGAGTTCTTAATCCCATGGACTGTGTTAGCAAAAAATGGAGAGCACTGTCTTTTTCATTTTCTTGATTCCAGAAGTCATTTAAGAATACAGAATCCCCTCCCCCCTCAAATGTTAGAAGCAGAAGGATATACTCACATTAACTTGTAGACTGTAGTGGGAGAACAAGGTCAACAACACAAAATACAACTCTAGACATATGTTTCAGTATAAATTCATTCTCTTACGTTGTCTTCACATACCTCAGAAAAGGGTTGAAATTCTCAGAAGAGTTAAAATACTGTGAAATGACCACTCTAAAAATTTGCAGTGTTTTCTTCTTTCCACTTGACAGCCTTCTCACAGTATGTGTCATGGAAGAAAAACCACGTAATGTACAAAACTGATTAAGGTTAATGTTTTTACTTGATGTGTGAGATGAATGTGGAAACAGTGGCATACCAAATAGCTGAATGTAACATTTAGGTTGTAACAACCTTAAGAGATTGAGGGGGTGGGTATCTGCAGTAGGTGAGACAAATGTTAATTTCCACTGGTTTTTTTGCTGCTTTTAAAAATAGGCTAAATTATATTGTCTCAGTAAAGGAGAGAGAGAAAAAAAAAGGTGCAACAGAAAGAAACTGAAACACATTTATAAAATACTGTGAGATCAGAGAAGCCGCTCATGCAGTGACCTTTCAATGTCAGGAAATTAGTTTCCGCTTTTTCTTCGCTTGCTCCAAGGTCACAGGGTTGCATTTTTCATGTAAATGTTTAGCAGCAAATAAAAGACCAGGACAGACAGGGTTTGTTTTTTTGAGTTTCTTTTTTGTTCTTACTGTTTAACTTCGTTGTATATATACACATACTCCTATATATATACACATTTACATGCACACAAACACATTTTACTGCACAGTTCCATACTGCGGTGGTGGGGTTTGAGTTTTGGGGTTTTTTCACCCATTTCGCAACTAACTTCCCAGACACCAATCTCAGTCCGCCTGTCACCGGGCATTGCCAAGGAAAGCAAATGCCTTCAGGGAGAACGCACCCGGGCAGGCTCGGCGCCACGTTCACCTCAGGGCGGGATGAGATCGGCCCAGCGCCGGGACGGGGCTCCGGCTGCCGGCAGCCCCGCGCCCCGCAGAGCTGCGGTCCGACTCCCTCCCCGGCCGTCTGCCCCGCGCCGCCTCGGCCCGGCCTCGGTCGGACCAGGTGTGTCACACGCCGGCCTGGTCCCCTCCGCTGCTGGTGCGCCGGCCACGGCAATGCCGGGAACTGCTCCCGGCCGCGGCCTTTCGCGGAAACCCGTCCCAAAAAACCCCGGCGCCTTGCTCCTAAAGCCTCACGTTTCCCAACGCTTCAGCCGTGGCAGGGCAGGGAGTTCAGCAGGCAACTCGTCAGTTCCTGAAAGCCGAGAGCTCTAGAAAACAAAACCCAAAGCGGCAACAGTACCTCCCCTACTACACCCTGCTTCCCTTGCCTTTTCCCTATCCGTTTTTTAATTTTATTTTAACATGGTGAAATCACTTTCTTTACTTGCTAAACAGATGGCTTATATGACTGATATGTAGTCATGTGGAGAACCACTGGTGTCAAAGGACTGAAAATTAGGACACAATATCCAGGATATCAGTAAATTTAGGAGCTATGTCCTATTTCTTCAGAGACAAAGAAGCAATTTATTTACATACCTCTGTTCCCCGTCACTTAAGGAGCCTTCTGGGAGACAAACCTCCAATTTAATAATGTGGAAATACAATCTGGAAATACAATGTTGTGTATAGTTTCTTTGCTGTGATAATATTTCTTATGTTATGAAACATAACCCTAACAAGCTCTCAGCCATAACTTTTCTGCAAGAAGGCAACCCTGAAATAAGAATATTACTCAGGACATTATCAAAGAACCAGGGAGCCATTGTGAGAACGGTTTACTAATGAGTATATTTACAGGGCGAAATACAAATCAAATACAAAATTGTGATCCATGGTAGCATACATGTCTCAGAGATGTGTACTGAAGGAGAGGAAGGACAGTCAAACTCCTATGCTCTCTGTACCCTATCCATCAGGCACTGCCACCTGCAATATGTAGTTAATGGTTTTATGGGCCATATGGCATCAGGTGGTTGAGAAACCACATGAATCACTTCCTGGAAGCCATTGAGTTTTCTGTTGATACAGTACATTGATGTGGCAGTGTTTAACAACAATCAGTTTAAATGTGTTCAGATCTTCCAAAATCATATAACATGAGTTCATCGGAAAGAAGGATGTAGATGTTAGGTTATGCCGTAAAAACTCCTCTGCACACCCCTGACACACACCTCCAGAGAGAAAATGACTGCTGTCCCTGCTGCTTCCAGGCCCTTCCTAGGGGATATCAGCCCAAGAGAGACCCATCTCCACAAGTGCAGAGGAGCACAGAGGCCTCAAAACAGGTAGCAGCCCAAACAAACGACTCAGAGGAAGCTAATATTTTAATAAGCTTCATAGTTTAGTACTAAACATGATATTTGTAAATGGTGAATTTACTATGTGGTGTACATGAGTTAAAAAACAGTCACAAAACCAGACAAAATAATTGTAAACCAAGCTGTGAAGTTTCTTTCCAGTAAGAACAAAAAATGACTACAAAAACATTCCCAGAATGAAGTGGAAGCTTCTAGTTTATGATAAATACTTTAAGTTAACTGAGAAGACTAGATAACATAGGGACTTCCCCTACAGCAAACAAAAAATGCTGTGTCAAAGCTACAGGTTTATCTTAGCTCTGTGTAGCTGCTAGGATTTTCTTTCACACCATTCCTATTTTCAAAAGTCAAATAGTAAAACAAAAAAATAGGTAAAAATCTCCAAGGTTGCAATCATCTTTCTTCTTTAATGTGGAGTATTAGAAAACTGGATTGTTTTGCTGAACATTTTTTTTTAAAAAAGTTTACTGTCACAAGTTAAATAATTGGTTATTATGGGGTTAAAATGTCTTAAAGGCATCTATGTTTACAGTCAGCACATTTCTAGCATACTTATGTAAATATACTATGGTAAAACAAGGAAATTGGCTTGCTAAATACTACAAATTCAAGACATTGATCTGTATTGCTTTCAAACTAACTATTTTGACTGGTAGATTTTGGAATTTAATTTTGTAGATAATCTTCCGAGTTCAATTAAATCAATCAGGCAGACTGATACAGATATAACCCATTTTCCAGATACTAGTTCTACAGGTTACCTCTAGCATTATATGTTTCCTTCTCAATCTGGATTATATAATTGAAAAGAATAATGAATTATTTAACATCCAAATCATTATGGTAAATTTCAAACTGGTGCATCTAAGTGCACTACATATAAAGATAAGAGAAAGAACGCCTGCTATCTTTCAAATATTTCTTCTGGTTCTAATTCTATGTTCCTCCTTCTTCCTTATCGTGTAAAATCACAAATAAATTACTCAGTAAGTATCTGCATTGGCACAAATGATAACTAATTCAATTTTTAGTTGACTGAGTTTCTTTTGTTAGGTATCACAGTCAACATTTCCAAGGTTCAATTATTTT
Organism: Hylia prasina; assembly: GCA_013397195.1. Taxonomy (NCBI): domain Eukaryota; kingdom Metazoa; phylum Chordata; class Aves; order Passeriformes; family Sylviidae; genus Hylia; species Hylia prasina. The sequence goes on along the minus strand of VYXD01009709.1, from coordinate 10,193 downwards.
TGGATCAGCTGTTTTTGAAGAAAATACACTTAAATATTATTTTTAAAAATATGACAAGAACAAAGGAGATATGACTGCTTGTCTAATGGCTGCCAGATTTATGTTACTATGTAATGTCTTTATGACTGTGCATGGGTCTTTTGTAATGGCAGCAATACCTGTAGATTTCTGGACTAGAGAAACACAGCCTGCCTTCAGAAATTCTGACAGTCTAACAACACCACGCAATAAGTGATGCTGTCTGATCTTTTTCTGTGGTCTCCATACCATGACCTGACAGACTAGGAATTGGAAGAGGAAAGGCTATGTCCCCCAGTGTGGTGCCACAAATATTAACAATATCAGTGAAATCACATAATTCAGCTCATGTCTGGAGCTGCAAGTGGTACCAACAAAGAGAGGCAAGAGCTGCAGTCCCCTGCTGCATGTGGGCTCCTGCCAGTGTTTGCAGTCTGATGTAGCTAAAAACCAGCCTCCCTTCCACCGGCATGAATCACAGTGGCTTCTTATGCCCTATGGAAACTAGCCTCCATTCTCTGTGCTACTTCTTAAATCCTAGATCCTTTCTTTGGAAACCAGTACCATTTCCCTAGCAGTAACTCACAGTTGTGCCTCTCCACCTCTCCTTTATCTATTACTGTATTATTGAAGTCTGCTACCACATCGTGCTAACCCCTCCACAGAAAGCAGGTCTCTCCAACACAGTGGTATGCCAGATCTGCAGTATAGAGGTCTACTACACTCTGAAACAATTCTCCTCAAGAAAACTGAGTGCTGTCCCTGCTGCTCAAGGAAAGATTTGGACAGACCAAAATGCTTTGCTTGGTTGCAAGGGGCTCAGTGGGTGAAGATGGATGGTATCTTTTGTAACCTGCTTTAAAAGAACATTATACTCTCACAAATTTATCAGTGAGACACCCATCAATCACAATTCTCTCTGATGAAGTCCAGTTAAAGTAATACCTGTCAGCGGCTGCCAGTGCAGTAGTGCCATCTTGCGTGGAGCTGGAGTATACCAAGAAATTTCTCATCTCTGCTGCATCAGAGGTCTAGGGGAGAAATTAAATTCTTGTTAAACACTTTAAAAAGTCACAGCCATTTTCAAAATATCACTAAAATAGTTCAAATTCTTGGAAGTTCTTTGCTTCAAGTTCTTTACTTCAAGTTAAAATGCTAAACAAGTTTCCACAACAGAGAAATCCTTATTTTTTTTCTTATTTTTCTCTCATTTTTGCTGTACAGTAATAAAAAAAGGAGGAAAAATGGGAAGACAGCTGTCTTCTCAGTATTTTTTAAAAACAAAACTATATGAAAAATGCCTGAATTTACAAAATAAGTATTGGCAAAAACAACATTTGCAGGTCAAGATGTCAGCAGATGGAATGAGTAGACTGTTTCTGCAAAAAAAAAAAATCTTGTAGTAAGACAAGATGTCAAATTGTACTATGAGGTGGTGTTTGAAGTGTCATGCATCCTCACAGACTCAAGCTGGAAAACTGAATGGTATACTCTTTAGTGCCAAAAGAATTCTGGATATTAGAGCATGGTGCTAATATAATTGGAGTTGTAGCTTTGATCCCCGTATGGGCCATTCAATTAAGAGTTGGACTGGATGATCCTTGTGGGTCTCTTCCAACTCAGAATATTCTGTAGCACTTATTTGTATCACTCTTTTAAAGGCCAAATGACAGAGCATAATTTTTGACTCAGTATTTTTAAGAATGGAAATTTAGTTTCTTTGGATTTCAAAGCCAACCCATAATTATGGATGATGGTGCCGTGAAAACATTCTTACGACATGATGAAAGGCAGAGCAAGATAAGAAGCGTTAAGCGACAAAGGCATTTTTAATTAGTTTCCTTGTTGGTTTACATGTATTGCCTAGATACATCACACCCGAGTGGTGAGCATACCAGGGCCTGTCTACTCATATGGGATGAGTTTCTTTAAACTTCTTGAGATAGTTTCTATGGCCGCAGGGCAGGAGGACGGGGCGGGACCCAGAACAGGCTCCTCCCGGGGGCGGCTCTCCTCATCCTCGCGCGGTTCTCTCGTCTGGTGTCTTCTGCGCTGCGCGGCGCGATGGGGTTCGTCTTTTCGAAGGCCGTGAACGACAGCCTGAAAGGGCAGCAGGAGTTCATGCGGCTGCAGGTAACAGCGAGGCCGGCGGCTGTGCGGGGGAAGCTCTCCCGCGGCTCGCTGCCTGCTCAGGGCTGGGCTGGCGGCTTCGCCTGCTGAGCTTCGCTCTCCTCCCAGGGCGAAAGGTGTTCCATTTACGTGCTCCGCCAGTTCCTGCGTGGTTACCTAGTGCAGCAGGTTCAGGTGTGTCAAGCACCTGTTCTCTGTGTCGAAGGACTTCTCAACAGACTGTCTTAACAAACTGTAGAAGTGGAAACTATCATTAAAGTAGCCAGATTCTAAAAACAAATTTGGAAACCTACTTTGAAAAGAACAGTTATGCTGAAGTTGAGCTGTGTTACTGCAGTGTAACACTGCAGTTTTAAGAAACACGTATGTGTTAAAGCCAATCAGTTATAATGGAGTTGCTGAAACATGGATCTTATACTCTTAAAATACATGAGTTAAATATGTTTCAACTCCTCACTATAAAAAAAACCTTTCAAACAGTCCTGTCTTTAAGTTCAATCAGATAACTGCAGCTATTCATTGTTCTAGAAACCTTAGGCTAGGGGGTGGGGATGTTTTATTCCCTCTCATACAATAAGAAAATAGCAGCAGAGAAGAAGGAAAAACAGTTTGATTAGGGTTCAGAAAGTTGTGCTGAACAGACCTACAGCATAGCACTAGCTTTCTGATTTGTTGTTAACCATCTTGTAACTTACATGTAATCTTTATATGCTAAGTGCCGGAATGTAATCTGATTGATTTAGCTGGAGTTTGTTCCTTTAGTTTTGCATTTAAATTGAACACACTTTAAACATTCTAAAAAATTTAAACATTTGATTTTTAGAATGTTTGAAGTAGTGATGGATGAACTTCCAGTTTACTAAATTGCCGGTAGATGGCCTACTTTACAAAGCAGTGTGCAGATGGTTGGTTTTGTAGGATCACAAATAAACCAAACTCTGAAGGTGACCTTGGAAATCTGCCTAAGAAGAAGAAAGCATAAGGAAAGATGATATAATAAAACAGTGGATAACTCTTAACTGTTCAAATACCAGCAACCTTTTGCATGGCTTATAGACATCATTTTCTGTCTGTGCTGTGTTACTTGTTTCTTATGTGCAACCGCAAGTTTTTTTGTACAAATCTTTTTATTTTTTTTCTCCTGCACAGAGGTGCTCCTCCCACCCCTAAGGTTTTTGGAAATCCAGATAACAGGAAGGTTTTCAGTTTGACAGATTGATAGTGAAATTAAAGTGGAAGCTTGCTTCATGAACTGCTTCTCTGTTGGGCAAATAGAGTTCAGGAAAGAGCTTGAAGTCAAGCTAATATTTGTAGGTAGCTGCAGACTTTGAATGCCAGTCTTTGCCTTGGCTAGTTCTAGCTAAAATGCTCAGGCATTTATAAAAAACAAACGTGGAGGGCAGTTACAAAAATACCTGTTCAAAATTACATATAAAATTTTTGCAAGTTGTTCTTCAGGAACTTCCCCTGCATTGTATTTCTTATTTTTGACAATAGTTATGGTCAGATTAGTACATTTTTTTCTAGAACTACAAACACATGATCATATCTGATTCCTAGTCACACATATCTGATTCCTAGACACACCTGCCGTGTTACAAAACCCTTATGTTTTGAAAACACCTGAAATGTACAGTTGAATTGGGTGTAAAAAGATTCATTGGGGAAAGGGGAGAACTAAATTTCATGTCACTAGGGGATGGAAGACCGTAGTCCTGTTTCAAGCCTGGGGAGTGTGTAGGGAAGAGGAAAGACTGTCATTTGTCTTTTCCATATGTGACTAAAACCTGTGATGTTTACTGCTAGACTTTCTACTTATTTGTAGAAAATGGTATAACATAATTTATTTGCTTTAGACAGAAATTATAACTAGAAATAATTGGAGAAGTTAGGTCATGCTAGGAGCAGAATGAAATAACTTACAACAGTTATATATTCTTATGGTAAAATACTGGGACTTGGATGCTGTCAGTTCACTCATCTTTCTTGAAAACCATTGTATTTCTGATTAAAATAGAAGTTTACACTAGAAGCAATATGATGTACTTACTGTAAGGTATTAAAAAAAGCTGATTTCTCTTAAACATAAATCGACCCTAAAACAACATGTGGGATCAAAACTTCTTGGAGGTTTTCATCGCTTTTGAGTGTTCTTAACGTGACCCACGATTAAGATGTTAAAGAAACAGGGTACAATCATCACTCCATGCCAAGTGATGCGGGTCAAGAACTCTTCAAAATTTTTTCACCTAGAATGCCTTCCCTAGTAGCAATGGTGGTGCGACAGTGCACAGAAGTGAACTAGTTACTCTTTGGATAGACCTGGAATGAAACACTGTAGATGTTGGTGAGACAGTCAGAACCTGTAAAGCTTCTCCTGCTCCTTGCTAATGAACAAATGTTATAACATGACTGTAAAGTGCTTGGAACAAGATTTTTGTACTCTTTCTGTGACAGAACAGTTTTTTAAAGCAAAAACTCCCCAAATAAGTGTATGTTCTTCTCTGAATACAGAGAAAATACAAACTGTTTAGTGATTGACTTATTTCATGTTTGAGATTGTATGTTGGAAAGAGACTGTCCTTTGTGCATGCTAAAGCTCAGTCAGTTGTAAGAGTCATGCTGATATGTGTTGACTACTTCAGAATAAGACAATATTAAAAGATGTTGTGCCTGTGTTTTTTCTTTGTACCCTTCTTGGGATAGCTCTGAAAATACGGGATTGTGGCCTTGTAAATTGTACATTAATGGTTTTTGGAAGAATAATAAAAACTCAACTATTTGCCTTGATGTTGAAGGACTGTTATATTGTTTGAAGTTGCTTGTATTGTCTTTGTGTGTCTCCAGAATGAAATACCAATCTGTGTCAAGTGGAGACTGTTTGTGGTAGAAGTTTGTTGAGACTTCGTTTTTATCATAAGCCTGCTCCTTAAAGTGTAGTTTGCAAAATTATTTTCAAACACTTTAATATATCAGATATGCAGTTCAAGACTAGTGTATGGCCTTGCAAAATGCTTTTAGTGAGGCTGAATGGGTTAGAGAAGGTCTCTGCTCCAGGCCACAGAGCAGTTGTAGCAGAGGTGTTGGTGTTTGGGGTTTTTTTGGGGTTTTTTTTTGGTTTTTTTAATGAGTTCTGTGTGTCCTCTTAACACAATGAAATGTGGGAATTTCATGTATTTTTTTAGTCAAAGTGCTGTGTTCGATACTTTCTGTTATAGAGAAGCTTTTATTCCTTATCCTTTTTTTTTTTTTAATATCCCAAATGTACACCTTAAGAAAGCTATTGCAAAAACTATTTACTAAGAAGGCCATTTTAAGATGTACAGGGCAGCCTGGAAAAATATATGTATCTGAAAGTGGCAAGTAGGAATGCAGAAATATTTGTGTCTGATTATGCTTTCCTCAGTGTGGATTAGAACACTTTAAATATTTGTTATTAATATTTGAAGACAGTGACCTTACTGTCTAGAACCAGGTATCAAGAACCCTGACAGGTTGCTTTTTTAATAAGAAATTGTCTGACTTCCCATGCTGTTGATGCTTCCTAAAGACTTTATTGTGATGAGACAGGCTTAAGTTTGGTTAGTGCATAATAAAAGTACATTGTCTTCAAATAATATCAAAAATACTAAAACAACCTTGTATACTGTGTAGTGTTATTTAGACTGAGAGGAAGCAAAATCATGGTAGGAGGTCACAGCACAGTACAGATTAAAATGTTAATATTCTGTTAATTAATTTGATTCTAGGATTGCATAAAGCAGAGCTTACTTACTTTGCATCTCAGAGTAGTATTTTTGCACTGATGTGTAAAAGATATTCTAATCACCTTTTAAATTGTGCTTAGAATATCTTTTATGCATTAATTATTAAGCACAATTCTAAGCACAGTTTAAAAGGTGATAGATTTAAAAACCCTTTTAATTTAGTCATAGAAAATTTAATTTAGACATAGAAAAGCCTAAGCTCTCCTGCCAAATTTTAGCCAGGTTTCCTAGTACATGCAGAGGAATCAAAAGTGCTTTCTTTAGTTTTGAACAGAACCCCACCAAGTCAGTATTATATCATTCCCTCCCCTGACACTTCACAGTTAGATTTTAGTTTATGTCCTGCTGTCATTTTTATAGAGGTAACACTGCTTTTGGCTCTAAAAAAATTACTTTTCCTTTTTTTTTCCTTTGGAAACTACACAGGGGAAACTGATTCATATAGCAGTTTTCCTATGAATAGCATGTCTGCAGTACTTGAAGGGTGACCCTCCAGAGGAGGAAGCTGAGATTTTGATTTAATAACAGGGTTTTTGGTTTTCTTTTCCAGTGGTATTATAAGAGTTGAATTACATGAAGATATCTTGATGTGTATAATAATGCATTGTAAGCAGTGGTTCCTAATCCATATAACTAAAAAATTTAAGTCCCAGTTGCTTTTAAAATTCTTCATAAATGTTCTCAGTTATATCTAAGTGTATAAATGTTCTATTACTTGATTAGAAGAATTTTTTCATTGGAACTTCACAAATAATTGGTGATACACTGAATCCTTTATTGATTGACCTTTTTTACCCTTTCTCATATTAGCTTTGTTGTTAATAATGAGATCTGAATTGAAGACTACTTTGTAATTTTTTTGTATCACTCTTTGTTATGAGATGATAGGTAGAAAAGCATGGATGGAAAGACTCATTAGTTTTAATATCTTTATGTAACAGACCTAAGGTTTAAGTGCATCTCTTGATATTGTCAAGCCATTGAAGTCTTACCGAGATGCATTTCTGGGAAAACTTTACATAAAAGCAGTGAGGAAAAAAGCACTGATTCAGAGTCAGAGAATGGAAGAGAAAATTGTGTTGCATGGGGGCCTGCCTAGTGAAATGAAGAAAATAGATAGTAAATACAGAATGAAGAATTCTCTATGTATTGCAGAACACTTTACTCTGGTTTTGGGAAAAAAAAAAAAAGTCCCAAACCCCAGAAAATGAAAAACCTTTTCTCCAAATCAAAAAACAAATCACATTCTGCCATCCTAAAAAAAATTTGTTTCTACTACAGCAGTACAATAGGAGCATTTTGCTGTTGCAGCAGATGTTAAATAAAGAAGTCTAGAGTGTATCTAGTCCTTGGAGAAGCTTTTATGAGACAGTGTGCTGGGATTTTCCACAGTGTTGATGGTTCTGGAAAAAGGAAGCCTGTACGTGTTCAAGCACAGATGTACACAACCTGAGAAACAAGCAGGAGGAACAAGAGCTCTCTGTGGGCAACATCGTGGGACTAACAGAGATGTGGTAGGACAGCTCATGAAACTTGAAATCTCCAACAGACAGGTACTAGCTCTTCATGAAAGACAGGATGGAAAGACAAGAAGTAGTGGTGCGCATGATGAGAAGATGTAGCTTGGGAGTTAAGGTAAAAGTAGAACCCATAAAACTGGAGGGAGCATGCTGCAGGTTGCCAATCAAAGTAACAAAATCAATGAAGAAACAAGTTGTTCTTTTAACAGCTGAAGAAAGTCTCTGGATTACTAACTGATTCTGATGAGACTGTAGTTTCCCTAAAATCTGCTGAAAGTGCCATAAATAGAGGACATAAGCAATTGAGTATATTTCTGAGAAATGTGAGGAATAATTGTGAAAAAATGTGAGGAAAATAATTGTGAAAAAAATGTGAGGAAAATGTGTGTACACTATATGGGTCATCCAAGGGCCATCCTGCACAGTAGAATTTGTTATTTACAAATAAGGGATAACTGTAATAATAGAGGCACACTTGATTGTAGCAAGATGAGTTGCAGACTCTGGACATTGGGGGAGAGGATTTCGTCTTGCTTGGGAAACTGGTAAGTGAGGTTTCATAGGAGCTTAAAGGATAAAGGAGTCCAGGAAAGCTGGCATGATTTAAGTGTCAGCTAAGTGTCCTTGGCCACAACACAGACTCTGAGCTGAAAAATGGGAGCAATTCTGTAGAGATGCAGGGGACACTGGAAGACAGCAACCAGGACATAAGTCAGTAGTGTACCCCGACAGAAGAGAGAGTCAGAAGGACAAATGAGGGCTTTATAAGCTCTAGTGAAGCCAGTAGGTTGACAAAATTTTCTGTTGTCTTCTGTTCAGTGCATTGTTAAATGCATTTGAATACTGCATCCACTTTTTGCCCCCCTTGTTCCCCACTGCAAGAATAATGTAGGTGAAAAAGGGCAGCTTTTGCAGCAGAGCATCATGATGGCCAAGGGCTGGAGCAGTTCTTGCAAGGATGCTGAGTGAGCTGTGCTTACTTAGCCTGGAATGAGATGCCTTCTGGGGTGCAGGATCCAAGGTCCAAGGGCAGCCCCCCACCAAACATGAGTAATCAAGAAAGCACAGCCAGAAAGTACAAGAGTGTGAGGAGAAACCTTTTTCCCTGCAAGGCAAATCCAGCAATGGAGCAGAGGCTCAGTGGTGCTTCCATCTTTGGAGGTTTTCAAAACCTGGCAGGATAAAAGCCCTCAGCAGCCTGATCTCTTGGTCTGATTGCATAGCCGATCCTGTTCGGAGCAGGACTGCTGAGGTTGAACCCATTATTTTATGGTGCTCTAACCCCCATGGAAGCAGATTGTGGCTCCCTGTATTTTGTGAATACTGTGAGGGAGGATTTTCTTCTCTTTCTTCCCAGACTGAGAATTATGAGCAGTTACTACTTTATGTCTGCACTTGTACTGAGCACCACATGCACAGCAGCAATCTGTTGAAACAAGATGTGACTTGGTCTATCTTTTAACTGACAGGTGTCAGACAGACTTTAGATGTATGTTAAAGTGATAATGATACAGAAATAACATCACAAGGGATGGAGAAGGCAATTGGAAATTAAAGCCTCCATGTGCCCAGCCTATCAAATTTCAAAAACAAAGCAAAAATTTTGTTTGTGGGAATAATCTACCTGAAAAAGAATTGTTCACTCTCCTGTATAGTTTGGAAGTTTTGTAATATATATTGCTGTATTAGCAGATACATTTCCCCTACACTGTATGTAGCAGTATGTATCCAGCATTAGCACATACATAAGCCAGTTGAAATCAGAAATTCCAGTAAAAAGTCATAACCGTTATTTAAGAAAAACACATTTTAAAAGTATTGCTTTGAGATTACAGCCGATCAGCTCTGCCAGTCTTTCAGGGTCGGACTGAAGGATTGAAATTCTTGAAAAGTATAACTTTAAAGAATAAGTTATACAGGGGAATCACTGAAAGTGCTGGAAAGAAAAGAGACTAGTTAGTGCTTAGGGCATGTCATTGTTTTATTGTTGTTTTGGGGTTGCAATTCAGAGTAATTTGCAGGGTTTTTTGTAGACTTTTGGGGGTTTTTGCCTTCCCAGCAAGAGAATTTCTTACCAGACCAGAAGACAGTCTTCTCAGTGGAAAAGCATCATTGCTTTCAGGAGTCAGATACAGTCCTCCCTGTTAATCTTTGATGGGAGCCACTAAACTTGTAAAAAAATAAACAGGCTAGAAAAATAATATGCTTCTGACAGATCTTCTATTTACCAATAATAAAAGTGGTTTATTATAACCTGTCTACAAAATTAATCTCTGGATAGTCTCAAGCCCAGTCTGCTGCTGTCCCTCTTCTCTCCCTGTTTTACTGTGTCAGACTCTAAAGTGCATTCTTCTCCCCAGGTAATATTGGACAGCCAGGAAACAGTCACAGATCTGCTTTCATAGCAGTTAGTCTTTGAGAGTTTATAGACTTGCTCCCTGTATGCTCCCTATGTGGGCATGGAAAAGATTCTGTACTCCTTGGTTAAAAAAAGTCAAGATCAAGTAAAACTAGAAAAATAAGGGCTTATTTTTCTGTGTTTCTGACAATGCTGTGTTTTGCTTTTTTTTCTGAAAATTCATGGCAATCTTACCTTGTTTTTTTAAAATCTTTTCTTTCTTTCGGGATCCATAACATCAGCTCAGTTTATTTTGAGCCATGATAAAACTACATTATCCAATTCTAATGAGGACCAGATTGCGGTATGGAAAATCTATAGTTCTGTACCTCAGTGGATATTTCCCTTCCCTTCCCTTCC
>VYXD01009707.1:430319-472105 GCA_013397195.1 Hylia prasina | reverse complement strand
ACAGAGCTATGAATACATATGAACAACATATAAAAGGAAAAATCATGTTGGCATCATCTTGCATGGCATACTCCTGCAAAAGCTGGCAGCCCACATCTTGGACCGGTGCACTCTTCACTGGGTTAGGAACTGTCTGGTTGGCCAGACCCAGAGAGTGGTGGTGCTGCATCCAGTTGGCATCTGGTCATTAGTGGGGTCCCCAGGGATCAGTGCTGGGGCCAGTCCTGTTTAATATCTTCACTGATGATCTGGAGAAGAGGATTGAATCTACCATCAGCAAGTTCACAGATGAGACCGAGTTGGGTGCAAGTATCAATCTGCTGGAGGGTAGAAGGGCCCTGTAGAGGGACCTGGACAGGCTGGATAGATGGGCAAAATCCAATAATATCAGGTTTAACAAGTCCAAGTGCTGGGTCCTGCACTTCGGCCACAACAATCCCCTGCAGCACTACAGGCTGGGGACAGAGTGGTTGGACAGCAGCCTGATGGAAAAGGTCTCTGGTTGACAGCTACTGAACATGAGCCAGCAGTGTGCCCTGGTGGCCAAGAAGGCCAATGGCATCTTGGCCTGGATCAGGAATGGTGTGGCCAGCAGGACCAGGGCTGTAATTGTCCCTCTGTACTCAACACTGGTGAGGCCACCCTGTTGCCTTGATCTTTTTCAGCCTTCTGATGTTTGCATTTTTGTAGTGGAGTTTCTTACAGACTTTCATGTAAACAAAGTGATGTTATTGTAAACTGTCCTTGTTTATTATTCTTGGGGAGGGATAATTGATGGACTTCTAGTTTGACCAGTGTGGTTGGAGAGGTGGCAACCTCATCCTCCAATTCATGGTCATTGTCAAAAATCTATATAAACCGAAGTAGAAAAACACATCTCTCTCTTTTGCCCTGACGACTTGACTAGTGTGCATGTCATTCATTTCGTGTCCTATAGCAACACCACACCTTGAGTGCTGTGTCTAGTTCTGGGCCCCTCAGTTCAGGAAGGACTTTGAGGTGCTGGGGTGTGTCCAGAGAAACGCAAGGAAGCTGGTGAAGGGTTTGGAGTACAAGTCTGATGAGCATCTGAGGGAGCTGAGAGTGTTTAGCCTGAAGGAGACTCAGAGGAAACTTAATTGCTCTCTACAGCTCCCTAAAAGGAGGTTGTAGCCAGGTGGGGTTCAGCCTCTTCTCCAAAGCAGCCAGCAACAGGACACAAGAATATCGTCTTAAGGTGTACCAAGGGAGGTTTAGGTTGGATGTTAGGAAGAATTTCTTTACAGGAGGGGCAATTAGACATTAGAGTGGGCTGCCCAGGAAGGTTCGGGAGTCACCATACCTGGAGGTGTTTAAGGAAAGACTGCAGGTCTGTGCCGTGGTCTCACTGAACATGGTGGTGTTGGGTCACAGGCTGGACTCAATGATCCCAGAGGTCTTTTCCAACCTAACTGATTCTGTGAATTTATATAGAAAAACAAAAGCATTTGGTACAAACATCCAACTGGGATATATGCATGCAACCCAAAACTGGAGTAAGGCCGTCCAAAGCGAAGCCTCTTCCAAGGCTGAACAGTTAGGAGGCAATGTACATGGATGGGAGACATGGCTTTGAGTCTAAGAATGAAATAGTAAAACTGAATAGTCCCCATTCCTTCCATTATAATTGAAAACATCTCCAGTCACACACTTTCTTGCTTTAATAATTACAATTTAAAAGATGTGAAGTTAGAATAAGATCTAATTTCTTCTGTTGATGTGGAATTTCATATTTTATGACTTTCATCTATGCCATCATTCAGGTGCTCTTTAAAGTGTTCTAATATTTCCAGTAATTAACATTTCAAATTAAATCAGCTCAAAATGTGCCAGTGAATCAATCAAGGTTTCTTGAATCACAAATCAAAAATAAGGTTGAAGATAGGATCTACTGAACTGGGAGATGATAAAAGGCATCTCCCTCTCAGTCCAAGTTCTGAAAGGCTCCACTAATTTTCCTCTTACAATACATTCCTAGAACTATCATTTCATCAGAAGATTACTGAAATATTTGTATTGCTTTATATAAATAGAAGCGGAAAGGAGGAAAGCCTGATGTCTAGAAAGAAAATTAATTGCAGGAGTATTCTGAAGAAAGAAGTGTCATTCTGAGATCAAAAACAGGATTATACATTTCCTTTATTTATCATTGGCTTTTATCATTGTTCCAAAATGGAATCATTGGTCTGAATACTGAGTAAGCATAAAAAAGAAAAAATTGCTATGAAGAATATATGCTGGAAGGGTCAAGACCAGTCAAAGAGATTAATGCCTCTGCATTAGAAAAAAGATAGTCTACTTGAGGTTAAACAAGGATGAGTTGGGCTCTTTAACAGGAACTAATTACAGAACTGAACAATAAAAAAAAGTATTTCCTGAAGTAAATGGAGTTCACATACAGGAGATAGACAGAAGCTGATGAATACAGTGATTTCTGAATACCCAACTGCTTGCTGCTGAAGCTGAAGCACTGCCTGAAAACCTAATCTTAAATCTTGGGATAATGAGCAAAGGCCATAAATCTATTTCCATATTTGAGCTGAACTTGGCATATATTGTTAGCTGAAATATGCAGAGCATTACTTTGAATTTCCTGTTTGTTTATTTCTAGTAAATTAAAATACAGTGTGATATATAATAAATATAAAAAACTACAAGGTTATTATTGCAATCATTATTTTGTAATTATTTCTAAATACTTACAATAATTTACTTTATAATTGTTTATAACTATATCATAAATACAAGTAATTATAACTTCTAATGTTGTTAGCTCTTTCAGATAATGTTTCCCAAGATAGAATCTTTAGAACAGAAACATGTTCTAATTTAATATACTGAAATAAGTATTATTACACTGTGTTCAACAGAGACCGTCAATATGCACTGGCTTATTTTAATTCTGAAGGGAACTTAATTAAGAAGAACCTAAATTTTCAGTTTATGGTGTAAGGGTCTGTTTGTCGTTAAGGAGGAGGCCTACATGTAAGGCAAAATGACAAATTCATAGCACAGCTCTGTAATTTTTGTATACATCTCAGTGCCTCAGAAAGTTTTCCTTATAGCTTTCTTCCTCAAGCACTACAGTGATCAGCTGGCCACAAAAAACAAAACTCTTTTTTATACCAACAAGACCATGCTAGAATTTTCTACTTAAAAGGCAAGCAAATGGTAAAGTTTTCTGACTCTGGGTTGCTGTGAGAATGAAGAAATTCATGGAACAAGTCAGCTGTCCCTAAAACCTGTGACACCCCAAGGAGCATACTGTATTTCTGGTCTTTTAAAGCAGTAGAGAGGGATCTTAAAAATCACACAGAGAACAGTGTAACCACTTGCCTATCAGATTCATAATGCTTCCATCCCTCTCTTCAGTTCCCAACAAGATGAAAGATTCAAGCACCACCAAATGAGACTCCTGTACATGACTAAATTTTGCAGTCTGGTCTCTTTCTCCAACAGCAGATGCTTTGGCAGCATGCAGACTTCATCTCTTCCACTCCCTTTGAAATCCTAATACCTCTTGCAGAAACCCCTTTGTCAGCCTCCACTCACAGCCTTGGATTTAATTTCACCACCCACCACACTGAGGTTTGCTTTCTGACTCAAACCATGAAAGACTACTTTAATTTGAGAGTGACTGAGACCTTCAGTTCCAACTGCTAGCTGTGGAGGTTAGGTTAGCATTTTGATCATAATTCTTTGCTCCCTGCAGTATTAAAAATAGTTCCATGTGTCAACAGGAATACACTGGCTACATCAAACCTGTATCATACCTGTATTTCATTCTATCATAACTATATTGCAGGTACACTATTCCATCCACCTGAGAAGGATAGGGAGTTATCATGAGCAGAGCTGTAAGCAAGGAACAGGGCAGCAAGGCCAGCTGTATATCATTAATCCAAGCATTCAATTACTAATCCCATCAGCCTCATTTAAAGCATTTAAACTGGCAGTTGCATATCCAATTAACTGTTGCTATAGAAAATGAAAATGCTTAGAGGTATTTGACAGACAAATCTTTACTGGCCCAGCAGGGATTTAGACTGTATTTGTTTAATTAGATTGTGACTTTACCTAAATTGATCATTTACTGTAATCCTTGCTGAAACCATGGAATGAAATCTCTCAAGGTTAAATAATTGTCACAAAAGCACATCACTCTGCTAAAAGATTAGTTGAAAGCTCTGTGCTGTGCTCTACTGCTTCCTTGAGGAGAAGGACGGCATATCCATATGCACAGATTATGAGTCCTAAACTTTTTCATAGCTGTCCATGTCTGTCTGGACATATATGACCTTTGCCTCTTGCCTCTCTGGCATCACTCTGTTTCTCAACACAGTCTTCCCCAGCCCACGTGGCTGCTTGAAAGAGACCCTGTATTTTCGTACTTTTTAAATGTCTGCACTGTTTAAATGCATGCACTGACTTGCACTCCGATTGCAGCAAGATCTGTGTGCATTCGTCTGGTCTGAGCTCATCACAATTTTAATCCATATAAAATTACACAATACCAGATTAGGAAAACCACTCCTACAGTCCTATGAGAATCAGCATCTTAACTTTTAGACTTAATGACCTGCAAAATATTCTAAAGCATGTATTCAGGGAATGCTTTTTTCTTGAGCAGGAGACAATGGCAGCAACAGGACAAATGATAGGCAATTTTCTCTCATAAAGGCAGTTGAAGCAGGTAAGCCACATAAGCCTCTCTTAGTACACAAAAACCAGCATTTTTCAATCATGACCTGCAGTATAAATGGGCTTTACAGTGGGACTTTCACATTTCTCTATATTTTCATCTCTGCAAATAAGCTCTAGCTGACAAGGGCTGAAATTTCAACTGCACCACATTTCTCTATCTAGAAAAATATTATGTGGAATACACCTTTTTAATTTAAATTTTTGTTAATACAGCATAGCTGTCATGCCTATGACAGCCATTGACACGGTTAATGTGACAAAGTCATTCTCAGAACCTGATTAACTGATTCTTTGCCCATCAACCAGAAGAAAAGCTGTCAGCTTCCATCTGAACAGACACAGTGGAAATTAATCAAAGCAAAGAACTTCTATGGGAGTCATTGCATGCTTAAACTTTGCTAACCAAGCTGTTGATCAGTAGACTGAAGACAGGAGATGCATTTCACTCCCAGGTATCCATCATACTGAATTTCTCTGTAGTAACTGAGACAAAAAGTCTGAAACAAGGTTCTCAGGCTAGATGAGGTTCAGAAGTCATATCTTCTCCCTGTGGATTCTTCAGAGATCCTTTAGACTCCAGGAGTTTCACTATCACTGCATAAAATGAATCTGTTCCCAGCATCATGACCATTCAGAACATGTGGTGCCTGCAAATGCTCTTCAAACTCACCAACTTCACTGTCCCAGCACCAAACCTTGTGGGTCCTCAAAAGGCTAAGGTCACTGGTGAAGCATGACCAAAACAGTGACAGCATGACAACTAAAATCTGCTCTACACTCTTTATGTAAATGTGAATACCATCGTCATTCAGTTTCTGGGTATCTTAATGAGAGGAGCACTTAAATTACTAAATGACCTTAACCTGAGGCAAAATAAATAGGCATAGCAGTGATAAAGATAAATTCTTAGAGGAAATCTTTTTCCGAGTAACATCCCTCACTGCTGAAGACATCCCCTCCAGTTCTTGCACTGCTTTGAGGTCTTTTGTGGTTTGCTGGCACTGTTAGTGTACTCCAGCTCTTCTGGTCTCCCGGCTGCAGTTCTTCCTGTTTAGTGATTTTCAGACTATTTGATTATTTAAGTTCAGCAGGTACATTGAGTCACATCTTGAGGAAGCTTCAGCTATTATAAAACAGCAGGTTGTCAACCTAAGTGCCCAGACATCCATCAGCACATTCCTTTTGTCTTCTGCTCTGTATTGTTGGAGTTCAAAGTCCCTAATCCAACCCAGTCCCTGATCTCAGAAAGTGGTCTCAGAAAAGGAATACTTCCTGAGCAGGAATACCATCTTTCCTTCCCCTTACTATCAGTCTCCCCATCACTGCTATTACTGCCCCATCACAATGAGGCTCCATAGGTGCACAGCGACAGTGAATATTGTTTAGTCAGGCTAAAAGAGATCAGGTAACCCATTTTTGTAGTCCTCAGTACTACCATCACTTAAATAAGAACTCATTTTTTTCAGTATACAGAGAAAAAAATGTAAATTATTTATGAGTACGTTCAAGTGCCATTATACCTACACGTAAATAAACAACCCATCCTAGTAAAAGTCTCAATACTTGTCATTCAAGTTGAAAAGAGTTAAAGAGGGTTATTTCAGACTTTCAATTAATTGGGAGGGAATACCATTTGACAGGAAGAACTGGTCAGACTACATACAAAATGGCTTTGGATATCTGACTAAGTTAAAGAAGACATCATTCTCCTCCCTGGCTTCTTTTGGGGAATACAATATTCCACTCTGGGAAGCAAAGCCAGTTTTCTACATATAACAGAAAACTTTATTGTTTTGTCCTCTCATTTGCCTAGAATTGTCCCCAAGATACCTGTTTTTTCCCTTGTGAATAGCAGAGTCAATAGCAGCTTTTTTCCCAGATGTTTCACATTTCCAGGGATGTGAGGCTCTGCAGCTTAAATTCTTAAGTGTCTTTAAACACAATAATGACAGGCTCTGTGCTCTGTGCCCTCTTCTTGGGAACGCAGCATCAGCTGTGTGTTTTCACTGGAATGAAGCAGCGGACAAGCACTGGTGCTCTTACACCAGATATGACTGTAATCTCACAGATACCACACCTGGATACTGCCAGGTCACAAACCTGGAACTGGTAAGGCACATACTCCAAGCACCTCTCAGTCACAGGGTGTGAGTTGCCCTTTTTCTGACACGGCAATTACTGAACATGAAGCACCTGCAGGGTTAGATGTAGGGTTAGATGTGGATGCAGATAAGCAATGCCTTTGAAGATGGATGCAGCATGCACAGGACTGCAGAGGGATCCCTGCACATCTCCACAGCTCTAGAGCTGCAGTGTCTCCATAGGTTCACTGTAGGATGGCTTAAATGCATTAGCATCTAAGGATTTTCTTTACATTATTGAAAGTTTTTCTTACATGCATGTAAGTACAAACCCTCCCATAGCTGCAGTAGCCTCTAGTTATCCCCTGGATCATGCCTCAGCAGTATTAGAACAGCTACCTCATACAGCAGCTACTAATTTTTAGTGCAGTAGGGATTAAATTAGTTTGGCTGACTGTGTGATGAAGTATATTGAACCAATTAAAATAAAAAAGAAAAACAACCCTAGGAAAGGAGGTCTTCTGTGCTCCCCACTATTTCTTGGAAAGCAAACAGCTCATGCTGTGATTCAGGATACAAGATCCAAGTTTGTGAGCTGGAACTCCTTTTCTTCTTCATTTATAGGGTGTACAGCCACTTCCTGCATATCTCTGATCAACTTCATCTTGAGGTAGGGTGACAGGTTCACTGCAGAGTGCATTAGTGGGTGCTCCATTGTTGTCCTGAGTTTTGGCCAAAGCTGTTAGAAAGAATATGCACAGATCCAAAGGATACATTGAATTTGTGCTGAGGATTTTGTTTCCTTCTGATGAATTAATAAAACCATTACTTTGATTTCATTTAACATAAAACATATGCGATTTCAGGCTGATGCCTTTGACCTCTATGGATCAGAAGCAAGTTTTGACATAGGAAACAATTGGAGCTCTTCCCGCCATTCTGGAAGTTAAAATTATTAAAGGTGGAGAGTTAAGGTTGTCACATACACTGTGTATTAAGGGATTCCCACTTGTCATCTTGATTCAGTATTGGATTACTCTGAAAAGTGAATCACATGAGTTAATTCACTATCCTAGACAGACATTATGTGCTTCTTTCTGGGTCCTTATAAATATGGACATTTTGTTTTTATTATATCAGTTCACTAACTTCAACAAATACTAGTGACCTACAGAGAGGTTCTTTTCCTCACCAGTCTTTACCAGTGCTGAACAGTTCACCTTTGAGGAATTATGTGTATTTGGGAGTTTTTTGTTCCTCCAAATATATGCATGCAAATCGCCACATGATTTAAACAACTACATTAATTGTTAGCACTGATATGACATCAAACCATTTTGAATGTCAAATAAAATTCTTCTACAAATTCAGCAGAGACCTAAAGGACTGTTACATCCTGCAGAAATGAGTTTTGTGAGGAAATGTTAAAGTATCACTTGTCTGTATTTATCAAAGAATTTATTTGCCACGTCTGTTTGCAGCATGTGAATGGCTTATATTAAGTTTTAAAAAGACAAACCTAAGTAATTCAGCTGCCTAGTAACATAATTATTTATCAAGCACTTTAATAAACTAATCCTATTCTACTAAATCCATATTTTTCTTTTTGGCAGTAGAGTTTTAAGTTTTACATGCTGAAAATACACTAATGACTTATTAATGTATGGGTTAATACTTAATAACCATTTATTAAAAGCTGTGGGATATAATAATTACCAGTAATTAATAACATATATTTAAAGCATCCATTGCAGTTCAGCAGTGAAGACACTTTTTAATACCATTCATCTCAGCACCTCTCAAAGTAAACATCTTCACATTTTTAGTAAAAAAAAAGTATTGGTCAAGGTATAATTCACCAGGAATAGTCAAAAGGTCCAGCTGGCTTGAGGACAAGAGTAATTCTCTAACCCTAATCTTTACTACCAATCAAAAGGCCAGTAAAATGAATTATACTTACAATTACTATGCATGGCCATTAGCAGTTGTGACAATTTCATGCATCAAACAAGCATATACTCTCTGAAATACTATCAACTTTATCACCTTGACAATTGCAAGTATGCCAGAGGATTTACACCATGAGAAGACCTCTGCCAAATCCCTCACTACATGGATAGATTTTAGCAAATGTGTTTGATTTTTATGGACATAAAAAGGAGAGTGAATTGTTTTAACAGGCTTGCTTGAGAGACTTGATAGGCTTAATTTGACATGCCTCTGTGCTGGTTTTGGTTGGACTACTTTTCTTCACAGTGGCTGATTTGGGGTTTGGTTTTGGATTTTTGAGCTGCACACAGGGTTGATAATGTGGAGATGCTTTGTTATTGCTGAGCAGGGTTTACACAGAGCCAAGGCCTTTTCTGCTTCTCCTACTGCCAGGAGTGTTTGGGAGTACATGGGAGGCTGGGAGAAGATACAGCCAGGACAGGTGACCCCATCTGACCAAGGAGATATTCCAGATCATATGGCATCATGTCCAGTATACAATGTGGGGGAAGGAAGGAAGAAAGAAGGGGGCCTTTGGAGTGATGGCATTTGTTTTCCCGAGTAACCATTACATGTGATGGGGCCCTGCCCTCCTGGAGATGGCCAAACACCTGCCTGCCCATGGGAAACAGTGAATTAATTCCTTGTTTTGCATTGCTGGTGTGCACAGCTTTTGCTTGCCATGTTATTTTCTAGTTTTTCTAGCACTCCCAGTTCTCTCCCTGATCCCACCTGTGCAGAGTAAGCAAACAGCTGCATGGGTTGTTGTCTGGGGTTGACGTCTGGGGTTAAACCACAACAGCCTCTTATGATGTATTTTCTCA
Source organism: Hylia prasina (assembly GCA_013397195.1). NCBI lineage: Eukaryota > Metazoa > Chordata > Aves > Passeriformes > Sylviidae > Hylia > Hylia prasina. The sequence continues at coordinate 462,489 of VYXD01009707.1, read as the reverse complement.
TAACATGGAGTATATACAAAGTGTACAGAGGTGAATAAACATGCTGGTGAACTGTCATTTTTAGGCATTCTTGGTTGTGTGATTATCCATGCTCTTGATATTGTTTAGTGATGTACTTTTAGATTTATCTATTTGTGCATCTACCCTGTTTCCTATGTTTAATAGATTTGTTATGATTAAAACAAATGCCAGACATGTTACTGGAAGGTCAATAATAAAAATAGCACTCACAGAACTGTTTCTGTGGCCTCTCTAGCTGCAGCATTTTTTTGATTAATTTTTTTTTTCCAGTGCAGTCAAATGTGAACAATTTCATTCCTGTCTTACTATCACTTAGGAAATGGAGCTTCTGGTACAAATTCAAAGTTAACTGCAGAGAAAGGTAAGTTTGAGGCTAGAGACCAGTTTCAGTGCATACCAGTTTCAGTCAGGAGTATAAGTTTCTGTTTGACAGCAACATTCAATGTTTTGAAACACTGGGACAGAACTGAGACAAAAAGCCACACAAATACTTAATTTCAAAATGCTAAACAATTCTCTAAAGGAATCATCAAATCTAGCTTGCAGTGAGAGGAATGCAAGCTATCCTAAATCACTCTGTGTTCCCCAAGATCCTTGTCACTTACCACATGCTCTCTTTACCACAAGACAGCAATGAGCTGTGACATTCCACTACCACACCAAAGTGTCTAGGTATATAAATTGTTAATCATCACTGTCATTTTCATCACTTATAGAATGATAGCTGGCTGCTCCTTGGGTCAGTCTAGCATGAGAGCAAGGAAGTCATGTGTTTTCATTCTTGCATAAGTATGTGCCTTGGAAACAGGCTCCTCCTGTTAACTTACAGCTTACGAAGTTCTGCTTGCAACACCATTCCTCACCGATGTTGTTCACCTTGAAATGTCATCATAATAAACAAGCATCTTCCTTGGCTTGTTTCATAACCAGGAATTCATTGCTGAATCATTTCAGCTTACCCTCACCGTAATCTGCTGCTTTTGCAATGTAATTACTGATTACAGCTTGGGACACTTGGAGTTATGTTACCCACCTATTTTGCATTTCTTTGCACCTTGTTTGGAACCACAGCGCACTGAGGCTTTGAGATCTGCCTTCATCCTCAGGGGGGATATTTCAGCTTCTCTTTGCTGGCACCCAAATAGAATATTCAACAGTTAACTGTGCATGGAAACGTGTCCCTTCCATACAACGGTTTACACTGACAGCATACAGTTTTCCACTATATTTTGTGGTGTAAATTACATCAAATTTTGTGAGCTATCATTTTATCACAGCTTAAAAGAAAAATATGTTATTAATCCCCATAAACTGTACTCTGAATAGTGTATACAACACAGAAATGCAGATCAGAGCGCACTGTGAATTTATTCCATTTTTTTCCTTTTGACTTGCCAATAAACAAGACCTCTAATGTAACTCATTTGAAATGCAAAGTACCCCAAATAAATAGTGTTCTCTTCATTGCCTTTTTACATAAACAGCATATGGAAGACGTCATGGCGATTGGGGCAAGCTGATTTCACAGGAGACGCACATTCTTACAGACCTTAAGTATGTGTGTGGCTTTCTATTCAAAAATATTGATGATACAGTGGTGCAGGACTGTAGTTTTAGAGTTGGATAACGCATGTATGGGAAACTGAGGACCCAAAAAAGTAATTTTAAAGGTGTCAGTGAAATGATAGCGGGCACACTTATGATCATGATCTGCCTTTTTGCTCTCGGCAAGCTGGAGAACAGTAATTTATTATATAAATTTATTATCTAGATTAAGGAGTGTTTAACTTTTGTACCTCCCACGAAGCAGCAGCAGAGGGAGGAGAGAGCTCCCGAGCCCGCGGCCGGGCGGGATGGGAGGCCGGCCGGGCGCGGGAGGAACACCGACGCGGCAGCAGCAGCGGGATGTCCCGACGTGGGAGAGATCGCTGCCGCCCAACAGGTGCCCNCGGGCCGCCCCCGCCCCCGCACGGAGCCAAGCCCTCGGGGCGGGCCAGGCTGGGCCGGGTCAGCCCTGCTCCCGGCGGGCCGGCAGCTGTGGGACGCTCGGGAGCCGGCGGTGAGTGCGGGGGGACAGGGCGAAGGGGTGACTGCTGGGGCAGGGAGGGCCGGGGGGACGGGACGGGACCGATCCGCCGGGACGGTGCGGGCGCTTCTTCTCCTGAGCCTCTCCCGTCCCGTCACAAACTCTGTAAAGGGAGTGGCGCTGCCTAATGCAGGATGAAAACCAAGGCTCGTAAGTGCCAGGCTTTTCCTAGTGGCTGGTCGATTGCTGGCAAATGGGAATACGTGGTGTGATTTCGGCCGCACGGCACGGGATAATACACACGGTGTGGGAACGTTCCAATTGCCTGGCTTCCCAAACAGGTCACAGGCTGAGGAGGACACCTTCCTTCCTAAGGTTGATATCGCACCAGTGTGTTCCGTACTTTTTTGTTCAGCTAGCATTACCTTGCTATGAAAGCAAACTGCTCTATAGCCATTGCCGCAACATACCTGCCTGAAATGTATATATTACTAAACGTTTTTAGCAACAGAGTTGGAAGCTGAGTAACCCGGCATGAAACAAGTCCCTAGGATTTAGAGGAACACATTTACTCTAATCCTACTAGTAAGGCAGCTTTCACAAAACAGGTCTTTAAAAATGTGTTTTGTATCCGCACAGAATAACACTCCAAAAGAACTTGCTGTTTGAAGGTCAACCTTTTCTTTCTTTCAGTCAATATCCTACTATTGTAATGTATTGTGTTTCTGGGTTTGCACAACAGAATAGTGGTGCCTGTACCTGAGAAATCATGATCAACTTCAGATGCATCCAGAAGTTACTACAGTACCTGAAGTTTTTTCTATTTTTACTGATCGAGAACGCCTTCTGCATATTTTCTCTACGGAAAAAAAGTTTTGCTGGTGAAATAGTACTTATTACGGGCTCTGCAAATGGGATTGGAAGGCAGGTTGCCTTAAAATTGGCTCCTTTGGGAGTAACCTTAGTTCTTTGGGACATCCATGATGAAGGTAACAAAGAAACAAGCAGATTAGCCCAAGAAAATGGAGCCAACCGGGTGTTTGTCTACCACTGTGACTGCAGCAGTAGGGAGGATGTCTATGAACAGGCAGACAAGGTAAGATCTGCATTTTTGCTTCTTTTGAATAGAATATCCTATTGAATTTATTGGTTTTTTAGAAACTGTACTATTCCCTGGAGGGAAGTAATCATGTAGGGCAATATCTTTCTCCTTTTGAATAGTTTCTAGATGGAACTTAAACTATGGTTACAACAAAGTAACTGGTTTATTCAGTTTTGTTGAGATTTACCCATTTCTATTCTTTGCTGTGAGGTGGGAATGTTTAGAGTATGAGTTTTACCATAAATCACATAGATTAAGAGTATGGTAAAACATGCAGCAGAGATTATCTCCATATATTAACTGATTTAGGCTTTATAATTTTTTTAAGATATCAATAAATAATTTAGAAAGAAAAGAACAATCAATGGATATTGTAAAAGGAGGATCCTTTCCTTTGCCTCTTTGTTTAGGAACCTGTAGTTCTTCAAGGGTGATGTGGGATGTAATGTTTTCAGACATGTCATTAGCATGTGGCTGGTCTCCAGTCAAATTGATGATCCAGCTTCAGTTCCTTTTTTGATCAATACAAAAAATTGAAGGTGGAAAATAAGGTAAAAAGAGCTCCATTTTCAATGAAATTCTTCTGCTGTGCTGACCTACGCTTTGTAAACTATTACCTTCTTCTCTTCTTCTTGTTATTATTATTATTATTGCCAGAGTTCAGAAATTGGACGTTGAATTAACATGATTAATTTTTACTTTTCCTTAAACTGCCTGAAAATTCCTCTCAGTGTAACTTCACTTATAATCCAGTTGGCCACTCTGCAACTTCATCCAAGTGTAAACTTCCATTAAATCCTCAATGTATGTGCGTATATACGTGACGCTCAAGTCACGTCTTTGACGTTCTGTGTCTGAAGGCACACATCAGAGAAATCATTATTTTATTATGTGAATTATTTTATTATGTGAATGTTGATAGATTGTTTCAGAATAGACTTGAAATGTAATATTAATTTTCCATGAGTTGTGAGTGGAAAGGTGGAGACATGGGGGGCTCAGCTCATTGTTTTGTGGTTGTTGTTTTTAATTTCAACCAAAGCCGACTAAGTCTTTCTGAGCAAGGTTATGAAAGTTTGAAACACCTTTTTTCCTCAAGAAATGTTCTTGAGGAAAAGCACTTCTAAAAGGTAAGTTGGATTCAGGATCTGTAAGTATCTGGAACTGCAATTCTCATGCTTGCAAATCAGCAAGGGTTTCTTTTACCCATGTAAGTAGCATGTGGGCCACAGTTCACTCACACTGTAGACCAAAAAAAAAGAACATTTTGAAATTATTTGTTTGCTCTTCTTTTAGCAAAGTGTACAAAGATTTGTTTTGTTCTCCCCAGTAATTTCCGATCTCCAAACGCATTAACTAAATCAGCCACAGGCCTCCAGCCTCAGGAATTTGCTGTGCCCAAATCAGCAAACACTATTCTGAAGTGCACAGACTGACCTGCCAACAGAAACTTAAAGAGCAGTTCAAAATTTTAAAATTACTGTTAAGGTGTCAAATTATTGTAAACAACACCAATATATTCAGATATTTGCATGTACTGTTCAGTCCTGGAGGAGACAGAAATTTTCTTAGATGAAGAGTTTTTCAACTATGGGCCTCCTCTACTCTTGGGAGCACCTGAAAAGTTTTGATTGGTAATCTGAAAAGCCTTGAGCTTGGACACAGAAGAGAAAACAATAGCAAGAAAGTTAAATTAATTGTTTTTATTTGATATACTCACTGCCGAAAAGCATATGAATTTTCCCATAATGTAAGTTTTGTTTCTAGGAAACAAAAGAGACCATTGAAGTCTCTAAAAAAGAGGTTCTAGAACAAACTGGTCAAGTGAACAACTAATTTTCAGGAACAAGTGGTGTCCACCTGGGAACTCTGAAGGAAATCAGACATGGATCTGGTAGCTAGAAATGCAGAATGTGTGTTTTGCTACAGCAGATGATCAAGGAATAAAGCACAGTAAATATGTCAGTCTTAAAGGGAACTTGAGAGGACACAAACACCCTGTTAACCTGTCTTACAAAAAACTTACATAGAAATTATGTTAACAGAAGAATTAACAGACACCTAAAAAAGTTACATAATGTATAATAATCAGCTTGACTTTTTCTGAATGGAAGCCAAGCTTCACACATATTTTGTAGTAGTGAGTAAAGAGGACAACCGATGCCATGGTAAATAAAATGCTGCCATTAGTGAAGATATGTTGTTATGTTAAGAAAAAGAGGATCATCATATGGACTGACACAGCAGTTAAAAGAGTGGGCAGAAAGTACAGATGTGTTCCTCAAAGGCAGAATTGAGCATTCCTGCCACACTGAACAGTGTCTAGATTTGCATTCATTTATGCAGGTGGAAAGGTGCAAGTATCTGAGCCCTGCTTGTCAATGAGAAGGCCTAAACTTGACACAGCTGGAGAAACACCAAACAGATCTTCACTGAATGCTAAGGTTCCTTGAAAGAGCCAAAGGAAGGTCAGCTGTTGGAGCACCAGATCCAATCACCTGTTTCCAAATTGACAGACAGTGGCGCATGTGGGATTATAATATTTTTTTAGTCATAATATAATTTTTGCGACCCCAGATAATCATCCACCTTTAGCAGAGAAATCTGTGAGACTGATTCTTCATATTATAAATAAATCTTGGCCATCTACTTTGATATAAATCCAAATCATGGCACAAAATCTTTTGAAAGCAAACCTGAATGGAGCTAATGATGATTTATCTATCTATTTTATGGTAGGGGCTATTGTGCTCAGGAGATTGGTATCCCCCAGTTATCTGAGCTGATTTTCTTTCTAGTTCAGTAGAAATTTTATGGAAAAGGTGTTGAACAGGCTTGGCAGAGGAATGCAGGTTCTTACAATACCAAAAAAAGAGGAGTGGAAATGTTCTGATTTCAGGTAAAGCGTGTTCACTGTGCATACTAAAGCATCATAACATCTCCCTTTGGTTCTTGTGGAAGCCAAAAGTGTTCTGGAGTTCAGGGAGCAGTTAGACAAATTTGGGGAGGGGGGCAGGGTGGAGAATCACTGGGATATATTAAAGACAATGATATAGATATCTTATACCTCTCAAAGGATCCTAAGTTGCAGCATGTGAAAAGCTGAGCACATGTGAGACCTTAGAGCCCAGGTCCTTTTTTCATTGCTTTCCACAATGAGACAAGGGCTGGGGGCCTTAGATGGACCTTTGATCTGATGCAGTACAACAGTTCTTACATAGTTATGTTTTCATACATATTAATTACTGCAAACATTTCTAAAATTTTTCATAAATGAAGCACAAGAGGCAAGGATAATTTCTAAAGCTTTATGTTTATCCTTTTTTTTTAATTCAGGTTAGAAAAGAAGTTGGGGATGTTACTATTCTAATCAATAATGCCGGCATACTTATTGGGAAAACATTCTGTGAGCTTACAGATGAAGATTTTGAAAAGACCTTCAGAATCAACTTCTTCTCCCAAGTCTGGGTAAAATTTTTATGGCTTTTTTACTCCTGAGTTACCAAAAGGTACAGACAATTATTTTGGTGTGAAAACCGCAATGGTAGCATCTCCCTTAAAAACTCAGCTTGGAATAGGGACCTTGCTTGGGGGAATATATGTTTTTATGACCATCCTGTAATCAGAGGCAGTCTCCCCAGTATGTCTCAGTAATGTTAACACAAACCTGCCTGGGCACTCTGGTAAATCAAAGTTGGTGCAGCTGTATCATGAAACACGCCCTACCTGTGACAGCTGTGGTTGAAAGGAGTGCTGACATGATGGCATGTGACTTCCCTGCTCCTGATGTTTCCTGCCATCTGAAGACTTTGCCTAAGAGACATGCAGCATTCAGGGAGACACAACCGTGGTTTACTGGCAGACTTAGCGGTGTTACATTTAGAGTTGGACTCAATGATTTTAAAGGTCTCTCCCAGCCTAAATGATTCCATGATTTTATGCTGCACATGTTGGTCTTCAGGCTGTGCTTTCATTCCTAGTCACCATCTGATTGAAGTATATAGAAAACTAATTTTGCTAGTAAGAATTTGGGAGGTTCTTACTTCTGAAGGAATTTGCAGATATTTGGGGTCTCAGTAGATTTAGGAGGGTTTTTTTTTTGTGAGAGTGTTACTATTGCCCCCCTTGCAGCTTTTGTTTATATGCCTGAGTGAACAGCCTGCATTGGGGAACAATATAGCATTGCAATTCCTTTGTTAAAAGGCACTTCTCAGTGGAAAATGGTTGCAAATAGAAGTCCTCTAAGTATTCCCCAGCCACACTGCATCAGTCTTCCAAATTCTTGAGGAAAACAAACTGGGAGAGGTGTTCCCCCTGACAGGTGTGAAAAAACCCAGGGCAGGAGGATAGTGATGTGTTAGGCACTCACATCTGGAGTCTAATAGGATTCCTCAGCTATTGAAAAAGAAATTTGTTACTGCTCTGGTCTCTTTTTCTTATCTCCCCCTTTGTAAAATACTAGCATTCTACCCAGTTAGTATCACCCACAGTGGTGTCCTGCAGTGCTGGAGTTGTCAGGCAGTTCAGCTTGTAGCACAAAGGGCCCACAGACAGCTGAACTCTCCTTAATGTATTGACTTCTAGCTCCCTCTTGTGTACCAAACCTTTGGCAATAAGACAAATTGTGAGGAACCAGGAAAGCAGAGAAAATACAAACTTTGCTGCTTTTAGTAAGATGATTTTAATGCTGTTAGATCTTCAGACAGAGGGCAGTCATTCAAGGAAATGTTTCTCATTTAAAAATTGTAACAGAAATAAAATGTTGCTTGGGCTTGCTGGATATTGAAGACCCAGAAAGCAAGTCAGGTTGTGTTGCCTAATTTTGGAATGAAACATTTTTGTTATGCCTATTTATAAAGGGGATTTTGAAATAAATATATTTATATTCTTTTAGACTTGTAAGGCCTTTCTTCCAGCCATGGTGGCCTCTAACCGTGGGCACCTGGTTAGCACAGCCAGTGGAGCTGGATTACTGGGACTCTACAGGTTGTCAGGTAATTATTGTCAACTGCCACTACAAATTACATCCACGTACTAATCACTTTTCTTGGACACCTCATAAATGCTTGGCTTAAGCAGCCTGTACTGACAAGAACCTGTGGGTGCCAAAGGTGATGGTTAACACAAACCTGCTAACACGCTACTGCAGTGTGATGGTGTTGGTGCCTGAGCAGCACAGGGAGCTCTCTGCAGCTTTCACACTCTGGTTACAGACTGCGTTTACTCCATAAGAAGGGCAATTCAACTCATACACGTGCAGTGGGAGACAGCCCTGCATACAGGTTGTCTAATGCTTTCTCATGACAGCTTTTCTGCAGGAGAATGTTCAGAGACCTAAGACACACAAGGGTTATACCTGGAGCTACACACTCAGTTGGAATATAGTTTTTCAAGTGCAGAAGGCATTTTGGCAGAATTTTCGATAAAATTAATTTGAATGAAGTATGTTTTAAGCTATTTAAAGCTCAGTATTCTCAGCTGTTTCCCTCAGGAGAGCAGTCTGCTAGTCTAGCCTATTTCATCATCACTTCAGCAGTCTGGGTCTGCTGCCCAGTCTCTCCTCAAAGCCTCTCTTACATGTTGATTGTATCTCTGAGGTCACCCTATGAGAACTTGAATTTCAGTGTAATAAGGATCTCTTTTTTTTCCTCTGCTGATTGATGGTGTTACTGTAGTGTTTATTTGCCACCTGTTACCTAGGGGTTACCTTGGAATATTATCAGTATTTGGTATTGATAATATAAGTCATGTTCAGCTTTCATAATATAACTGTAAGTCTTATGAAAGTGGGCCTGCCCATCCATGCATTATAGCCTTTTACACCTTAAATATGTATTTTTAGGCTGTGTGGTTCCCTCATTCACTGCAAGTGAACTCCTGAAGAACAGCAAACTACTTCTGATGCCAGTCTTTGGAATCAGTCTTGTAGCAAAATTGGCTTTCATTGTATCTAATAACTATTTTCACACACATTTGAAAAAGTTTTAGGAAATTACATGTAAGGCACTATATTAAATTAGTTTCTAACAGCTGGAAAACTGTAGAATAATTTGTGCGGGAAGCAATTTCTAAGGGTCACTTCTTTCATATCCCCAGATAAAAACAGGCCCAGTTTAGGTCAGGTTGCACAAGGCTGTGTGAGGGCAACTTTCGATTATCTCCAAGGATGGGGTTCCATACATTGATCAAACAATAAAAATCAGATGAGTTTCAGTCTTCCTGGGCAAACAAAATGATATTGTAGTTGCAGAGCAAATCAGAAGTAATAGGCTGAAGCAGCATTTATAAGAAGGGTATTTTTATTTTACCACTAGAAATAGTTCTTTCTGAAATGTAACCTGTGATATTAAAAGTTGAAGACATTCTGAACTGAAAGAATGCCTGGTTAGTATGTGAGTATCTGGAAATTTACAGAAAATACTGAATAAGCTCATTTGCTTATATCTTTCTATAGTGCACTGAAAAAAACCTTCTCTGAAAAGGGTTCATTTTCTCCTTAGGCAACTGTGCATTATTCATGGGAAGAGCCATTAATCTCCAGAGTTAGGATCACCAATATGCTTTAAACACTGATTACAAGACTGCTAATGACAAAATTAAATAATATTGTGGCTTAAATAGTATTGCAAAGAGTTCAGTTCTGAATATAGCTTTTACTGTGGTGCTTTTAAAATTTTGGGTATTTCTCTTTTCTTCACTTTCTAGATTATTCTGCAAGTAAAGGTGCAGTCATTGGAATGATGGAAGCCATAAATTCGGAACTGTATCATGGAGGAAAACGTGGCATTAAAACCACAATCATTTGCCCTTATTTTGTTAGTACTAAGTTAAGCAAAGGCTTCAAAAGCACGTAAGTAAAGCTTAGATTTGTACTATTTCACATGTAAAAAATAATTGCCATTCACCAGGTATATCATATTCAGGTTTTGGTTGGTTGATTTGATTTTCAATTCAGTATTTTTGCTCTATTGGCACAGACAACTGTGTTTTTTGACATAAAGAAATGCAAGTCTTGCATACAGTCAATAACAAGGACTGTGTAATAACCTCACGGTCAAGGAAGAGTTGGGGATACACAGCAGTATTTAATGGCTAAGGGAACCTCATTTGTCAGGAGAGTGCTGATGTTCTCTGCCCCAAGTAATCTGGGCAGTGTAATTACAGTTATGGCTGTCAGGACACCCATGACCTGTCCTTATTAACTGTGCCCCCCTGTCTGTACTGGCAGGTACTGTACTTCTGAGTGAGAGCAGCTGTGGTGATGGAATCTGGTGCGTGGCTGTGAGGCTGCAGTGATGGGAGAGGCTGCAAGCACTTCATGAGCCACTGCAGGAGTGCAGTACCAGTGCTCTAGGTTCTTCAGTGCTCTGCTCCTGCTTGCACCATTCATCCTCGTGAGTGAATGATGCAAGCATATGTTTGCAGAGCAGAACCCTTCTCCTGGCTGGTGACACACTTGGTCCTGGTCTATTTAGCTGTCACCTCAGCATGTACAGCAGAAAAGGACTGCTGGAGAGCAGTGATGCATAGAACAGCACATAGTATGGCTAAGCTTGGAAGTTTCCAAAGCTGCAGTAATTGTGGGCATCAACTCATTGTGGTCAGCTTACAAAAAAGTCATTAAATTCACCACATCATCAAAGTGTTTTCAATTTATTTTGATGATAGCAGGAACAAAAAGGTTTGGAGATTCCTTTTCAAGACTACTTGAGGGGAAGGGGGAAAATGCATAAATTATTTAATTATGTATGTATGTGTATTTATCTCAAAAGTAAAGTTTTATAATTTTATAACCTGTTTTTCTTGTTTTGCGGAAGACCCTGTTTGTTTCCTGTTTATGATCCAGAGTATGCAGCCAGCAGGATTGTGGATGCAATTAAAAAGGAAAAATTTTATCTGATCATGCCTCCAGCTGTATACTCACTTGGTCTCAAAACGTAAGCATGTGACTTGTCTTCTAGCATGACCTTCTTTCCTTTGCCATATGCCTGTAAAATCAGCAGGAAAGTTTAGTCAAAACAGTCCTTTAGTTAATATTCCCGCAGTCAATCCAGTTATATGTACCTAATTTTAAGAAACAGTGGGTTTGATTTTTTAATAATCTAAGTGAATAACATTCCTCTGGCCTCTTCCATCTCTAAGAAATGTTTTAAGCTGCAGTTGGGTATAGAAACTTCAAAAACTTTCCTGAGATGGTACACTGGGAGCAATGCCTGCTCTGGCACTGTCTGCTTCCAGTCCCTGCCACCACTGCAGGCTGGGCTTCCACAAAACCTCTTGGTCTGTCATTTGTTTTCCTGATTTATAACATTGAAGTGCCAAATGTGTTACTGCCAGACATTAGAAGTATTGAGCACATATAATGTATTTGTCATTTCTTTATTTATAGAGTACCTTTATTGAACCAAAAAAAAAAAAAAAAAAAGGCTAATTCCATGTTTGTCCTATCAGTTTTCTTCCTAGAAAAGCAGCACTATTCCTTGAATCTTATGTTAAGTTCCCTGAGAGTATGGAAGAAGCCTTTGGTCAGAAGAAAAAGGATTGAAACCAGAAGTATTCTGAAGACCTCCGGTGCCATCCAATTGGACATTTTCAGTAAAAAAATAATTTTAAATCATATTTATTCCGTGACAAAAAATTTACTTCTTTTATGCATTTTACTTCTTTTATTTTGCACTGGTCAGCATGCCATTTAATTCTTCACAACTGTCTTTTAAGTCTTTATGTTTGGCAATTTTCTGAGAAACTTTTGAAAAAATCTCTAAAATTTAAAATTAATTAGGTGTTATGTTGAGTGACCAAGCAACAACTTTGTATGGACTGTACTGTCTTCAGATTGAAACTCCAGTGAGGTATCCTGTTAGTGACAATTCTGTTGTAAAACATGGAAAAATAAAGACAGGAGGAATACCTCATATATTCTTGGAAAATTATGGTCAAAATCTCTCCTTGTATTTGGAGAGAAGTCCCACCCATGTTCTTCAACTGTCTTCAAATGAAATTATAACCTAAAGGTCCCAAAGAACAAAAAAATTCCCCAATAGCAGAAGTTTGGAGATTAGTTACACAAAATATGTGCCGGTACTTAATTGATAAAAATCAATCCTCATGTAAATTTTCAGAAAATGCTAACATAAATGTTCCTAATTGGCTTAATTTAAAAACATAAATAAACTGCATAGCAGACAAGTGAATCTACGAAGCCTAGTTTATAAAACCCTAAGGAATTACAGAGAACATTTAACAGTCATCTATTGACCATGTTTGCCATCATAATTCCATTGTACTTAACTAAACTCATACTTACAAGTTCCCAGATATGAATAGTTATAAGAGTACACACTACTGAAATCCCTGTGCTTCCAAAGTATGCACGCATTCAATAAATTCTTTCATGTACCAGTAGATATTACAGGGAAATTTTTCTCTGAGAGAAGGAAAAAGCTATCTGATGTTTGGCTCTTTGGAAAGCAAGGTTTATTGATTTTTATTGTTCAGAACTCTCTAGGTGATGAGTAATTAAACATTACTTTTCTTTTTATTAATGAGACAGCAAAGTCTAAACTGCTTCCTGCAAATACCAATCATTTGCTCAATTGCAGGCAAATATGTTGAGTATTGGGATTCCCTTGTTCTGCATGAAGGTACAATTTGGCTCTAGATCTATGATCATTTTTAAGTATGATTATAGGAGTCAATGCAAATTGACATGACTTTATGTTTGTGAATATATTGTTGGCCTGAAGACTTTAATGCATAATTTTATTGCTGGTGCTGCAGAGTTTAAGAGCAGGGCTCATGAGGTGAGAAAAGTGTATTTAAAAATTATTTGTGAAACGAGACTCCCACTTGTAGTGTCACATGCTAATGGTATTAATATATGATGGAATATCCATCATTTCAGTGTTAAGGATTTCAGGATGAAATACTTGCAGGCAAGGAACTCATTGTAAGGAGTTATTTTTCAGGATGTCTTTCTTGTTTTCAGTTTTTTTAACTAAAGTATATCAACCTTACCACTTACATCTACAGTTGTAAGTTCACCAATCATATAGGTAGGACATAAGTAGGTTAAGAATAATGTAAAGAAAATAATACCCTATTTTCTAAGATATATTTCACCTATCCTACACAGCCACCCTGCAAAACCTTATTCTGTATTGCTGCAACCTCAGCCAAGGGCACTTTTGGCTCCAGATTCTTTTCAGGCTAATCTGCTTGTCTCAAGAAGGAATTTGTAAAGCTTATACTTTCTAAGTCTCACAGTGATCTGTTAGATCTTCTTATCTGCCCTAGAAATCAGTAACTCATTCTTTTCTGTGAAAATACCAGGAAATAGTTTCAGGGTTTGGGGTTGGTTGGTGGTGGTGTTTGAGGGGGAGTAGTTTCTCTTTTTTCATATAGAAAAAAAGTGTGATCGATCCAGTAATGCAATTCTAAAACTGTAAGCCAAAACCTTCCCATTAAAGCTCAGAAGATGCATTTGAATGGTGTTGTTTTTTAATAGAAAATTATCTTCATATTTTGAAATACAGCATACCACTTAAGAAATATCTCAGAGTTATTAACAGCTCTTGAGAATTGTGTCCTGTCTTCCTCTGAGGCTTTCATCTTATTTGTAATGCCTCCATGACAAAAACATTTTTACAGGAGAAATTCTGTTACTATAGAAGTTTCTGAGAAACTTTTGATACAGTTTAAATGAGACTGAAACGCAATTTATCTTAATTTTTTCTCTTTTTTTCTCACTCCTTGTTCTCTGCAAAACTGATGAAGAAAGGCCTGTGCTTCTGCACCAGTAATAGTGAGATAATCTGTGATGTCAGTTTCTTGCTCTTATTTTACACCCATTAGTACAGCATAGCTCTTCAGAGCACATTTTTCATATAAAGGAAGTTGTTGTATTGAGTATCTTATGAAAAACATTAACCATATTCAACTTATAAACATTTTGAAAAAGAAACGTTTGAATTATTCTGGGTGTGGTTTGTAATCCAAATCTTTGAATAAACCTTAGAGGCAGTGATATGCAGCTTTTATTTCTCGTTAATTTCATTCTTCTACATTACTTTGTTCCTCTTTTATTTCAGAGTTTAATGCTTCCACCCAAATTCATTATGTGTTCCCTGTAAGTCATTTTTACAGGTTTTCATAGATATTGAAGTTCTTCATTTATATACCTAAGCATGGAATAAAAGCCCAGGGACACTGAGGTGCAACTTGCAGCAAATCATAAAAACAACTGGACTTTCCCAGAAATTCTGATAGCCTATTCTGCTTGATCACCTGAATTGGCATTGCTCCATTAAATTTGAAAACATTCCTGTAAAAACCTCCATCTTTCTAAAGGCCTGATCACCCTCTATTATTTTAGAAGGATGGCTTTTATAGAAGATACTCTAAGAATACTCAGAGCTAATTTGAGGCTAGTTTCATGTACTAAAATGAAAAACCTATTTCCAAATCCTGTAATATTTGAAGTCTTTTTCATGAGTAACTTGTATTTTCTCAGCCTCTCTCTGGAAAGATGTTTAGTTCACAGTTCCCACAGTTTATGGGACAATTGTGGAGAGATAGATTTGGCACTGGAAGTCAGGAAATTCCCTGTTTCTCTGTCACTACCTTTGTCTTTGATCTTACTTGTACCCTAAGAAACACAAAAAATAGTAAAAGCTGCATAAACAATGTATAAGTGTACTGTCCCTGTCTTTCATAATTACCTGTCCTGGGAAAAGGAGGCTTCATGGTAATACAATTTTTCATGGTAACTAAAAAAAGAATTTTTATCTCTTCACTTTAACACCTAGAAAAATGTTATTACTTTCTATACTGCCTCATGATTGTCAATATTTCGTATAATTTCATGAGGAAGAAAGATCTGAATCAATCCAAAGAGCCCAGTTGTTAACAGGTCAAAATTGTACATTGATTACTACTATGGATTTTTCTAGTTTCTTTCTGCAGTCAATATAATGCCTCTGTTCAATACTTCAGATTCTCCAGGATGCTACAGACTGCTAATAAAAAACGACTGTGTAATTTAAAAAGAATTAATACAGCTTTAATTGCCTTCTACCATTGCACTGAACTGTTGCTGAAGCCAAATAAATGGTCAGGTGGCCTTCCACTTTGTTAACTAATCTCAGCTGGCAGCAGCTGTGGTAGCTGTGATTTAAAGAGTTACGAGGCATTGCTCAATGCTTTCATGAACTCCACGCTTGCATGGTGTTCACTCATCAAGTGCACAGTGTCAGTGGAAGGGGCATTCTAGCAGTTGCTCTCTTGCTTCCTCCATTGCTTCTTTATGTAGAGAACAAACAAAACATTAATAGTTCCAATATCCATTTTGAGTGCATTTACACACTTAAAGATACTTCCTTTTCTACAACTGAATGGGCTGAGTAGAGCTGGCCTCAAGAGTCTGGCATGTTGCCTGTTTGCCTGGGATGATATACTAGGAGGTAACAGGAAATAAGGAATTAGATACTCCTACAGAACAGGAAAAGAAGCCAGAGTGTGATAGTCCTGAAAAGATCGTTGAAAACTACTTCGAGTGTGACAGCAAACAAATTAAAAGTAGGAAATCAGGCTAGACCTGATGTCTACTTTGTTGTATAAAGCCCTTCATTTTCTATAGCTTGGATTTCCCTGGAAGCTGAAGGAATATCAGTGCCCTGACTGCTAAACTGGCAAATCTGAGAGTCCCCACACAAATTAAGAGAAGACCCATGATTCTGACCATGTCTGCAAAAGCAGGAGATGAGAGACCACAGTGAGAGACCACAGTGTGGGACCATGCAGGAATGGAAACTAGAAGGAAATTATTCCTCTTCAATATTTAAGCCATGTTACATAGGACTCTGCCTTACACACATCTGGTTACCACCTGGTAAACTGGTGGTGTTTATTTAATATATATAATTCTTTAATATATAATTTCATGGCAGCTGATTTCCTGTTTTGCAAAGGTTTTACAATGACTTTCTAATCAGTTATTTCCTTCCATTTGCATTTTTACAATATTCTTTCCAAGAAAGGAACATACTTTTACACAAAAGTCAGAAGCCACTACTATAACTAAAGCAAGAATCAGAAAAAAAGAAATACCACTTCTTTTATTTAAGGGACAAGTTTTTGATAAATCAGAAGAGGAAACACACAGAATTCCTATATAAGGAACAAGATTCATAATTTGAGAATCATGGCAAGCATGTCACAATGGAAAACTTAAATTATTTCAACCACAACTGATGCATTGTTGGGATAAATTCTCATCACGTGTGCTCTGTAAACAAAAGGTGTTTCCATCTTGGAGATTACATCATATCTAGTGGCCTTGATGAAAACAACTAGTTTTGGTGGTTTATATTCCACCACATGCAAAATACCTTTAAAATAACTCCTTCAATACTATTGCAACACAGATGCATTCAGATACTTCTTAACATAACCTGATAAAATACCTAAAGGGAGGTGCAGAAGGCTGCCATTAGAAGAATTTGATAATACTACACTTGCAGCATTGTGTTCTTGTATTAGGAAATGTTGTCTTTCTGGGGAAATATGAAAAAGAAGCATTTAATATTAGGTGGTACTGCATGCAAGAGAGAGGTTGTACATGTTTAATTCTAAGTGACAAGCCTTCTTTTTGTCCTAGTATTTTTATGTTTCCAGCTTTTTGCTTCTGCTTTCTTCACTTTCTTGTTAGAAAATTATCCTTAGTATTTTTCATATGCAGCTTTTAAATTATCTCAGAGACAGTTCAGTCACTGGGAATCTTCTTTGAAGCTTTTGTATCATTCTTATCCCTCCCCCCACCCCCCAAAAAAAATTAAAACAGGACTTCAGATTGTATGAAATGCAGTTTGCCTTTAACTGAGACACAGCTGGAGCTACCCTAGTGCTCTAGGTCACTGGCAGAGAAAGCAAAAAGAGGAACTTGAATTATCTGGAGAAAATTCTGTGTGAGGAATGCTTGCCTATTAACAAGAGAAAGAAGGCCACAGAGGAAGGACAGGATTTCTTGCTTATTTGTTGTTATTCATTAAAGGAGAAAATCTTCCAAAATCATGTTTATTAAATTGTGACATTTGGGAAAGGGGATTAAACAAACAGGCCTGTGATCTTTTTCTAATTCAACAAGGAAGTTGTAAAAAACACTTAAAACTGTGTCTGTAATAAATAGCTTTGGAACCTACTTCAGTTAAGTTTTCCCATAAAACATATTAGCTGTTTTGGTCAAAAAGCAGAATTATCTATAAAAATTGAAGTTTCTCCCTTTGTCTGGCTGAGACTCAGAGTTTCCAAAGGGTATCAAGAAAGGAAAAGGAGCAGGAAATCTCTGATTTTGCCCTTTATGTTTAGTCAAATGCATATGAGCAGCAGTGCCTGGTATGCTGTGGTTTCAGGGTCTGTCTGGGATCCAGGACAGAGCTAGATTCTCCCAGACCCTCAGCCTTACTGCTGCCTTCTGCCTGGGTGACACAAGGGTAAAGCTCTGCTTGTGGTGCTCACCAGAGCTACAGCACAAATATCCAGCATGATCTGCCTTCACTTGGCTCTTCTACCACACTTCTCATCAGCTTTGGTGTCTGGCACCTAAATATTGCTGAAATCTAACAGCCAAACAATATTCCACTGATTGCAAAAACTAAAAACGTCCATTTTCAAACTCTCATGGCTTGTAAATGATGCCCATTTACAAGAGACGAAAACTTCAAAGACACTTTCTTATAAGGAATACTATCTCCAGATATATTTATTTCAGCCTGTCATAGTCAGAAAGAACTAACCACTTTGCCTAAAACCATAAGTCACAACAAGACAAACGAAAAACAACAAAATAGAAAACTAAATGGGAAAATATTTTTAGCCTTTGCCAAATCAATGTGCAAAATCTCAGGTATGGGAGACCATTTTTGTTTGCTTCCCTAGAATATGCTTTTAAGCAAAGGACAGCAAGGAATTACTGACATGAGTCACAGTTTTGGTAGAAAGAGCCAAAATTTGGCAGAAAGGGGATTTATCCTGAGTAGATATTGGCAGAACAAATTACATCTGTGATATCAGTGACCTCCTGCTTGCCTACACAAATGTGGGGGGGAAAAAACCACAGAATTTTGCAGTCATTAAGAGAAACATGTATTAGAAAGGTACTTGATAACAAAGTGTCTCCAAACAATGTAATGCTCGGCATCAATGTTCTGTAAAACAATGGCCATTTCACTAGTAATACACATTTCCATTTAAGCAAAAACTCTTCCTACAAGTCTGATAAATGCCTAACTGACTGCTGGTCCACAGTTTACCCTTTCCTATCCTAAAAAAAGGAACCAAGAAAAGAGTAGGTGACTCAGAAAGGTGTGTTCAAAGTTGGCTGCCACCATTCTTAGCACAAACAGGTCAGGCTTGTGCTTGGAAGCAAGGACAATTTCTCTGAAAATAATGCTTCACAATACTAAGAAAGGCAGAAAAGCTGTCTTCCCTGCCAGTAAAATTCTCTGACTGAACTAAAAATACAGACGGAATTGGTCTTTTTTAATCAATCATTGTGAAACAGATTTGATTAATAAATTTCAAATGTATTTACAGTATTTTTCTAGATGTCCTATTTTTCCTCATTGAAAAACAGAATAAACAATGCTAATTCAATCTGTTTGAATTTTTCCTAATTTTCACTTCTTAATAACATGATGGCATTTGCTTTTCTTGCACATGAACATTATTCTTTTAATCTCAGCTATCACATAAGGTCCCTCCAGAGCCTAAAAAGCAGAATGACTATTCCTGATGGTGCTAGTTTGAATTCAAAATACATTACATAGAATTGCAGCACACTTTAAACTGGAGATTGAACTGTGCAGTACTTGCTTATTTAAGCTAAAATGTATTTGCTCCCCTGAATGATCCTGCAGCAGTAAGTGATCTGTCTCATTTAATTTTAGTTATCTGGAAGTGAGGTGGCAGACCCAAACTACTCATTTCACTGCCTTACTGCTTTCTGAGAGCAGCAATTTATTTCCACCAGCAGATGAGGAAGATTGGATGGATTGCCTACCCTGAGATGTCCACTTAATTGTTTAAAAATGGGGTAAAGGAATTTCAACCTATATTCTTAGTGATATCAGCTCAAATATTTGGATATTTAATATGCATCACAAAATGGACAGGAAGGATATAGCTAATTTATATCCAACTTTAAACATAATAATAATAATGTATATACTATAACTACATGTAATGCCAAAACATCACCATGCTGTTGAAATGTTGGATTATTCCTTCTTCCTTCACTTCATAGATTAGCTATTACTTCCAACTAATAAACTTGTACTGATTGGGCAAGCTGGAAATAATGGATTCTGAGTTGAGTGCAGCAGGCAATTGAAACACCAGGTGTCTTCCCTGTGGCTATTGAATTAGCAATAGGTGTTCAAACTGGTATTTTGGGTAAAAACCTTCTTCTGGTAAAATCTGGCTCACATCACTCATTCCCCATGGAGATCAAAGTAGAGTGAAAGGTTTTTACACTTTAGAGGATATTATCCTCCAAAAAATGCTGCTGAGGTTAGCAATTAGTACTTCCCATTTCTAAAATATCTTTGGTGAATGTGGTCTTGGCAAAAAGGTTTGCCTGCCCTTATTCACAGTTTCAGAAAGGAAATCATGTCCTAAAATGCACTGATATAGACATGAAGTTTGAGTTCAAGTTCTGATTTTTGTTAACCTCTTTATTATCATGCAAATTTCCAGGATGCCTTTTGAGATTTTATGTTAATTAGAAAAGCTGGTTTTCACTAAGCTGCTATAAACCAGAAAATTAAGCCTACCTCGTATAGATAAACAAGGTAGGCTTAATATGGAAGGACAACTAGGAAGAGAGAAGAGTTGATTTCCAGAGTGGAGGTGGGCTGTTTGTAAAACCTGTGCTGCAGGCTGTGCTCATTTCGTGTATTTGTTACTGGTACGGAATAGAGGATGAAGTAGCAAAATCATCTCATGATATTAAGGACACTTGAATTATTTATTTCACACTCTTCTTCATTTGGCACCTTTGTGTCCCAGGCATCCCTAGAGCAGATGTAATAGCTAGCTACCAGCTAAACTAAGGCAAACCTCAGATTCATTTTTTCCCCAAATGAAAACTGATTAACATTTCCAGGTTAGTTCATGGGAGACATGACTCTGTGAGGCTGGTGGAGTGCACTGTGGCGAGAATACAGGAGAAAAGAGGAACCAAATGACCCACTGTAAGTCTGAAAGAGAGGGACATGAGCAAGGGGGAAAGGTGTCATGGTCCCCTGGGAGCCTGGCACTTGGACATAGACGTAACTCAGCTTTACATACCAACAGGTGCACCAAACTTCAGAGAACACCCTGGCACGATGACATTCCATCACACACACATAGATTCCCTTCTGTTGCAAAAGATCTCTAAGATCATTGAGTCCAGCTGTTAACCCAGCACTGCCAAATCTACCACTAAACCGTGTCCCCAAGGGCACTTTAAATACCTCCAGGGATGGTGATTCCACCACTTGTCTGGGATGCCTGATCCAATGCTTGACTATTTATTCAGAGATTTTTTTTTTTTAATCTCCAGTCTAAACCTCCGATGGTACAATCTGTGGCCCTCTTCCTTTTGTCCCTGCTTTATCTCCCAAACAGTCCAGTTATCGCTGAATTTTCCTTCAGCTCATCAGCTGCTCCCGAGATTACGGAGGGAGGGAGAGACCACAGCCCTGTAGGAAAATAAACCTGCCCTAAACCTGCTCCCTCCTCCCGTTCCTAGCGCCCCAGCCCGGGTGCCCGGGCACTGCGGGGCTCCCGGCACCGCCCGTCTCCTCCCGCTGCTGCGGGCGACCGGCCCCGGGCGCCTCCGTGCCCGGGCGGCCGCGCCAGCGCTCCCTGCTTTCAGCGCCGCTTTGTCTCACCGACACACGCACTCACGGTATATTCATGGCTATTAAATTCCGCTCAAATGGCATATTCCACACCAGGAACTTCACCTATTAATGAAACACCGTATAAGCACTTCATGGTTTTGTTTTGGGGGGTTTTTTTGTTTGGTTGGTTTTTTTCTTACTCGAACATATAATTTTTAACACGCATCAGCTGTCTGGAAAGAAGAAAAACCTTCGAGGGTCGCCACACTCTCGGCGGCAGCGCTGGTTCCCTGGAGGAAGAAGAGGGCTCGTCCGGTGAGAGCAGAGGGCGGCAGGCGGGACAAAGGCTCCGCTGCCGGGGGTGGCCGCCCCGATGGGAACCCGCGGGCCAGGGGGGAGCATCGGCAGCTCCGTCCTGCAGCTCTAAGAGCCAGTTTCACAGATTCTTCACCTGCTCCTCTAATCCTGTCGGCAAAACTTGAAAGGCAGAAGGATACCTGTCCTAATTCTTTACCTTTTTCCAGATGGCGGCGATTTGTATTTCCCGCTCCCCCTGGGGTGTGTGATTTACGGGGAGAGCATTCACCACTGGAGAAGACTGAGGGTCCCTTTTTTCACTCCCTTCTTCTATCCCCGGCCTTCAGAAGCCCCCAGAATAAGTTCACCTTTCAGTGACACAATAGAACTCTACATCAAGAAAGAAACATGAAGGAAGCAGGCTCACATAACACTGTTACAAAAGCACAAGATCCTAAATCCAACAGATCTTGCCTGACTGTACTGTGCCGTATGAGCTTTGTGCACACAGGAGTGCCCTCTACTGAATAACAATATCTGTAAAAATATTATATATCTGAAAGCAATATTTTGCCATGAGCATTTCAAAGTTAAGAGAAATTGTCATGGTTTTGAACTGCAAGTAATTTTTGGCCTTTTCTTTAGAAAACTGTCCCGTGTTTGAGAAAATCCATATATACCTTCTAAAACATCTTGCAGTCATTCATATGCCAGGGGCATTTCTTTATGATTTTTGACAAGAGCATTTATAATACCCTAATAATTGAAAGCCTGGCAACTAGAAAAGAATGGGCACAAGAGTGAAATCTGTGCAGCAAATTTTTATGGAAGTACAGCAAGCTATTCAAGAGATGTGCAGAAGACTGCTGGATCCAAAAGACTAGACATGAGGCAGAGCCAAATTTGGAAACCCTTGGTAACATGAAATAAAAGAAGCCAATGATGTTGCCCAATGTTTATGGAAAAGAGAAGGATGAACACTGAAAAATGCCAGAGTTGGGGATGGAGAGCTCCCAGCACATGGAGTACACAGAGTAGTGAAGATGCAGTTATGAGCATGGAATAGCAATAGTGTTCTCCAGGCCCTGATAAAGAGGCAAATAAATCACTGGTCTAATTTACAATAAAAAGTCATGTATTTGCATTTTACTGCAGGAGACAGTTGCCCTCCTTCACATTCCAGTGAAGAATTCCTTTGGCATTACGTAGCCAAGATGTCCTTCATGGAGGTTTTTCACTTGCTGTAAACATGAGGACATCCAGGATGAAGAGCAGTGTCAAAAAAGAGTGATGTCCCTGTCATACAGGCCTGGCACTCAGGAAGATCTAGTTCTTCTCATGAAGCAGATGGAATTCCCCGTGGAGGACAGGTACTCAGCAAGTATCCTCAGAAACAAACAAAACAAATTTTGTCCTAGTGCAGACAGTGTAAAATCTTTGTAAAATCCTCAAGCTCTCTCACTTGCTGGCTCTGCATGTGGATATGTTTTACTGGCACATCCAAAACAGAGTGACCGTGCAGATAATCTGTAGCTCTCTGAGGCACAGACAGACACCCATTGCATCACACATTTGTGATAAAATCCTTGTGTGCTTCAGGTTTGAAAAATAAATGCTTTCTCTCCATTAAGTTAAGATTCAGTTTGAACACCCCATCAAATGACATTGCAATTCTTCATGCTTTTTCTTCAGTTTCCATTGGGAAGCACAAGTATTTCACAGTATGTTATAGCTCCTGAAGTGTAACAGAGCACAAGAAAGAAAAGATTACTTTTCCAGAAAAGCTGGCATCCTTTTTAGTTACCTAGACAGATGATATCCCAAGAAATGTTGATAAGATTTGTCCTAGCAGTACAGCTCATCAGCCATGAGCTTCAGCTTTTAACACATTCTATTTAATGAATTTGCTGAGAACTGTAACCAGAATTGCTGGCAGGTATTCCCCTTGCAGCCAGTGAAAAGACCAAGAAAAGGAGACTGAAGGCAGGTGAGTAGTCTGAACTACCACAGAGATTTTGAGCCCACTTTGTGCATGTGAGTGTGTGAATTAGGTCTGCCTTCCCAGAAAAGGGTCCACATCACTGCAGGAAGCTGCAGTTGCCTTCAGCTGGCCCCGATTAGGCATGCATTTACAGGCACAGAACCCTGAATATTTATACATAGCATGAGTTAGTAAACATTTGAACAAGTCAGTTGACTGTGGGAAAAAGTCCTATAAATTTCACCAGGCTCTGGAATAAGTGTTATTTATTCATTGTTAAAAATCTCACAATGTCTGCAGCTGTTCTTACAGATTTTATTGAGAGGTAACTCTGTGAGACTGGAGAATCGATACTGAAATAATTTGCTTTAAAATAAGAAAAGCTGAAAGTGAAACTTTACACTTTTTTAAAATCCCTATTTCTTATTTTATCAGGTGCACATTTTCATTTTCTACTTAGACATACGGTACTCCATAAGAAAGATCAGGCTTGAAGTTCAAGTGGAAAAACCCAAGCACATTCTTACTTAAGCACTTAAGGATGTGTATTTTCTCTTTATGGTCTCTTTCTTCTCTTTGCCAAATATCGATTAGCAAATATCCATTACTACAAACCTGGTAAAACCATGCAATAAAATAGACTGTCATGCTCATGGTCATTTTCAATCTGAGTCACAAAGAAAATGTGTTCTCAAATTTTATGCTTTAGATGAATTGGATTTCTATAGAGACACATGCTTCAGATATATTTTTCCAGTCCTATGCATGCATATATTTAGTCCAAGAATTTCCATTAGTCTAAAGCAGAATGCTCTGGCAAAATGCCCTCTGCAGGAGGAATCAACAATTCTCAGTTTCTGAGGCCTCTGTTACTGACTATTCTCTCAACTACAGAGGACAATTTAAGTAAGGGTCCCTTTTCATCTGCAGCCTGAGAAGGTCATCTAGATCATGAAAAGCTGTGCTGGAAATGTAAATGCAAGATGGTATTTCCATAATAGTTAAGCAAAAAGTTGCAATAAATATATATAAACATAAATGTTGTGAATTTAATGGGAGACAGGGTTGTAGATATAATGAAGGGGTTTCAGATATCATTAGTGGGGGCAACATACAATATCTTCAGGCTGAACTAAAAATGGTTTGGGACCTCCTTGGTTTGGCACTTCCTTGGCACCTCCAAAACTGCAATGTGAGTAAATGTCCAATTCTTCATTTACTTCACAATCTTTCACTGAGTGAAATTACTCAGTTGGTTGAATGCTCATGTGATGAAAAAGGAATAATGGAAGAAAATGGCTCTGAAGATTTTAAATGCCAGAAATTTAACAATTTCTATTACTGCATTTACCCTGTGTTCTTGGCCATATGGGTTCTTCTACTTTTGTTGCCTCTTGAGCAACTTTGCAAATACAACATTAATAAAAAAACCCCAGAGACTTAAAGAAATACCATGAGCCATGATTTAACCACATTCATTTTAGATTGTTTTATTTGGGGTGAGGAAGAAGATGACTTATACAGCATCTTGGGCTAAGAGGAAGTATGTGTTTGCCACCTCACTTGTGCACCAATGCAAACAATAATATTTCCTTTTAATTACTTTGGGATTTTCAACTGCATAAATAACATCATTGTTATGGAAAGACTGAAACTAGACAGTTTTAAAATATTGCTACTAGTGAATAAAATTTCTTCTTTAGTCACTTGCAGAATTAATAAATTACTTATTTTTAATCTTTCTTTAGGTCATCTTTTCTGTATGACACTCAAGATTTTTCAGGATGTTATTCTTAGTATCTGTTTAAACTAAAAGATGCTGTGAAAATTGTTCTTTATTCTTTCACACATGCAGTTCTGTTCATTATTTTTTAAAAATCTCATAACACATTGAGTTTCACAATAAATCTAGCTGGACAATTGTCTCTTATAAAGCAGTAAAAGAAAAGAAGTTATTTTAGTATATATTTACACATTGCAGGTAAAGCAGGAAAGGAAGCACTCACACAAGATTATTTTTCACACTATCTGTTGTAAACTCTGTAAACTGTGTTTTATTCATCAGTAAATAGTTGGGAATTTGTTCTTTGTAATTTCTAACCTTCAATTTGATGACATATGGGGCTGTGAAGAGTGTTAGATAACTGCCTTCAAATGATAGGCCATGAAAATATTTGAATACAAACAAGACTATAATTAAATGAGAAATTAATTTTGTGGTTTTTAAGAAGTGATATGCTATTATCGAGCAGGTGTAATTTCTTTCCTCCCTAAAAACCAGTTTTCTCAATAGACTTAAGGGTAAAATGAATTAAACAAAAATAAATTACTGTTTTGAAGTTTCCTGGCTTTAGCCATTTTTTTTTAACAAGTGTTCTAAAAATGTCCTTTTTTTCTAATAACTTGTAATTTCTTGAATTACAGTGTGGTGCAAATAAATCACAAAAAGAATTCCTTGCATTATGGCATTCAGATGCAAATTCTGTATCATTGTGTGCAGATATGTCAAAGTTTAAGCACACAGTCAAATAATACACACACTGAATTCACATTTAAATCCAGAGAATGATAATTTCTCTCACAGAGTATTCTGGATGCATAAAAGTAACTGAACACAATCCCAGTCCAATGCACAGTTCACCCCAGCATAAAGAACCAGTGTCCCAGGTAACTTCTGAAATATATGTGCAATTTCTCGTTATTTTATTGATCTCTGAAAAGAGTAGCAGTGGATGTCTGGAGAAAATGGTCCTTGTAAAAGCAAAATCTTGACTGTGAAGGGCAGCAGGCACCCTTTCATCTGTACCTGCCTTTTGCTAACAGGCCTCTCAGCTTCTCCATCCCAAACTTACTCCCACACCTGAAGAGGCTGGGAAGCCAAGACAGCATGCAAACAGAGTGGATTGGGTCAGTATGGGATAGTAGCTCCAAGCACATCAGGCAACTCCAGGCATCATAATGAGACCTGCTGAGAAAGGACTAGAACAGACAAAGTATTAAAAAGATCCAGTGGTGGCTCTGGTAGTTACAAGGAGTCTGAATGAAACTAAGCCTCAACTAATAGTGGGTAGACTTAAAGATATATTTTTTTAGAGAAAATGTGGTGTCATTTATAATTGGAGTTTGCTTGGCACTGTCTGCAAAGGCCAAAATTACCTATGACCTCTAAAAAGTGTCCCTGTAGAGGTAAAGTTCATGCTTATTTATATATTATGGAAAATGAGACATGGAAATTAATTTAGTCTCATGTCTTCCATGAAACTTTGACATGAATCATTTCCACAGGGTTTCTAGGATGCTGGTTTCTCTGCAATTATTTCTTTTGAGTGCATATAATTCTATTTGTCATTAACATGTCTTACAAATGAGGTGTTAAGTATTATTTTTACACTTCTGCTGAATTCTCAAGACGTAGAAGATGAAGGAAGATGAATTCTCATAACGGCAGAATACAAATACATGGGCACTACCTTCATTTAGTTTTATTGCTCTATAAGTATTTGGTTTTACACTTTCCTATCAGTATGATAATCACTTTTTTACCTTATGTGTTTTTGTGTTTGTTAAGTCAGGTCTTGTCATGGATAGGAAAGCTGTAAGCTTAACAAAAAATTGGGCAGCTGGCAGAGGGACTAAAAGGTGGAGTTCAAGGGGTTACGAATCTGGGGCTGAGCTCAGATTCAGAGAACTCAGGGTGTTTTTGCAGGATCTGGGCCTCAATCACTAAAATTTAAATAAAAGAAGAATGCCAACTTTGCATGTCATGTCCCATGACAGTATTACAAATGTTCAAGTTGCAGAACCAAATGCATTTGAAGAAAAGTGTATACTTAACTTCCTCAATGACATTTACATGTTGCCCAAAAAAGCAAGTATCAAGGTTGCACCAAAAAAATAAAAGTTTACAGCATGGGAACTAGGCTGTGAGCAACTTCCTGCTCAGTTTTGCAAGAGTTCTTTATACCTCACTAGCATGGCATTGGAAAGTCATTCCAAAATACATTAAGCAGCATGACTTCCTGCTTGTTGCATGCTGTTTGTTCTCTGCTCTTCTTCCCAAGGGAAGATGCTTGGGCAGTGAAGTCTCGTCTGTTTGGTAGAGTTGGTTTGATTATAAACAATTATGTTGCCTCAGTGTTTTTGCTAGAAGTCAAATAAATATGCCTTGAATTTTGAAGGGAAGGTCAGGTTTGTGACTGTCCTGATATCCCAGGATATTCATTTCACTGTCTCAGAGTGGTCTCCAAGAACATTCTGTCTCTTAGACAGACAACTTTTATGACAGCATTTACCCCTACTGAGGTGGAGACAGGGAGCAAAGGGAATGGTCTGCATGGACAGATGAATGCAGTTATCAACACCAAGCTCTAGACAGTTTTTGGCCATTGTGGAAAAACCCCACTGCGATGAGAAGAACCATCTTCTTGTGAGGAGAGATTGTAGACAGCTGAGGACAGGTCTGATGATACACTCAAAATAAACAGAATGGCTGAGGGCTTTTTATTGTAGGTGAATTGTTCTAAGTGCTGAAAGCCTGGTGACCAAATACATCAGACTCTTGTAGTCCAGCCAGGAAGCAAGTGAAGCATGAATAACTGAGTAAAGTGTCATCGTCTGCCAGCATGGGATGGGGTCTTCTAGCCAATCAAAGCTTATAGAAGGCATTACTCATGGGTAATGCTATGTCCAAACTTAGCACAATCAAGGAATGCAAAAGGACTTCTAAATTATAGATTCAGCTGATCAATTACAGATGTGCAACGACTAACTCCAAAGTAGACTGCACTCTTCAGAATGGCTTTCCTCACATCATGATTCTTGCATGGGTTCAGTTTCACACAGATGTTTTTCATCCTTGGGCTAACTTTGTCCAACTACAGAGCCAACAAGGCAGAAACAGCAGCATGGTTGTATGGAGTAAGTAACAGCAGTGTCTCATCTACCTTTTTCTAGTACTTGAGTTTATGACACGTGGTGAGTTTCACTTGATGATAAAAGAGACCCAAGACATCCTTCTTGAACACCACATGTGAACAGCCAGGTAGTATCTAGCAATTTTTCATCAGTGCAAGCCTGCAGAAAGGACTCAAAGCAACTTAATATATTCTCCAGCATCCTTCCCTCTCAGAGGAAACAGCTCATTTTCATGGCTGACCATCTTGAGTGCTGTGGATATGGAAAGGATATGAGAGGGTGTGAACATGCTAGCTCTCTCTAAGTAGTCCTTTCTCTTCATGTTCGTGACATTTAGCCACTCAGGCTCAATGGCTCTGCAGGTCAGCAACCAGACCTGAGATCAACCTTATTTCTTCTGTAGAATAAGCACTTGCCTGGGGGAACTCACTGGGGGCTGGGATGTCATCCATGCCTTAGCTCTGTAATGCCTGACATTTCATTTTCTTTAGTTAATTGATCATAATGAAGACTGAAGCTTTAGCATTTAAATACAATGAGTCTGTCAGTGTTTCCTTTTTCTAATTCTTTTCCTGTCATGACTGTCCTTTACTTTCTTATTCACCACAGAGCAAACTAGTGCTCGGTCAAAATAGACTTTCTGTAGTATTGCTTTATATGTTCCACATCTTCATTGCAATGGAGTAGGAAAAAAAGTAATAATATCTCTTTACTAATGGGTAGTAGCCTCTGCTTAAGTACTTGGGAAATTTTTGATGGTAAAATATAACTTTCATCAGCAATATTTCTTGACTGAGGAAATTGTGAATGGTAGATGTGCAATGTATACATTGCTGCAAATTTATCAGAAGATCATTGAAGCAGTGCAAACAAACCAAGTAAATTATATATTCCAGAAATATCCCTTTTTCTGCATGGTTTCAAGTGTCCATTTCCATTCATATTATTCAATGTATCTCTAGCTATACTTAGTAGAGGCAATTATCTGTTTTCTGCAAATGATTGACACCAGAAATACAGAATAAATGTAGAATTTAATATACTTTAGGAAAGCTACTGTAACTGCCTCACACATCTATCTCTGAAGTAACCAAGAAGCCTACAGACAAGGGACAAAAATTTAACACAGTGTATACAGATGCAAAAAGACATTTGACAAGATTTTCAAAAATTACACTGACAAGGGCAAGCAGGAAAAGTCCTTGTGATATTGCAGTTGTTCGGGGAAAAAAAAAAAAATAGGAGCAAATGCCAACGGCCACAAACTGCATGGTGTTCTGATCCAAAGCGTTCATCATATCCGAAATGACCACAAAAAGGTGTGACTCAGAAGGAGACATGGTGTGCTGCTGATGTGGTTATTCAGCATCATGAGGCCTGAAAATGAACCACAGAAAAGCCTCAGGAGATTGAGTGACTAAGTACAGAAATATCAGAGGAAATCACTTTTATGTAAACAAATGTAAAATGACACATGAAAACACAATCCTAACTTTGCAAACAAATCTAGTTATGGCCCCAACTTGGCTATTACTTCTAGAGAGATTTTATAGACATAATACATAGTTACATAAAAATATCAACACAAACATCAGATACCACTGTTGAATAAAGATTTTTAAATAAAAACTTAGGAAAATTCTATGAATTATTAGGAAATGAATACTGAAAAAGACAAGAAATTGTCATTATGCCACTGGGTAAAATCGATTATGTGCATTATGAATACCAAAACCATGACTAAAAGAGCATTGCAGAAATGAAAAGGTAGAGAGAAACCTAGCAAGGGAAATTTTGAACCACTAAGTGGCCTTCCTATAAGGAAGAGGTAAAATAGATTAGGGTTAATAAACCTGGTGAGTAGACAGCTGAGAATATAAGAGGTCAAGAAATCAAGGGTGGCATGAAAACGGTGAATAGAGAATCTGTACTAAAACATCTGGGAAACATCAAATGGTACTAGCAACAAAATCCACTGTCGATACAAATGTGTAAATCATTACAGTTTCTTTTCATCAGAAGAACAGCTGCAAGCTCTTAAATAATCTTAGACACTAGATGAGCAGTTTTTATGGTACTTGTATTTACTAGCAACTCTTCAATATTTGCCACTGACTGAATCTTCTTTATGTCTAGTGAGACACCTGAGAAACCTCAATCTCTTATTTGACAAATACATAAAACCTTTGACATTTTTATGTTGCAACAAATAATAAGCAGGATGTCTAGTCACTGAAGTCTACAAACCTAAATTCTCTTCTCAAAAAATGGGTCGGCCTCAGTGAATGATCCCTGACCTGTATACTCTCCTCAAAACCATGACCATGCACTGTTTAGGGGAGGGCTGACTGATAAGGACAAAACCCACTAATAATGCCACAGCATAGATAAACATGGGAGAGTGGTCAGGTTCTGACGCTGTTTTCTTTACTAGTACAGATGACAGACACTGATGAGTGAAGATGAAAACCAAGGATATGATGAATCTGCTCACAGTCCCAAGGGAGCCAGGGAAGTCTGTAGTGACTGATCGCTTCTTTCTTGTGACTCATGGGACACTTGCTGCAGAACCTTTCTAAAAACTCACAGTACGAAGGTGCTCTCTATGCTAATGGAGCACATGTGCAAACAACCTGGGATAAGGACTGTAGGGGCATCATAGATATTTCTGTTATAAATTTGTGCCATATAGACATACATCAACAGCCAAAGAATGATAGCAGAGGTTCTGTGTAACCATTGTACAATCCAGAGCTGTGTGAATGATGTCACTGTGTTTGGAATAAATCCTAAATCACATGAAAAATACTCATGGGCTGTACTAAGCACAGCTGAACTTTGCCAGCTTTCATTTCAGGCAGGCAGAAATTTCTTTTTCATAAGACTTATCACAGAATCATAAGCACATCAACTGGAAGGTGTCTCTGGCGGTTTCTAACCCAACTTTCCACTCAGCACTACAGGGTCAACCAGGTCTTTGTCTATTTGAAAACTGGAAAGAGATTTCTCTGTCTCCCTGGACTCACTCTCTAGTGCTGCACTATCAGTGCAATAAAGTTTTCTCTACTGTCCATCCTGAACATCCCAGACCACAGTCCTGTGGTTATTGTACCTTATTAGTAGATGAGCACAATAACTTCCCACAACTTACTGGCAATTCTCCTCCCAGTGTAGCCCGCTATGCAAGTGGATTTATTGTGCACCAGAACAGTCTTCGTCCAAATTTGGACCTCCTACTTCTCCCCTGTAACACCCAGGTAATTGACAACAGGACTGCTACTCAATCTTTATGTATCCCTTTGCTGATAGAAGAGCATGTCTTTGTGTTCATAAAAAAGGACAGGTTGCTTTTTCCACTGCATATTCAAACAATGAATAGGATCCCACAGTGGTCTTCAACAGTGTCACTAAAACCAGAACCTCTGAATTTTATTTTCTTGGGAAGATATGATCAGTCATATGCTATTTTATATATATGTACGTATATAGCATTATGCTATATATGCACATATATATACTCACCAGAGTGCATAGTAGAATAACAAGATAAAATAATATCAGACATATTTAATTGTTTTATTTCTATCCTAGTATTCCTGTAAGAATTTTAATATGGTTAATCCAAAAATACACATTATTATGATGTGCGTTACAAATCAATTAGAATTTACTTGTGCATGGGATTCTTCTTTAAATTAAGAAAACAATACTTCAACCTCAACATTCATCTTTTAAATGCATAACCTGTTTTGGAATGAGTTTCTGTGGTTTGTGTATGAAAGTTGGCCTAATAAATACTAGTTTTATGAAAAAATATTTATGCTGATGGCATGAGGATAAAAGGGTAATTCTAATTTTTAAAAAGCTTACTTTTGCCAAGTACATTTTGGGAAATTCATATCAGGAAAAAGCTTTTGATTCCATCAACACTTTTTTTTTTTTTT
>VYXD01009707.1:380386-418899 GCA_013397195.1 Hylia prasina | reverse complement strand
CGGCCCTGCGCCCGCCCGCACTACATTTCCCGGCAGCGCGGGGCGGGGACCGGCCGGGCCCGGCGGGGGCTGCTGGGAGGGCCGGTGCCTCGCCTCCTGGCTTTCCGGAGCGTCAGGAAGAGAAGGGTGCTTTGGGTTTTTTTGGTTTGGGTTTTTTTGGTTTGGTTTGGTTTGGTTTGGTTTTTTTGGTAGGTGCAAGCCGAAAGGTGAATGCTCCGGAGCCTAAAAAAAGCATCGCCGCTTCCTCAGTTCCCAGTGGGAGCGGTAACGGCAGCGCCAGTCAGTGGAGGGGGCAGGGAGCGGGGTCCAGCCGGTTCCCAGCTGGTTTCACGGGGGAAGCGGTTCCTTCCTCTGGAGGGCTGTGGCCCTTCAGAGGTCGGACTTTAAAATAATTTATTTAATTTATGGTTTCTGTAATCACTTCGCAGGCATCCTGGAGACTAACAGCTGTTGGGGGATCGTGGTGGCTCCGGGCTTGGACTGTTTGTGGGTGTTCATTCCAAATGCAAAGTCAGGCCCTGTGAGGCTGTGGTTGTACACCACTGTACACCTCGCTAGGGAAGACCAGGAATGTAAGGTTGGCATCTGGGTCATCTCTTTGGCCGTACCTTCCTGACCAATGTTTTGTTTCCCAGTGTTATGCCAGATGTATAAAGGCAGTCTATGAAGTTACATAAACATGCAAAAAAAGCCCTGTACCCACCAGTATTTGGGAGTGCACGCAAACAAATGAAGACAACATGAAAATAAGAACAGAATATTTAAAGCTCAGGTTTGGTTTTGGTTGCTTCTAACTGAAAACTGGTGCCCAAGCTGGCCTGTGCATTTTCTTTGCTCAAAAAGTTGGTAGATCACTGTTTTTCTTCAAGAACTATAGGTGACCTGTCAATTAAATTAAAAAAAAAAAAAAATTAAAAATTGAGGTCTCTGTTGAACGTGATGGAAAGCTTTTTCCCACCTTCCTTACAGACCTTCCCTTCCTAATATATTTTTCAATCTCAGTTTTCAGATGTCTAGAAATTTTCCTGTGGAGCTACATGTCTCCATATGGCATATTAAGCCCAGTGAGAAGAGGTTTACTTTTTTAGTTACTGTTTTTATATGTTGGGCATGATTCACATATAAAACAATCCATGGATCACAGCTTAAAATGCAACAGGTAGGCAGATGTACATTGTATACCAATTCAGTGGTATCTTCAATAATTAATAGTTCCTCTAATTGCACAATGTAAAAATTATGTGCCTATTCTCTAATGCCTACAAGGGCAGGTGAGCTAAAACTCCAAGACTTTAATTATAGGTGCGTGACATACTAACACGGACAAACCAAAAACATGCACCTTACATACAAAAGGTCTTTTTCCTAAGGGAAAGTTCACAGACATTATCCAGAGATCAAAAGGCATAAAAGCAATATTTCCATAATTATTCAGAAGCTGCTGTAATGCACAAGCATGTCAATTGTATTTTCTCCATTTATCCAACGGGAACATTAAATGCAAAACTGTTTTCTGTGGTGTAGGAAGTCCCTGACTGAATGTGTCCCTGTGCACTGAAAGAGCACTTGTTTGCTTTCCCTGTTCTTACACTGTTTGCCTAAGTATGTGCTGCTGGCTGTATGAGGAGTAAAATACAAGGTTAAATAGATGTTTTGACTAACACAGTATGGCTGTTCTGCAGTGAACAATGTTGCTGCCAGTGCTGTATAGGTATCAGTTGTGTCAGATCAGCTGTATAATTTAGCTTTCTGAAATGAAACACTTCCTTTAAACTGCTGCTCTGAGCAATAAGACCATTCTGCACAATCACTTTGCAAATACTTTGTCCAATACTACATACATATATAAAAGACTGTTGAATCTCTGAAATGAGACTTCTAGTAAGCAATCACTAAAAACACTGGGTTTTAATACACTTTTTCTTGTGTATGTATTCATTTTATAATCATCTGCATAAAATAACTGCAATTTTCACCATGAAAATTAGTCTGATTTCCAGGACTAAGCGTAGAGGGGAAGTGCAGTTTCTTTTCTTTCATTTACACCTTGAGGATGTCTCACTTGCTTTCACTAATTGTTTGTTGTAAGAAACTGAATAATCATTCAGTTCATCCACACCATTTGAGATGTTATATTCCTCTATCACACCTCTCCCCTCTCAATTCTTCCAAGCTGTTGAAATCTCTTAGCCAAAAACTGTTGCACAATGTGACAGCCTGTTCACTCTTTGGCATACCTTCCAAGTTGTTCTATATCTTTTCTGAGATGGAAGTAGAAAGCAGGGGAACTAGGTCTCACTTAGCATGATGGATTCATAGTGGTGTGATTATTGCTTTACATTTTCTTATCCTTTCTTCCCTGAAAAACTCTTATGTCACTTTGCATGTTATTCTGATGTACTTCCCAATGCTTTCCAAACTCTTTTCCTTCTTCAGATTTGGGTTTAAAAAGCAAGCAATTTTCAGCCTGACAGATTTTGAAACAAAATCCAGTCTAAACCTAAGTGGTCTTGTGGTCTTGTTTTCTACAACTGTAATTTTCAGGGAACAGGAAGGAGGCTGAGGAAGATAACGTTGGTGGAACTCTCCTTCAACCACAGGAAATTAAATGGGCAACAGTGAAGCATTTTAAAAATGGCTTTCTTTCAGCAATGGAATTAACATGTTACAGATTTCAAGTCTAGTACAGGAAAATATTTCAGAAATTAAGTGAGCAATAGTGAGGAATACAGACCTTTCAGAAAATGTAAGGGACTTACTTTATATTCAGGTATGTGAGAAGTGACACTGTGAGTGCTCAGATAATATCCTGCATTCAAATGGAACAAAAATGGGGAAAAAAGTTCCATCTCTGTAATACTGAGATGATTTCATAGCATTTCTGTGGGTGAGGTTCCACACTTAGCAAGTGATGTCTTGGGGGAAAAACATGACAAAATCAAAATCTGCCGTAGATATTCAAAGTCATCTATGGAAAAAATGTTTTAATTTCTCCATTTTTAGTATAAAATACAGTGAAAGAAAGGACTACAAAAGCAGTGGTAAGTTTTTTCCTTAGGGTTCACTGAGAGTAAAGATCTGGACAGGTTTCCTTTCTTCACAGACTTCCTTGAGACTTTTTCATCATACCACTTTGTGCTGCTGTGGCATCACATGCATCAGGCTTTTGCCACCAACCAACATGATGCTCAGTTTAATCCATCAATAGCCAGCTACAAGCATTACAGTCAGAGATGAAATGGGACAACAGAGAATTTTAAAATAAGAATCTTACATATTGTATCTCAATATGTAAGATTGTACATGTACATCTTACATGTTGTATCTCAAAAGACACAACAGTTTGTTGTAGGGAAAATGTATTAACAAATGCACTGGATGCATTTTAAATGTGTAGGCAAGTGGATGTAATAAAATCATCCAAATGTAAATATAGTAATAAAATACAACAAAATGTAGTACAACTTAAAAAAAGGTTGATAAATGTAACTAAAAGAGCTGGACAGGATTTTTCCACCTGCTTTAGGATTTGAAATATCTTTTTCCTTATACTCTCTAACTTTCTAAGCTACAGAGTACTGCATAGGTCAGTAAACTCATTAGTGCTGAAGACCTCAAAGCCCTGAATACAAATCATCTCCCTAGTTTAGATCAGAATTTTATATGATGAAAACAGCGATTTGCATGGCATGTTGTGTCATGTGTACCATGCAGCACAAGCATGTAGCGCTGAGGCACATCTAGAACCACTGTGTGGAAATCAGGCCTGTACACCCTTAGCTTCTGTTGGGGAGTTGTTCAACTTAAATATTGAGTGGACCATAGAAATCCAGATTTGCAGATGAGGGAGAGTGACATTGAAGTTTGAATCAAACCTGGGAAAGCAGAGGTGATTTAATCTCTGATCCCTCAGAAGTCAGCTGGATCACTCCGAAGGTAGCAGGTTTGATGCTGTTTTGAAGTAACCAGGGGAACACAGTGAAACCTTGTCCAAGCCAGTGCACTCCTGTAAATACTTCATGCTCAGTGTTCATGAATTTATATGTTCTCTGAGAAAATAGTTTCACCTAAATGTTTATGTGTGGATTTCCTCTGTAGCTGAAGACCCTAATAACTTAGAAATTGTAGAGAAAAGGGCAAGTTATAATCCAGAAGCAAAACAGTGCTGTGATTTTGCATGTAGCATAGACTGGAGGGTTAATGTCATTGCACTTGGCAGCTAAGTATGATATAATGAACATAAAAGTTAGCATAAAAATATAAGTAATTTTTCCTTTCATAGCATTTTTTTTCCTATTTGCAGACCAACAATGCAGAGGAATGTATCAGCCTTTATTTTCTTCACAGACATTAGCAGCATTATCTCAGCTTTTGAGAAATACACAGCAAGCCAAAATCAACCACCACAAGACATGCAAGTATATTCTGGCACTCACAAACTTTTACTGAGGGACAGAGGGTACTTTCTGTCTTACTGAGAGGCATTTACATGAGAATAGGCAAAAATCCTGATCCTTAATAATCACATCAGCTGATACCCTAGAAAGTAGGTGCAGAGCTGGAAAGTCCCATCTCCTTTAGGCCTATAAAAAACAAAGTAACAAAGGAGCAAAGGAGAAAACCTTTTTTTTCATGGTAGCTTACAGTGATAAAGATATGGAATGAAGCTGAACACTCAGAGAATTAGTGGCCACATGTTACAGAGTGTATTAGAATACACTAGACACTGTGCATCTCACTGTCCCCAGGCTATTTAACATCTAAAACAAGACAAAAAAGCAACAGAATTTGAAAAGAAGGAAAAGTAGAGAAAGGAAGATTAGGTCTGGCACAGAACCATTATTCATTTCCTTCTCCCCCTATCATTTATCTTTACTTCTAGCCTCTACCTGCATGTAAGGCTGCCCTGACTTTCAGTCAGGCCACAGATATGCAAGCCAGATGAGATATTCATGACTACCACACTTAGAGTCTTCCCTCCAGCACATGGAGGTTTAAATTAGTTCTTTGGTTATACCCTGCTGTTTCCAGTCTCTGTTCTCCTCCAATCCCTACTTATTCCTGTACTAGAACACATTCTCCAACCCACTGCTTTCCTATATATTCAATTAATAAATTAAAACCTTGCTAACTTTTCATTCTGTTAACTGGATATCAGCCTTGCTGCCTCATTTCCCAGACCTCCAACCTTTTCTGCTGGTTTTGCTTCCCTGCTGTGTCTCTAATTTTTCTATGTCAGAAACCTTGCGTTACTCTTTATTAGGAAGCATTTTTTCCAAGTCCCAAATGATAGGAAACTGCCTCACTCTCTTTACTATTCTGTGAGAATTATGAATTACCTTTTTTTACACTTCTCCCTTTAAATCCATCCTGACAGCCTGTACATTGTAAATGATGTTTTAGCTCAGACTCCTCCAGTAACTATTCACTTTTTTTTTTTCTTTTTTTTTTTTTCTTTTTTTTTTTTAAATGAAGAAAGGAGAAAAATCTCTTGTGTGACACTTCCTCCTGCAATACAGGCAGGTACTCTAGAAAGTAAGCATGCTGATAAGAACACACTGTGGGCACATAGGGGGGCATGCAAACGCTCTGAGCAAACAGCTACGTAGCAGCAGTCTCTTTGCAGCTGATGGTGGCAGCCAGCTGATTATCTGTGATTATTGTGCATTGACGTTACAGCTTATACATTGGCAAATAAAATCCTAGTGTGGGATCAGAAAACACAAGCTGCTAAACAAAGTTCATTTATAACAGCTCTTGGACCCACACAATATTTGAGCAAATGCTGTAACCTTTCTGCATCACACTGGAATGCACCCTTTTTTTTTCATTCATCTCGCTGTTCTGAATAAAGTGGGTTAACTCGGGAGGCAGATGGCAGTTCAGCCAATGCTGCCTGATCACCAGACTGACATAAGAGGCATTCCTGTATAGGTAAAGAACATAATTTCACACACACATGTGTATAATACTACCTGTTGCCATGGCTAGAGGCAAGAGCACCCATACCACACTTTCTTATGGCATGGGAGCCCCAATTAAGTCTTGTTTTGCAAGCTTTCACTCCTCTTGCCACACATTCCTCTGCGCTGTGTGAACATACGATAAATTTCATCACAGAGCTGGCCCGTATCAACACATTTTCTTGTTCTGATTAGGTTCACTGCCGAAAATGCTAGGGGAATTAAAAACAATCTATCAGGTCCTGACATTGTAAACACATCTTACCAGGCAGTGAACTATGGGACCTGAGCATCCAGTGGCTATGTCATGGTTATACTTAGTGCTGGCACATTCCTCTTCCAATGAGAATTTGTCCCTCTCCTAATGTTGGAGGAACACCAAAGCTGCTGGTTATATTTGCTGGGTAGTTCATAAATACCTTGAACAGATGTTAATGCACCACATCTCATACCCTCACCCTCACTAAAGAGGACTTGGCACTTTTCCCAGAATGAATAGGGCACCAGTGGGTAATAGTTTGTCACTTTTACAATTCCTGTATTTTCAAAACTGCTAATAGCGGGAACTAGAATTCCATAAACCTCCATTAGATGGTAAATATCACTCAAACAAAATGCACATAGTAAATGAAAATTCAGAATGTCACTTAGTCTTCTGTGGAGGATGATAACCTTCCTCTTGACTGGAATCGCCTTTGCCCCAACTGTTTTTCTTCTGCAGGAATAAAAAAGGAAAAGTCAATTTTGAGGAACTCTGGTGAAGTGGTGTTTGCCCTGTTTCCTTCCGAGGCAACACAAGAGACATCTGACTTCTATGAGCAAGACACTAGGGTTTCTATGAAGACTCACTCCTCTCTTAGAAGTTGCAATGTGTAACTAAGGACAAGTTTGTGTAGGCTGCAATTGCAGTGACATACCTACAATTGCTGAAGCAGCTGATACTGCCAATGAAAACTTACCATAGAGTTATAGAATACACTGAGTTGGAAGGGACCCATCAGGATCATCAAGTCCAACTCTTGGCCCTGCATAGGACGCTTCAAGAGTCACACCATGTGCCCAAGAGCATTGTCCAGACGCTTCTTGAGCTTGGTGCTGTGACCACTTCCCTGGGGAGCCTGTTCCAGTGTTCAGCCACTGTCTGGGTGAAAAATCTTTTCCTGAGATCCTAAACCTCTCCTAACTCAGATTCATGCTGTTTACTTGAATCGTGATGAGAGTGAAGAGATCAGTATCTGCCCCTCTGCCCCTCCACTGACCTTCATGAAGATGCTGAAGAGCACAATGAGGTCATTTTAGAATTCTACAGTAAGCATTCAAAGAAAGCAGAAAGATCTGACTGTTTACAAGCATATTACTATTCCACTTCAACAGCTGGGGTACGTGGGGGATAACTGATGCTTTAATATCAAAATATTTATTGTAATTTGAGTGTTCTGATAGAAAAAAAAAATGAGACCTTTTAAGAGAATATGTCTCCAATAGCATGACAGGATATTCTTGTTTGTTTTTTTACTCTAAAGTGAGGATGACTTTGCTAATGACCATGCAATTGTATTTATCCAGCTTAGACCAACCTTAACTATCTATTTGGTTTATCCATGCTTCTTGTGACACAATCTATAATTAAGATTAAGTGGTGGTAAAGTCAGGTGAATGTAATAAAACATCTACCACAGACTCACATGAAGCATAAAGTATTCACATGAAGTATTCTAGTGTGCTACTGGGTAAACCATTCCAGCAGAGGTGCCAATATCTACCCAACAACAGATGCCAAGTGTTTTCTTGAAGTTAAGGTAGGCCAAAATACAATACAGCCCTCAGGAAAAAAAAGGCTACAGACTAGCAGTACACTTAACAGCATAAGAACTACAGACAAGCAGAAGTGACAGCACTCACAAAGTTCCTCAAACATGTTCTTATGACTTTGAATGACCTTGGGTCCCTTTGAAGACATCCAGTGGGATGTTACACAAAACAAACAAGACCAGTCCCAATTCTACACTCCTGGAATTCTGACAGCACTCAAAAATCAGTCCAAAAGTAACATGTAGCAAGAGGGAAGCATCGTCATCTGATACAAATTAGAGTAGTTCCATTTCTAGACTAGAATCAAGAGTCATGATTCCACTTGCGTCTTCTCTGACACAAGACTGTGAAAGATGGCAGTCTTAAAAATGGTTTCTCTACAAACTGGTTTTAGTCTTTCATAATGTAGACTAGTAAAGTGAAGCAATCTGGTGAATTTTGCTTCAGCAAGTTTTATTCAGCAAGTTTCTTACATGCCCAAAATCTTCATACAGGGTGGGGAAAGGGGATGTGTCTCCCACCTTCTAGCCTCCAACTCCAATCATAAGGTCACTCTCAACATTCAATGCTATTGTTATAAATGAAACCCAATCAAGCTGAATTAATAATTTATAAAGACAGATTTTTATAAAGTGACCGAGATACGGTCACCGATCACCCCAACAAAGGTACANTGTAGCCAGGTGTAATGTTTGTGGACTCTTGTCTGTTCCTGAGGATCCTGTTCCGCAATCATATGTTAATGAAGTCCTGTTTTGTGGCAGCCAGGTGGGATGTTGCAATTCCTGCTTGCCTCCAGGGATGTCATCTCTTAATCATAACTTTTATAACATATACATTTTATAAGTGCACGAATTAACAGATGCCATTTATTACACTATTAATTTCCGAGTATTAGTGCAAAGCACATATTTAAACCTTTTTAAAATTAAATAATTGGGGTGGGTTTTTTACACTTTCTTGTTTTAACTGAGCCTCTTTAAACAATACAATCCACAAAAAGGGAAAGCAGCAGCCAGTGTCACTATTTGACTATCATTAGCCTCCTGAATGTACTGCTTTAATACAATAATACTGGAAATCAGGCATATTAATGGTCATGATAATGATTTGCCAAGCAAATGCCTTCAGTCGTATTTTTTCTGGTGGTACTAAGCAGTCTGTCATCAAACAAACTTTCCTTGAAGTTGTGAACGTTCAGCAGCTTACACTGTGAGAGTTGTGCTGCCTAAGGATGAGCATATGGTTAGAAAATCCCTCCAAAACAATGCTGCCCTAATGGACTTGTGTATATATAGCAGTAAATTAAGAGCATTTCACTGAATTAGCAAACCCAAGACTCCAGTCTGGGTACAGCCAGAACACAATTTTTAAGCTGAAGTGTCGTTCACTCCCTCAAAAGAGCACCACCCTGAAAGGGTCAGGCACAGTCTGGGTGAAACCCCTTCCTCGCAGCATGACTTCACACAGGTCAGGTGAGCTCTTTACATGAACCACGCCTTCAGGTGCAGGTCTCAGCAGGGAGTGAGAACCACCTCACGGGCAAAAATACTTCTTTTAAAATAATAATTTAAAAAACCAAACACACANCGGCCTGATAAAGGCAGCGCCGCTCCGCTCCGCCCCGCTGTGCTCCTTGCTCCCTTCGCACTGCTCCCGTTCCCCCGTCCCAGACGCGCTGCGCCACGCCGGGACGTGGAGGTGCCCTGCCTGTCCTTCAGGCCGGCTGGGGTAGGCAACTCCCGNAGCATTTCACTGAATTAGCAAACCCAAGACTCCAGTCTGGGTACAGCCAGAACACAATTTTTAAGCTGAAGTGTCGTTCACTCCCTCAAAAGAGCACCACCCTGAAAGGGTCAGGCACAGTCTGGGTGAAACCCCTTCCTCGCAGCATGACTTCACACAGGTCAGGTGAGCTCTTTACATGAACCACGCCTTCAGGTGCAGGTCTCAGCAGGGAGTGAGAACCACCTCACGGGCAAAAATACTTCTTTTAAAATAATAATTTAAAAAACCAAACACACAAAAGCAACAAAAAACCCCACAGACCCGACACACAACAACCATGGGAAAGTGCGGGGGAGTTCGGGAGTTGTCCCGAGGGCCCGTGCCCAACAAACTGCTCCGTCCTTTGAGCTTTTGACCCTATTCCGGCCTCGGCGAAGAGCCCACGGGGCGAGGCGTCCTCACGGCCGCCTGGGGCCGCAGCTCTCCTTCCCGGGGAGGACCCCACAGCTCCGTGCCGGGCCCACTCCCCCGCCCAGCTGAATCCCATCTCGGCGGCCGGCAGGCCCGGGCGGAGCGCGGACACCGCCTGCGCTCCCAGCCCGGCGTTCTGCCGCTGCCGAGCGGACACCGGCCGTACCTTNAGGCGGCCTGGGGGGGTGGTGAGCCGGTCACTGCAGCTGAACGCTGCTCCTGGGCTTTCTTGTGATGCTGATTGGGTTAATAGGCGCCCTGTGCCAAGTGAGAGTAAGGTTATCCAGCATCCTCCGGG
Source organism: Hylia prasina (assembly GCA_013397195.1). NCBI lineage: Eukaryota > Metazoa > Chordata > Aves > Passeriformes > Sylviidae > Hylia > Hylia prasina. The sequence goes on along the minus strand of VYXD01009707.1, from coordinate 408,627 downwards.
AGCTGAGGAATTCACTGCTACGCTTGGGCAGCCTTGGCGACAGGACTGCGATATTTTTGTGGGATCGCAACTCTCCCGGTACAGTGAGAAAAATTCATCCTTGCCAAACGCTGCTCAGATGATTGATCAACCTTTAGTCCTTCTAGTAGCAAAGGTGGTCTGGCGTTCAGCTGCCAGCCCCAGTCCTGCCCTGCGATTCGTGAGCGGTGGTGGTCTGTAAGACCCTGTCAGGTCTGCAAGAGCCTGTCCGCGGTGAGCGCTGGCACCTGTACCAACAAGCCTTTGCTGGCCAAGTTGTCTGCGCTTAAAATCTGTCTGATACAACATTGTAGAACGTCTGATACTTCTCGACTGTATAAAAGCCCTCCACACTTGTGTCTGCGTGGACATAGGCATACTAAAAAACAATACAAGGCATCAAAAGTAATCTGAGATCTTACATGTGCCAAAGGCCCTCTTGGTTAATTCACCTGTAAATACATTCCTCCTCACTTTAGTTGACAAGCCAAAATCAGCAAAGTGAGTGGCAAATTTCCTTGTCTGGTATGGATATGCCAATGTAATTAGCATGGCATAAGCTGGTGTAATTAGCAATACTAATGCAGAGTGAGCATGGAGGCCCAGTCAAATCTGGGTTAGAGGAGAGATGTGTCCATGGAAATTAAGCATCTCATTGAAGGCTGCAGAGTTGGTCCTCTAACAGGAGGTCTCCTATGGTCTGTATGCATAAACAACTCTACTTCAGTAAGTGAAAGTCATACTTTTCTGAAAGATCTAATGTGCCTCTGACCTATACAAGCCTAATATTATGAATATTTTACTTAAAGAATTACTGTCATAAATTTTAAACTGAGTTTAGGTCAAATTGTGTATTGCCTCTGAAGGCAATTGCCTCACTTGGTTTTCCATAGGCATTAACTTTAACATCCTTATCTATGCCAGAGATACTAGTCCCCTTTAATGAAAATTGAGGGGTTTATGTTAAGTGCATTAAATTAGTGCAATCAAGTTAAATTCAGCGACTGCATTAATTTTAAAGATATGTTGCTTCTGTTTTAGGCTCAACAAAGAACTTGTGCTTCCAAAAACTTGCACTTTTTTATGTACATGAAATTTAATAACACTTTTCCTTTATAACTCTATTTTTGCTTAGAACCATAATAGCTCTATAGATAAGAGAGCCTATTACAGGAAATGCCAATATTGGCCCTAGAAAAATGTTCCAGTTGATACTTGTTTCATTTCTTACTGGTGCTGCTGCCTCTGCACATTTTGTCACATTTTAATGAGAATGAAGAATAGAAAGTGCTCAATAGAAAGCATTCACACCAAGACTTTGCCAGAAAGAACTTGGTTTTTTTACCCACTATGTCTTTGGCAAATGTTTTTCTGTTATCAGAACAGTTTTAAGATGTCCCAACATTTCTGCCAGAAAACTTTCTGAAATAACTAGCTCTGCTCTAGCAGAGGCCAGTTTCTTTTCAAGAGCAGCCTAGTTTCCCATGTAAAAAAACTGAGACTGTGGTAACACGTGTATGTTCACATGCTAAATTTACTGAACTTTGCTCAGAGTAGCAGAGACCTAAGTGACTTATCTCCTGGCATTTGTCAAACACTATTACCTATACACATAGATAGCAAAGTTAACTAAGAGATGTAATCAGATTGGGCATGTAGTGCTAAAGGTTGAAGTGTAAGTGCCAGCATGCTCTACCTTTAGCTGAGAAAGAAGGTGTTATTGCTTCATAATATTATTAGTCAAGGATTAAAACCTGTTTTGACCAAGGATGAATTTCTTGCACAGCTTTTGTATTATACTGGGAAATAAAATAACATTCCTCCAAGGACTTAAAGGCCTGCTTGGTGTCAGCATTACTGGGATGTGTACAGATTGTGAGGTTAAACACGTACCTGAGATGGTATGATTCAAGCCTATGACATTTGCTTAAAGCAGGGAGGTGAAGAGAAGAAACTCAACAGCTTTGCAGTGCATTCTTAAAGAACTGTGTTCAACTGCAAAAGCAACCTTTCCTCAAAAATGGTAGTACAGGTAGCTGAAAAGTCAGTAGTGACAGACAGTTATTTACCTAGTGTGCTTTGGAGATTTATAAGCATATTGTCTTTTGAAGTTCCTTATGCTCTTGTTTTTTCAGCACGATTGGGACTGTGACTTGTTCTGCATATGACTTCATGGTGACAAGTAGTGCCTACAAAGCAAAAAAATTTGTGGTCCTAGAAGCAGAATTTTTCCTGACCTATAGTAACTAGTTTGTGAGCACTGAAGTTCTTTGATCAAACCATAAGTTTTGATTTGTAATTGTCCTGCATTTCTGTTCAAGATGTTCCGTGGGCAGATTTTTATTAGTAGTAGTATGTATTCATTTATTTTAGATTTTTGTCCATATTCTGTCAGAACAGAGAATGAAACTCATGGCATGAGGGAGGAGAATTTCTAAAGCAGATGAGTGCAGGTGTTTCCTACTGCTGCTGAATGGTATGAATTGTATACTGCATCCTGAAGGAAAGTGGAAGCAGCCTGAAGATGAGACAGAAACAGGACAAATGGATTGGATATGCAGGTGTAAGCCTACATATTTTTTGAAACAACACTCAAAAGCAGGCTAAAGAAAATATTTAGAATGGATCTGAAAATGTTTTAGCAATGTTGCTGTGTGCATTTTCTCTATGGTTTACCCTATCTGGTAAATGTTTTGGATTTTTTATCAGGTATCTGAAGAAATAGCCTGAAGATGAACTTCTTCCTGGAAACATTAAAAGTCATTGTACTTTCTATTTATTACTTACTGGAGTCACTGGTGTTCTTTGTTGTTCCTGGACGGAAGAAGAATGTTAGTGGTGAAATTGTATTAATAACAGGAGCGGCAAGTGGCATTGGAAGACTCTTAGCAATAAAGTTTGCCAGCCTTGGAGCCACAGTGGTCCTCTGGGATATTAATCAAGAGGGGCTCAATGGCACAGTTAGACAGGCCAGAGAGAATGGAGCAGGAAGAGTACACTCTTACATCTGTGACTGTAGCAAAAGACAGGATATCTACAGAGTAGCTGACCAGGTAAAGTGTCTTATTTGTGGTTTTGACATTATTCTGAGTGCAAGCATGGATGTAAGATGCATGATTAAGTTTTCTATTTGATTCAAAGCAAGAGATTAAAGTTAATTCATTTTGAATGTGTTGTGTTTCCTATCTATTTCAAGAATTCTGGTTTTTAGAGTTGACTTGTGTATCCCTATTCCTTAAAAAAATAAAAAGAGCCAAGTCTCTTTTTCAGTAGCTCATTCTAACTGGGTAGCTTCTCATTCATTCATTCATTCAATTACTGAGCAGGCCCTTAATCGTGAAGTGCGGAAAATCAATTTATTGAAATTAAAGCAGTATTTCAAGTTCTGGCAGCCTTTTGCCAAAAGACCATACATTGTAAAAAGGATTAACTACTTAGGCAATTTTCAAATCATTCCATTGCTGGGAAGAGATTTTTGCAGACTAACTTTATCTGATTTAATAAATGTATCTTGATGTCTTAAATATTTCTTTCATTTCTGAAGAGCTTTGTAAACATAGTATGTGGTTAGATAATTTGGGCAGACTAAAATTGTTAACCAGTTTCAAGTGTAAGAACCTGTTCTCATTGGTTTGAAATTTGCTAAACTTAACTGTTGAACTAAGAGGTTTCCACAGCAAGTGTTGCCTGGGGATGAATTTAAAAAAAAAAAAATTCAGCTGTCCTCAAGAACATCTGTTGGCTGAAATAATGTTTTGGTGCTCTTTAAGAAGCTCTAGCCTTCTGTCTTTTTTTTCTATCTGTGCAAAAATTACTATGACGAGCTTTCTGTTATGTGAAGCTTGTGCATGAATTGCAGCTTGTTAGGGGCTGGTGCTCTTGGTTTTGTGTTCCAGTAATGCTGATCGGCCTTGATCCCCCCTTGCAGCTCTGTTACACCAGCTGAGCTGGACATCTGCTGTCCTTGCAGAGAAGTTGCACATCTCTCCACAGGCCTGTAGCTGTGCTTCCTACTGAACTGGGAGAACTGGAGGAGGAGTATTGTGAAGGATACTGGAATGAAGCAGATGAAAATTAACCTTTAGTTTTGAGGACTTGAATTGAGGGCTAGCTCTCTGGACTCATGGAGAAAAACCATGGCTTAGCCATACTGGCCAAATTTGAAGAAGAGAACAGGGTGTAGATTTGTGTGACGTAGGTTCAGGATGATGCAAACAGAGCTAGGCAGGAACAAAGAAGTTATAGTAGGGTCCAGTGCATGGTCCCTCACTTACAACCTTCTGTCAGCAGTTCAGCAATTGTCAGATTCACTAGTAATCCTCATGCTGATCTGCACAGAAGAAAACACCCTACTACCATTATTTCAGATATGGCATGTCCTGCTGATGTAGTATGCAGACTTGGAGTTTTGCAAGACTAGGGTGAACTAAATTCATGCTGGCAGGGCAGGATATGTTTGAAAACTTTGTTCCCAATAAAACAGTCTTAAAGCCAAAATGAAGTGTATGTGAATATTATGTGTTTCATCAGCCACACAGAGACACCATGAAAAAGTTAATTCGGTGAGAAGTAAAGCCCCAAAACCCAGCCTCTGCATGTATCAGGTCATTGTTTTTCCTCTACCAACAGGATGAAGGACAGCCTTTTGGCTATTAAAACCTATAGCTTAAAATTTATTTCTGATATCCTAATTCCAGAAGTACCTGGCTCCTAAAGCTTAGTTAAAAAATAGACAAGATTGGAGGAAGTTTAAGGAAGACAAGGAAGTTAAGCTAGAATAAAGGATAGGTGATAAATTACTCTTAATTCTTCACTGTTATGTCCATTTCATTTCTCCCAGATAGATCAATGAGCTGTACTCCAAATTCTATATTAAATATTTTCATTGTCCTTTGGAGAGCTGACACAGTATCATGCTGGCCTACAGTTGTTCTCTCAAATGAGTCTGTTCATGAATGTTCTTAGTCTGGAGCTAAAATGAAAACTGTACTTCCTCTTACTGAATTAAATGTATAGGTATTATTTTTTTAGCCAACTTAATTTCTGGGGTAGAGTGTAGATTCTAGTCTAGAATTGCTCTTTAGTTTTAAGATGTGTTTACTGTAGCAAAATACTTGTTGTATTAGTTAAGCTTTCTGCACTGAATACTTACCTGGAACATTTGTCCTTGGGAAGAGAGGTGCTGAAAGCAGAAGCTTGTGTGGAGCTGTTGGGCTCCACAAATCTGAAGAAAATCCATTTGAGAGCTCACCTTTAAAAAGGCATCAGGTGAGACTGTGCAAGAACCTGAGGTTTTTGGATCCATAACAAGCATAAGTTCAACTTATTTAAATGTGCAATATATCTGTTTGTTAAGTTTTCATGTTAAAGAATGCAAAAAGAATGTTTTGTATTTATTGCACACTATCTTGATGCTTTTTGTTTTAGGTTAAAAAAGAAGTTGGTGATGTCAGCATTCTAATCAACAATGCTGGTATTGTAATTGGGAAGAGATTTCTTGATTCTCCAGATTCACTTTTAGAAAAAACCATGACTGTGAACACAGTGGCACACTTTTGGGTAATACCTGTATTTTGCATATGCATACTAAGACTTTTTTTTAGCATGTTTAAGTTTGCCTTTTGGAACTGAGGAAAACATGCAAGGATATAAAGCTCTTTGGAAGTTCAGTCAGAAATTATACAAGAAATTACTTATTTTGCTCTGGAGTCTGTAAAAATAAAAAAAAAGCTTGGAAGAATGGATTCTTTGGGAATCTCTAGGTGGAAGGCAGGTGGAAGCACTTTATATTTAGAAATTCTCTTAAGAACTGAAGTCTACCATCTGCTAAATTCTGAGGCTAGTCATATGTTATAGTCTCATTATTAATTGACATGAAGCAGGCCCACCCTAATAGCTGCTGACCCTAGTAACAGAGAAGTGTTCAATTCTACTTGAGTTCTTCTGTTCTGTTAGTGTTCTAGTTGTTCTGTGGCTGTGATAGTTTCAGTAAGAAATGCCACATGTTCTGATAATCCTCTCAATAGTAAGTGGAGCTTTTGTCCAGGATGAGTAACCTGGTGTGCTTTTTCTTCCTTTCAGTGTAGGCAGGTCACCTGTGGTGGTGCTTCTATCATAAAGAATTGTAAAGAATATATTCAATCATGTTTCAGTTTATTTAGAAATAATTTTAATCACAAAAATTTAATTAATTTAGTAGAAGGGAAACATGAAATGAACATCTTTGCCATTTCACAAAATTTGCAGTGAACACTTAATTCTCATTTGAAAGAAACATCATGACTAGATTAAGCTTTCTATATATTTAGGTTTCTTCAAGTTACCATCTGTCTTTGGTAGTACTGGTGGGGTGGGATCTCCCCACTTAAATTGTTGAAGGTTAGAGTTCAAGCAACAAGCTCCACATACATACACACATCCTTTCCATAAAGGAAGGGGGAAAGCTTATTTAAACTGTTGGGAGAATTTCTCTAAAACCAACAAACACCTTCAAAATATTATGGCATGTAGCTTACTTAGTGAAATGCTACATTGCAACTCTGATTTATTTTGCAGACTTACAAAGCCTTCCTCCCAGCAATGATTGCTGCTAACCACGGACACTTGGTTAGCATAGCAAGCAGTGCAGGACTGTGTGGAAGCGATGAGGTTTCAGGTAGTGTATTAAAGCTAATATTAATTGAGGTAATTTGTTTGATTTTAAACTCTTCAATCTATATCCATGGAAAAAAAAAACCCTGATTTTGAGTTTCTGGATCTTTCTATATAGTTAGAGCAAGTAGTCAGACTTCTAAAACAACTCACCTTAAACAGACCATTCCTTTAAAAAGCATTTTCCAGAAGCTCAACAGTGGTGTGAAAGAGGGTTTTCTGCCAAGGCAGAAGGATCTAGAAGCCATATAGAACTTTGGAAGCTGAGAACCTCAATGTTGTTAAAATTTACTTGCAGGTTTCTGATAGGGAAGAGACCACTTTAGATTTAGAGGAACATTTCTGGAACATGTATACAAAAAGGGAGCAATATGAAATAAGGTGACATAGCAGTGAAAGAAATCTAGCTCCAAGGAAGTGATAATAAGTACAAACTGAGTTTCAAGTTGAAACCACATCAGAGAGTCTTGACAAAGTGAGTTTGAGGCATAGTAAGTGAGTGCATGGATTTAAAGAAAAAATGGTATGAAAAAATCATATGAAAAAATAATTTCATTTACCACTGTTTGTTAGAGAGTGAAAAAGTGGTAGCAGGGATGTCATGAGAAACCCTCTGTCTGCCAGTCTAGAATAACAGTTGATTTAGGAGAGGAGAGAAAAGAAATGAATCACATCAAAAGCAAATTTTAACCTAATCCTGAAAACCATTCCTATTCTATGAATTCTATTCACATTCCTATGTGAAGTGGTTTAGTATTGGACAGTAAAGTTTTATTTGTAAATTTAAATATTTAACTGCAATTGATGTTTTATTTTACAGATTACTGTGCAAGTAAATTTGCAGCAATTGGTTTTGCAGAGTCAATTGATATGGAGATGAGAGCTCTGAGAAAGACTGGTGTTAAAACCACAATTGTGTGTCCTTATATGATAAACACAGGAATGTTTGACGGTGTTAAATCCAAGTGAGTAAACTCTTGTGAGGTTTTTATGAAAGTTGCATTTTTAGCATGTTATAAACCCCTATTTCCTTTATGAAAATCATGAGCCACGCTTTTTTCTGCTTGTATTATTTTTAGGGCATCAGATGGGTGTTAACAGTTCTGTCCAGTGACTGGGCAACTCAAAAGGCCTAGGCACTTTACTATTCATTTAAGTTGAAATGTGAAACATAATTGGTGTCCTTTCCTCAGCAGAAGCCAAATTTGTCCATTTGTCCAAAGCTCCATTTGTCCTGTCTGGTTTCTAAACCCCCATTCTCTGCCTGAAATTGATGGCAGAGCTTTGCTCAGTATGCATGTATAATGATAAAGTTTAGGAGCCAAATAGAAATTTGGTGTGTCTTCATATGATGTCTCTGGTTTTGTCTTATGAGAGGTCATACAGGGGGAAAATAACAATGTCCACTCACTCTAACATAATGAAGTTTGTTGTTCATAGGACTTGTGGTATTTATTTCTTTTTTTAGTTGATTAACTGTAAAATTGAGACTTTTTTGAATAAAATGTGAATCCAAAGCAATTTGTATTATAGATATTTTCTCTTTCAGGTGGCCACATATGCTTCCCCTTATGGATCCAGAGTATGTGGCTCAGAGGATAATCAGTGCTGTTCGGCAGAACCAAGAAGTGTTGTTTATACCACGCACCATCTATTTTTTGTATTTTTTTAAAAGGTAAGTTATGTTTCTTTTCCCCTCTTCCTTTTCTGTCTGGGGATGCTTAAAGTATAAAAGAGGCTTCTGCTTATTGATGTGAATTTTCATTAAGTTATGCACATTTTTGGAAGGGTTTTTTTTTGTTTATTTGTTTCTATGGGTTCCATCTACCCTTGGGCCAGAGAACAATGACAGAAATGTCTAACTGTGCCTTGCTGACTCCATTGGGGTGCAGTTTTACTGCTATAGAGACTGGGCCTGCTTCTCCATAACTGCATATCAGAGAATTATTGGTTGGAAAAGACCTCTAAGATCACTGAGTCCAATTATAAACCCATCTTGTGTCTTGGTCCAGTGTTTGGGCACTTTGGACTCTGTTGCAAACCAGGTTGGAATACTGATCTATCTAATAACTCAAGCTGCCAAATGAGGATATTTTGAGACGACCACTGAGTCTATATTCTAAAGAGCATACTGCCTTTGCCAGTACTAGCCAGGTTAAACTAATTCTGTGATAAAACTGCATAACTTTTCTGATGTCTGTTTATTTTCTTCCATGTCCCTACCTTACAGCTTCCTACCAGTGAAAGCAGCTGTTCTCCTTTTAGACTACTTTGGTTGCCTTCGTGTCATGGATACCTTCAAAGGTCGACCAAAGAAGGAGTAAAAAGCACAAAATTCAGAGACCAGCAGCTCTAAAGTGGATGTTGTTAAAGGTGGTGGTGGGAGAAGTTTGCTTCACTAGCAGCTGTGAACTTTGGGTGCCTCATTTCTCAGTAGTAACCAGTTTTAAGAGTTGCTTTTTAACTGGCTCTCAATCAACAGCTTTCATCTGAACTATTTTTTTTAGTCCAGCAAATTGTTTTCTTTTTACCACATTATGAAAATACATCAGTTGAATTTAGTTGCTTTGGTTTATAATACCTTAACTGTGATCCTGCATCACACACCAATAATTGGCAACTCTGGGGGGAAGAAAAGACCAAGAAACCACATGTATTTAGCAGGTAGCCAGAAAAGCCTCTAGTGGATCTGACTTCTTGCTGCCATTCAGTGAACCATGAGGATGGGCTGTACTGCTGGTGCCATTACCATTCCCTGGTGAGCTGAGGAATTCAAGGAATTCCTCAAACAACAGATTCTAACTCTTACAAATGAAAGTTTTGTGAGACAAAAATATGCACTGTGTTGGTGAAAAAATTACATTTATTAATTTTTGGAGGCATGATCTTTCAGCTCACAGATAACAATGGATGTTGGGGCAGGGACAGGGAAGGATATGCAAATTAAGCATTTGTGCTGCTAATCTACTTTGTGCCTAATTTATTTTAAATGCTAATATCATCACTGCAACTTTGTAACAAAAGTCTTTATCTTTTAAGTACAGTATTTTCAGAACTATTTTAAATTGTCATCTCCTAAGAAGAATAAACTTGTATTTATAAAGCATGAGACTGCCAGTCTAGGTGGGCTATTCAATGTCTTGTCAACAATGAACTACTAAAAGCAAAGGTGTTTGTTCTATAATAGGGGTTTCTCTTGGGATTATTTCAGAAAGGAATTATATTGACAGAACTGAATTGTATCATTACAGCCATCTTTTGAGTAACAGCATGATGTTTTGCTTCGCTGAGTTGGGTGACAAGTTGCCTGGTGTCTACAAGAGACTTGTTTTACTTTCCCTTTATTCTTAGGACTGTCCATTTATTTTGAGCATATGCTGGTGAGGCGTTGCCCTTTTTGACAATGGATACTTAGAAAGCTACCTTGACTTTTTGTAATCCAAAACAAGGAAAAGGAAGCTTATGTGTACATCAGTTCTGTACATGCTAAGTCCACTTAATGTCATAGTTCTCTGCAAGCAATTGAAACAGTATGGAGAAAAGGGGACTTTTTTAATGGGGAGTCTTTTTTCTTTAAATTATGGCCTAGAAACTACCTTAATTTCCCTTGTCTATACAAACAGTAAGGTTTATTAGCAGAGAAAGGTCCACATAGAACTACTTTACTACAGATGAGCAAGAAACTGAGTAAAACAAGTGTGTTAAAAATCACCTTACCTTTACAATGGATTGATGAGAGCTAGAATTGAGACTGATGAAGAAAGAGATTTGTTACAATCTCCTTTCAGATCTTCAGCTTTTCTTCCTCAAAAGTTCTACTCATTTTACAGTATACCTCAGGAAACAGACATTAACCAATTAAAAAGAGGTTATTGTCTCAATGTGCAGTCCATACACACATTGCACTGTTCACAAATTTTACCACTAATAATTACGTGGTGTATCTGTGTCTTCAGCCTCCTCACTTTTTTATACTCACAGAACACACTTTTCCCTCCTGGCTATGAAATACTAGATATGCAGCGTTCTGGAGCAAAAGTGAGAAGTGAGCTATGCATATGAACACTGAGTATCAAACTCCAGCTCTAGTGAGAGCAAGTAGCTTTTCATTCTTTAGTATCTTTGTGAACACATTCTGCTGAGGAAAATTAGAAGCAGTGAGTCTGGCAGTGGGAGTTGGGGATTCTCAGCAGGTTCATGTTTGTCACCGTCCTAGGATGATTTTACCTGATAATCTCTGCCAGATAAATACATCTTCAAGGGATTTTACTACTTCACAGAATCAGTGGAAAGGACCTGTGCTCATTTAAGTTTTGTATATCCCTAAGGTTGGAAACTCTACAACCTCTGTGGGTGTAACCTGTTCTAGTGTTCCTTTAAGCTCTGTTTAAAAACAAATAAATGAAAATTATGTGTAAATTGAAGGTACTTTTTTTCATGTCCTTTCAGAGGATACCACTATGAGTCTGGAAGTACTACCTTCCTTTTAGGTACTTACATTGGGGCTGAGCTTTTTCTCAAGACTAAGCAATCTCAGAAATCTCAATCTCTATTTCTATGACAGGTGCTCCAGTATCTTAATTATCTTTGCAGCCCTTCACTGGACTCACTGAGTATTTGCAAAAACTATTTATGAGTATATTTATATCTCTTAGAGACCAATTTCTGTACTAGACTGAGCATGCACAATATGTCATACAGAGCTTCACTAGAACATCTCTGCTTGCTTGCTGTCCTAGTAGGAGTACACAAATAACCACTTTTATATTAATGTTCTGCTACCACGTTGAATATTGTGGTAAATTACATCATGTGCCTGGAGGATAATAGCCTGTCCTGTGGTGGTTTTTATCTCCCCCATCTCCTATGATGGCATGACAGATGAGGAGTGGCATCCTGGAGGTCAAACAGCACACATCCTTCCCCTGTGTTCAGGAGGTTGCATGGAGCTGAGTGTTTGGATCTTCAACTGAGATGTAAATGTCTTGAGATAAAAGGTGGCTTACTTCCAGCATAACAATAATCTTGATTGATTACTTTCCTGATGCCAAAAAAGAGGCTTTCCTTCTGCACTTGGCAAGAAAATTCATGGAAGGATCACTGTGACACCCAAACAAGAAGATAAAACTTGAAGAGAATTTCAGTTGTGACAGCATAATGTCTGACTGCTGGATAGTACACCAAGCACATCCCACAAAAGTATTATTGGCTTCATGGCTTTTAAATAGTCTCTCCCTAAAAACAACTGTTCCAAATTTGATTGGGATGGCTGCACTGGCCTAATGATCATGGTTATAGTAATTCGAAGGCAATCCATGGTGTTTTATTGCCTGCTGTATTTTCTGTGTGAGATCATATTCTTGTGGTAGCAGAAATCATGCTGTCCCCTAATGCTTGACAACATGAGAACTTAGTGCCAAGAAAAATTAACTTGATTAAATCCCCTGAACAATATTGAGAAGGGAAACAAAAAACCAACAGCTGAGATACAAGCTCCATCATTTTTTTATGAATTTGGAATTCATACCCGGGAGCTGCATGTACCTGCTTGGAATCTGGTGTTCCTGGTGGTCTTGTTTCATTTTAGGAAGGAGCCAAGCAGGTACCTCTTCTCTGGTAATGTTCCTGGGACACTTGATCTTCCAAAGACATCAGTGTGGACTGCATACTTTGCTAAGCAGCTGTTCAAACCATAGGTTTTGTAAAATAAGCATTTTAACAAAATAACTTAGCTTCTCTCACTGACTTTTTCTTTGCTGTGACAATCAAGAGAAATGGGTTTGGAACCACAGTTATCAGATATTCTAGGAAAATTCAGGATTACTCTCTCCGGTGACATTTAAAAATGTGTTATCAATGCTTCAGTAGGTGGGGGGGAGCACTACAAGCAGGGACTTCTGTCCACTCACTGAATGACACACTTTCTCTCTAGTCTTAGGTGTCTCCAGCTTGGTGATCTTTTTCTCTGCTTTTCAAAGCCACCAAGTTCACAGCCTGAAGTTCTGTGAGAACTTCACAGATATCCTGTCACCTATGGCTGAGGAAAACATAGCTCTGTCTAGGAAGAGGTGGGAAAAAATCGCACCTTCTTCCTTTGCCCTTGGCAATATCACACTAGGGAGAGGAGCATCCTCAGGATTGTGACAGAGATGTTCAAGATAAAGGTGTGACAAAGGCAGGAGTTCTATGCCAAGGTGCCCTGTGGAGTTGCATCTGCTGGGTAGTTACTGCTTGATTAAAGCAAACCTTGATTCTTGGTACAGCTGTGTTGAGAGATTTCACCAGTTATCCAAGGTCCTGCATAACTAATCTAAGGAAACATTGTTCTGCAGGACTTGTAGTGGAGTAGTCTTCCACAATCCCTGCCCGGGAGGGAGGAACCCTAAGACATTGTTACACTTTTGCCTGTCCATGTCTTGGGGTCCACAGGCAGCAACCCGGGCTTTGGCACAGAAAGAAGAATCGACAGAGCCAGAAAGGGAGCAGCAACAGCAACACTATCAGCACATGCCGCCAACAGCAATTAAAGAGGTTCTGGCTGAACAAGTTTGGCCTGTTGGCACCGTAAACTTCATGCCTAGAAGGTGCCATGGTCTAGGCTATGGAACCTGGGTGATGGTGCAGCCCCCCCGGGCAGGTATCTGCATCTCTTCTATTAACTGTATTTCTGTAAAGGCAGCTTGCTCAGAAGTTCTTGGTTGGAAAAGTAGCATTCATGCAAGGTATGATAGCTGAGGAATCTGATGAGCACATGGTCTTTAATGATTGCTCCCCAGAAATGGGAATTCTTGTTGGAAGATTAACATGGAAGGTCTTCTCTATATTAATTCTAGAAAACACACCTTGCATTATTTATTGTCTGCATATTTCTGGCATGATAATGATTAACCCTGAAGCACACTCACACAATGCACCATACACAGCTAATGAAGTTACAAAACTGATTTGAATTGTGCTACAGTTATTGCAGAATGTCCTGCCTGTTTTGGAGAGCTTCTAACAAATTAAGAGCGAGCTGTCAATTCCAAATAATCACATCTGTCAAGGATGTTGTATCCAGAAGGAGCAAATACCACTAGAATAGCCAGGTGAGGTGCCTGTTGGAAGTGTTTCCCTGAGGAAGTATGTAATTTCTACCCTCAGGTATTTAGTTGGCCTTTAACATATGATGGAAGTAATTGACAAGGTACCTAGTTGAAATTTCTGTGTTAAAATTTGCTTTAAAAAGGAATACCAAGTTAATTCCACCAAAAAGAAAATACAAATAGTTGAAGCAGTTAGAGCCTGCTGTCGCAATTATCTCCACTGGCAGCAAGAGGCAGAAATCTGTTTCCAGCCTTGCTTCTGAGCCAAACACTTGGAAGCAGCCATGAAACTAGTTTATTCAACCTTTATTTTTTCCACATTGACAATGAAATATCTGACTGCCTTTTTTCAAGCTTTTAGATCCAGATAATTTTATCTGCAATGACATTTGTAACAACATTTTAGGGATTAGGAATTGGTCCTTAGCATTCAGATAATTGAAAAAAACAAAGTATCTTTGCTTTTAATTTGTGTGCGGTTGTAACTCTGTCCCTCTAAATGGGTCAGGTTTTCAACTACATTCAAAGGGGAGAGATCACTTAAACAATCACTTCACATTCAAAAAAATCATGTCCTGACATCTGCTTTTTCCTAGATTTGGAAGGAGACAGCTACATTTGTTAGAAAAGAACTACAGTATCGAAAGTGGAAAACCCCTGTAGAAAAGAAGACTGGAGGAGGGATAAAAAAAGTGAGGAACTTTAATTCACCCGTTCAAATGGGAGCCCACTAAATATGTGAAGGGTGCAAGAAAAGAGGGAGGGATGATGTTGGTGATATTGTTGATATATAATTAGTTGGTATATGGTCTCCTTGTGGGATGTATCAGAAGACTTCCATTTGGTACACAGGATTCTGGAAGGGCTGGATCAGTTTCTACTGTTCTAGAGAATTTCCTGACTTAAAACGGGTAGGTTTGCATTGTGTCTCACAAACAAGGTATTTTGTAAAAAGGATAAGCACTTTGGAAGAGTGGAATATAGGATATATAAAAACATATATGTATATATATATTCAGTTATACATATATGAAGTATAATGTTTAGATTTCTTTTGATTCTGCATGCACAGAGGTATAAAGAGGCAGACAGGAAGGTTTCCAAGCCTATCTGCTTTTAAAAGGCTTTTCAACTAGTTTTTGCAGTTCAGTATATTGTAGCATGTTTGAGATTTACATCTGAAGCCAGGTAGTGACTTGTCAGACTAAATAATCTCTTATAAGCAAGCATTTTATGAGGTAGCACCCTGACTGCTAGGAATCTAGACTAAGGAGACAGTGGCATATTCACAGCATTTATTTTTATTCAGCCAGCCACAAGCCTAGCCTTTTAAACATTTTTCAGAACATGGCACAGAAATAATAGATTTTTCACATCCACAGGAAGAGCTGTTGCATTATTTCCATTGTGAAGGCCTGTCCTGTATTATTCTCTTTTATATATATACGCTTTTTTGTTCTGTATTACAGCAGAAAAAGCCACAAAGACACAACAGGAATACCTACCCATGTTCTCTACCTGAGTTATAGATTGATTTGTTTGGGTTTTTGTTTGTTGGGGGTTTTTTCTTTTTTGTTTTTTTCTTTTTAATAGTGTTGTATTAAAATTCAGAAAGTAGAAGTCCTGGAGAGTCCAAGGAGATCAAGAGAACAAGCTAAGGGATAAGTTCAGGGTTCACACCAATTCTTTGAGGATTTTGAAGAAGATAGAATAAAGCAATAAATTATGCCTTTACAACCAAATACAAATTCTCATAACTATAAAGCACGTGATCTTGCCACTTTGAAATCCAGGAAATCACCCCAAGGAAATCTGCAATGTCCATTCTTACATTCCTGCATGTAATCCATTAGAGCTTCTGTGGTGGCTAATAAAGTTCAGGATTCATTAAGGGCTTCATGCTTGTGTATTCCATTAAACCTGTTTTGAGACACATTCTGCCACAGGACTGGTCTCCTGTGGCAGAATGTCAGATTTTATACACCTACTAATATTTTTAAGGATAATTTCACATCAATAGACACATTAATCTTTTAAACTGCAAACCAAATATAATCTAAAGAATGACTTGAATTGAGGGACTTAGAAAATGTGATAACTAAAATAGTCTTTTCCAAAATTGGGGTCAAAGAGTGCTAAAAGGTTGTGTTTGTTCCTAAATGGGGAAGTAAGTATCCTTTTTCTTTCCCCACTGTAAGCAGGCAAGAATTTTTTAATTTTTGTGGGATGCACTGATAATATCTGCTAATTGGGGGCAGAATGGTGCTGCATCTTTCATCAAGCAAATAGTCAGGGCACTGCGTCAGTAGTGACTTAGTAGCACTTCAAGATTTCTGGAAATTCCTTGGCTTTCATTCTATTGCCACTCCCTAGCTGGACTGTAATGAGACTTGGATGGAAAATTTTAAGAACCTTTGTATTTTGCCTGCATAGAGAAAAGACTGCTATAAATTGACTACTGTTACACTGGATATTTTTAGAGATTAGCAAAATGGATTGATTGTAACTGGACTATAGTCTCTTAAAGTAATTGCCTCTTAACAAAAGTAATTGTCTTAGAAGAAAAAGATAAATACCTATAAACTTACACACACATATGTTATGCTTAACACACACATATGTTATGCTTAACTTTAGACTGCAGTTAACATAATGGTAAATAGTTAGCTTCAGCAGTATGGAGACTTCCAACACTGAAGTGGCTGATGGTTTGAAAAGGAATTGAGGTAGAAAGACAAAACAAAGGCAAATCACAGTCAGTACAACGCTGATAATAATTGTTTGTATTTAAGATTTGTGTATGCTGTCATGCAACTAAGCACACACAACTTAGCAGTGACTTTCCACTGAGGCTGGAATGGGATTAGAGTAGGCAGCACTTGGAGAGGTGTGTTCACCCTTGCATTGACTTTTCTGCAGATATATGTATATATTTATCATTCTGCATGAGATGATGTTTTGGATCACTAGCTCTGTGTCTAAGAACCTCAAATAGCACCAAGTCAAATGTCAGCTATTCCAGACAATGGAATATTTTATAATATTATTAATGTGTAATACTCACGGGAAAATACATGAAGGAATGTCTTTGAGTAAATCCTCTGTTTTTCAAACAATATCTTATATCATAAGACTAGTTTGAAGGCTTATTGAGAGATTGTATGAGCAAACCTGGCTTATATTGTGATTCTGCCACATCCTTAGATCTTCCCCCACAAAAATGTTAATAACATCAGACTTGTTCCAAAAATAAGAAATTATAGAAATAGACCTGTTTGTTTACCTGGGTCCTGCCAGGTGATGAACCCTCTGGCTTTGCCACAACAAGAAGTTACACAGATATGTAACTTTGAATAATCCTTTTTGGCTCTGTTTTCTCCACCCTATATGACAGGGAATTTAACCAGTATTGTGCAACCATTGGTTTGCAAGAGGGTTTTGGCTCAAAGATGCTGACAAAGAGGATGATAAGAAATATCTGTTGGGAAAGGGTGACCTGGATAACCAGCTAAACAGGAGCCATGACACTGCTGTTGTCCACGTGCTGGTTCTTCCTTAGGGCCACAAGAGAGGCTTGGGGATGATCTCCCCACAATGTCTGCTCATCAGCAGGGGCAGTTGGTGGTGCCATTGCTGAGAACAGGCAGCTGGCATATACACTACTGCTATACACTGTACACTATTATTGCCTGTACAGGCTGGGGCAGACTGGCAGGAAAGCAGCCTGGTGGAAAACAACCTGGAGGTGCTGGGCAACAGCATCCAAACATGAGCAAGCTTGCGCCCAGCTGGCCAAGAAGGCCAGTGGCTTTCTGTATCAGCAATAGTGTGGCCAGCAGGACCAGGGCAGTGATTGTCCCCTTGTACCCAGCACTGGTGAGGCCACGCCTTGAGTCCTGTGTCCAGTTCTCAGCCCCTTAGATCAGGAGGGACATTTTGGTTCTGGAGCACTTCCAGAGAAAGGCAACAAAGCTGGTGAAGGGTCTGGAGCACAAGTCTGATGAGGAGTGGCTGAGGGAGCTGAGGTTGTTTAGCCTGGAGGAGGCTCAGGTGGGGTCTTACTGCTCTCTGCAATTACCTGAAAGAAGCAATGCTGGGAGTTGGCCTCTTCTCCCAGGTAACAAATGACAGGATGAGAGCACACAGCCTTAAAGCTGTGCTAGGGGAGGTTCGTGCTGAACACCAGGAGGAACTTTTTCATAGAAAGGGTTGTTAAGCATTGTAATGGAATTATAATGCCCAGGGAGGTGGTGGAGTCACCATCCCTGACAGCGTTTAAGGAAAAATTGGATGTGACAGTGCCATGGTCTAGTTGACATCGTGGTATTTGGTCATAGTTTGGACTAAATGTCCTCAGAGGTCTTTTCTAAGCTGAAAGATTCTGTGATTCTTTGACTATTAAGGAAGAAGATACCAACATTGGATAAAATAGTCAAAAAGGCACGCTGATCACATAAGTTAAAAATTATTGTAGTAAACTAACATTGGTTTGTATCTCTCAAACAGTCTCTGTTTGTAAAAGACATTTAGACTTGCCATATGGTGACAATAAGTTTTCCATTTTTTTTCTCCCTAGCAGCTGGTTGGACATGTAGGGATGTAGAGCCTGGGGTAATTTTACATGTGGTTTTTAGTTTTCCTTCTGTCTTTCTCCACCACCACCAATCCAGGAAACAGTAATTTGAAATAGCAAGATTTCAGAATGATTTTCTAGACCTCATGTATTTTTCTGGAACAATTTCCCTTGTTGGAATATTCCCTTACTTTTCAGGTCACCAACAGGAAAACAGCAAAGCAGCCTTTACAAGCATTTCTCCAGTTACATTGTACATAAGCCATTCACCAATGGATTGTTTCTTAAAGACAGCTTTGAGCAATGCCTGTGAAAAGCCCTGTGATGAATAAGCAGTTGCACAAGGAAGTTTTTTAGCAAGCAAGATCTCAACAGGCATTTTTGAAATCACAACAATATCTGTGCAACCTCTAATAGCAGCAAATGTGCAGTCCCAAAAATTCTCCCAGCTGCAGAAGACTATTCTCTTGCCAGTCTGCCTTGACAGTTCACTGTTGCTTGAGGAACTGCAGCCAAGCCAGCACTTTCAGCACTTCAGCAGGTGATTCACCAGCAGCTGAGTCATCCCTGTCCAAAGCCAGCACATGCAAAACCCAGGGAGGGGTGGAAGGCTGAGGAAAGGAAGCACAACAAACCTTCCTCCACTAATTCATGCCATCTGGGAATGACAGCCCCATAGGCCTGCAGCTTTGTTTGCAAAACATTGTTTACAATTTTTATTATGAAGTCCATGGGGAAGGAGACAATTTTATTTAACAGTTCATCATCATTACACAAACTGTTGTTCTCGGTTAGCTTCAGAAAACAGGAAGCAATACTCATGATTAGTTAGTCAGATCTTTTTTGCAGGCTTTTGTTGTTAAACAATTAGATGGGAAAATTGGAACTGAACCCACTGACATGCAACTGGAGTCTTCTGGTGTTAGAGGTCTCTCTGGTGAGCCATAGAGGATGTGAGCTGTTGCAGTCTTGACTCATCACTTTGGTTGGTGGTAACCCAGGCTTTCATGAGAGGTCACTTGGCTTAAAGTCCATAACTGAACAGAAGGGCAGCAATCACAAATCTGTAAGCAGATGCTGCTTTGTGCCCAAGGCTCACATGTCCCTGTGCTTGCACAATCACTTTGTTTAAGCGTGAAATTATGTAGAGACCAGTCACTACCTGACAGAGTTCGGTTCAGGGCCAGATCTTTTGAGCTCTGTCCGATTCCGTCATACCCAGCTAGCCCAGCTAGTCCATATGGCTCGAAAAAGGAGCGGGACAACTCTTGTGGCAGTGTTAGAAACAGAAAGGTTTAATAAGAAGCAAAATAGCAAACTCTTTATAGAGAAAAGCCGTGCCAGGTGCAAGAGGTCCTTGCCCTGCTAAGACACGCCACAAAAGCCCTTGAGTCTTTTTGTTCTGTCCTTTTTCTACCTGATGGCTTAGGCGGGGACCTCTTGGCACCAGTCCAATCGAACGGTCCCAGGTTCGAGGTGAGGTTCAAAAGGTCCTATGTGGTGTCCTTGTACCAAATTTGGAGACAACTTTCTGGGGTCCTTGCTTTTTTTAGCAGAGTCTTTGGAAATTCCCTTGTAATTTGGTCACCCCGTCAACAGGGGGCACACTCCTACAACTACCCACACAGAAGCTCTTCCCTTTATAAGATGCTTTGTTAGCAAAGGTGAGCAGTCCAGTGAAGGACCCAGCAAGTGTAAAAACTGGTGGAAGGTTGAAGATGAGTTGTCCCTAGGCAATGGTTCAGGGTATAGGGAACAGGGTCTCCTCATTTGACAACTGTGAGCTGTTAGACAGCTCAGCCCTTCAATTTATCTCACTTTACATTTTGCCTACTAATCATGGACACCACTTCAAAAAAAAAAACAAACCACCCATGAAAAATCTAGTAATAATTAGTTGATTTCCATGTTCTGCAATGAACAATTAAAACACCAAACTTAAAGGTACACAGTTGATTATTCATTAATACACAGTGCAGAAAAACCTATTCCACAGACTGTGTAATGCTTTCAAACACTTGGCTACAGTCAAAATAAGTCTCAACAATCACTCTGATCTGTAGTTTCCACAGAACAGGAGCATCTACTGCAGTTCCGCCCTGACCATGCAGCCTGGGTTGAAAACAATTTCTGCCATCAAGGGTAGGCGTGAATAAAGTGGACACATTTGTCATCTCAAAGGCAAATTTTGGGTTTACCTCAGGACAAGAAAATGGACTAGAACTAGGCACCAGCTTCCCTCCAAAAAAGCTGTTTCTCTAAGGGAACATGAGCAGAGGAAAATATTCCCATATCTTCTCTTTTTGCACCAACTTCTCCAGAAGGGACGGGAGGAGGGACTTGAATTTAGCATGTGGTGCAACTTGTTGAGGAGCTTGGATGAAGGTGTAAGAACATGAGTAGTGTGATATGAACAGCTAAAGGTCAGAATTCAAGATGTATCAAGTGGCTGGGCATTTCCACACCACCAGTATAGCTGGAGACATACCTGGTGGGCCAACAGACATGGGGAAGAAACACTGCCTAAAATCACTGATTTCCATTGTGGAAAATCTTGCCTGAAACTCATAATGTCTGGGCACGGGTCTGTGACTACAAGAGTCCTGTGGGGATGTCACAGGCCTACAACAAATAAGGCACAGGCTGCACTGTGCCCCCTTGTACTGGTTTGAAAGCAAAACCAGTGAGATACTCCAAGTCAGAAGTACAATTCAATAAGAGCAAAAGAAAAGAAGTAAAATAAAGTAAAAGAAAGTAAAATAAAGTAAATTCAATAGTATAAAATACCACTGACAGAGTCAGAATACAACCTGACACCCTGTTAGTTAGGGTGGTAGTAGCAGTCCAGATGAAATGGTCTTGTTGAAGCAGTGATCTTGTAGAAAGGTCTGGTAGCTCTTGTCCTCCGTGAATCCAGTGGGGGAAAGGCTGACTCTGCTGTCCCAAACCCAGGATTATATGCAGGTGGGAATGTTTGGCTCCTCCCCCTGGGTGGAGCATCTCACAATGGGCTGATATCATTCTATGAGTCATGTAATGGGTTCTTGATGGCCCATTAAACAGAGACAGCTTCCGGAGGGAGTTACCTATGAGTCATGGGGCAAGGCATTGATGGGCCATTAGCAGAAGATAAGGGAAACACTGCCCCACCTGGTTCCAACAGCTCATGAAGATGGTGATAGAATACATACTTTGGGCACATCCTACATTTTTTAACCTAGGACACCCCTCTATGTGCCCTAATAGAACATATCATCATCAGTGATCGAGGCTCCAGACTTGGCCATCTGCTGAGTGGGGAACTTCTATACTACAGGTGTATATGAACTTCAAAAAGTTATTCAAAAGAGGAATGTATCTATGGCCTAGGTCTCCATTTTGTAAAAAATCCAGATTTTACATTGGCAGTAAAATCCCTCTCTCAGAGGATTTAGTTTATTTCATACTGAAACAAGCCTGCAAATACTCTTAAATATTCTTTTGTCCATTCTCTCTCTGCTTGCTTGAATTATCCTCACAAATGATACTCAGCTTAATAACATTCAGATATTTTAAACAGGTTTAAAAGACAGGAAAAATTGTATTTGTAGATTTTTTGTTTTGAGAGCTAAAATGTCATAGCTTCACAAAATGGCAAACATGCACATGATCACAGGCATGCAATGAACACTGATGTGTAAATGCCTACTTAGATTTAGGCTGGTTTCCTCTCAGGTTTGAGGGTTTTTTTTTTAACTTTTTCTTTTGGTGAGGTTTTTTTGGTGCTTTTTTAGCAGAATGAGGCCTAGAAGTTTGAACAATTAAACTATTGGTATAGGTACAAACTACCTGTCTTGATAATAGGGTTAGAGATGGCCTATTTGGAAATGCCATTAGCTGCCATTACTTGCACATTTTTTTCAGCCCAGCTGGTAGAATGTGGTCTTTGCGAAGAATTTAGATCTCTTTTTCTGCTTGTGGGTAATTAAATCTTACCTGTCCTCCACTGCAGGGCAAAATTCAAGGTGGATGCATAAGAAGCACTGAGCTACTGCCAAACTACTACCTTTTTTTTCCTCTAAAGAATTAGGGACTTTTAGTTCTTGAGGAACTAGGGTACCAGTAATATTATCTGTGTAAATACCACATTTCTTTAAGAAATGTATAGGAGGAAAACTTCGTTTATATTACTCTTATTTGTAGTACAGGGACTCTATTATGTCCCGCTGTTTCTGGGTAGGTATCATGCTCCCAGTATCAAACAGAGCTTACTAGACTGCCAGAATAACAATTTCATACCTTTTTATGAAAGCAGGTCCTTATCATGGCTCCNAAACAGAGCTTACTAGACTGCCAGCTTTTTATGAAGGCAGGTCCTTATCATGGCTTTTCTCAGAGTAAGGCATCCAAAAGCCCTGTGTTTCACCACCCATGATACCACTTTATGACTTCTACACTTACTACATTATCCAGCATATGCTGACTATTGTTTTGCTAGGTAGGGTCTCTCGTGACATTATGTGAAATAATCTGGTACACCAATATTAGATGTCACTACTTCAGCTATTGGAATAGGGGGCTGAAGTGGGAAGGGCTATGACCTTCATTTTGTTTCTTTGAGTAAGTCATTTTAAGGTCATTTGGACAATTACCGTGGGAATCAACACTCTCTGTGAGCTACCTGACAGGCTACCTGTTAGGCAAAATCCAAAGCACATGATCCGTAATCCAAAATCCACTGTGAAGAAAAGCACATCCCAAATACCACACACATCTTCCACTAGAGAAAAAGATACAGGGAGGCAACTTCTGACAAAAGAAAAATTTCTTTTTCCAGCAATCATTTCTCTGTAGAAATCACAATTATAAAACACAGTCAACCTCAGTGGTACTTGGGGATACAGAGAGATAATTTGTTGTCCAGAGATGTTGAAACCTGTACTGAATATGGACTTTTGAAAGAACTCTGCATATGCCAACACATTCACTACCCACAAAAGGGTTAATACATGTGAATGGAGCACAGTGAATGGTTTCCCTTGTTGGAAACCCCAGAAATTACTGTGAGACTGGAAGCAGAGTCCTAGGATGCCTTCTGGTGTTCTGACAATTTCCCACTTCAGCCTCTCTCTGGTGTTTATCACTGATGAAATGAAAAGCAGCAAACAGGCTACCAAAAAGCTCAGCTTTCTTTGGTTTTCATGTCAAGTGGATTTTTTTGGGATGGGTTGTGTAGGACAGTCTCCATCCCTTCCTTAAGGACCCAGAGGAGGAGCATCTCTGCAGCAAGCACCACTGTGCCCCCAGCACAGCCACCGTCTTCCAGCAGGAACCCTCCCAACACCCCCATGCCTTCCCCTCACAAACACTGCCTAAACCAGAGAGCATTGTAAGCATCAAATTATATTGCACTAATAAACAAAAATTTCTTGGCAAAGTGATGATTTGGCTCCATGTAGTTTGATGAAAAGAGGTTTATTAAGTCAATTTCCTTACCTAAGTTTTGCTGAATATGTTCCTGCAATGCCACACGTCAAATGTCCTAAAGGCACGTGCAAGAATGGGAACTGTGAACCTCCTGTCTCAGACATGTCTCATCAATGGTAGTAATCCCTTACTGAAGAGCAAATGTTTTTTCTCTTGGGTTGGTGCAGAATCTAGCAATGTGAAAGCTGAACTGGAAATAAATCATGAGGAAAAACTTGCCCAAAGAATCGTTCTCTATGAGGAAACAGCAATTCTAGACCCAAGAAAGGATGTGAACAAAACCAAATAAATCAATTAACATTTTAAGTTAGCAAATTGCTCTGACATTTGAAATGGTGTCAGCTTCTTGGGGCTTTACAGAGGCCAACTGGCAGCAATCATCAACAAAAAATGACCTCATCAGCACAATCAAAAATGACCAGCCTGCATTTCCAGATCTGTACCCATTTGGGTCAGAGAATGAGATTCCCCTGACTCAAGGAGCAGCTGCCTGCTTGCTAACATGCAGCTTTACAGCAGCTTTTCTGGCAGGCTGATCTCCTGCAGCTGCCAAACTGGAGGAGAAAGAGATACTGATGCTTTCTACCAACTCCTCACTGGGAATTTTCCTACACCACAGGAAACCAAAGCATTTTATGAACTCCTTTTGTTTCACAGCGATGCTAAAGAACTGAAGTGTTATTTATTATAATTGATTCTCAAGGTTTTGAACATTAAAATTTAAATAGCAGAAACCTGAAAACTGCTTTTGATGCAGATGTAGGCAAAGACCTACCAGTGAGCCTTTTCAGTGGTTTTCTGCTCCTCATACACGTGTGCTTGCAGCACCCAATTGCAGTGTGATCATATCTATGACAAAATAGACGGGCACACTGTAAAGGCTATTTAGACTGTTTAGCTGAAGGTGCTAGAATAACATAGCTCCTTCTAGATTGTATCTACTTCTACCTACTTGCCACCTCATAAAGCACAGCAGAGAAAAAAAAGTCCAGGAAATTCCTGGAAGGAAGACACCCTAGTTGTTTGTGAACAGAAAAGGACTGTTGGAAACCATTTGGGGCATGCAATCACAAAATGAGTTTTTGATTCTCAGACAAGGGAGCAGGTGGAGGGGTAGAAGGGAGATGTGTCTAGCAGAACTGCCACGTTGGACACCCAGTAGCCACACTTTGGGCTGTTTAGGAGCCTGGTTGATGGCACTGCTTTGGAAGCAGCCCTGAAGGGCAAAGTCCAGGAAGGTTAGGCATTGTTCAAAAAGGGTCTAGAGCCAAGTTTTATGAGAAGCAGCTAAGGGAACTGGGGTTCTGGTCTGCAGAAAAGGAGGCTCACTGGGAACCTCACTGCTCTCTGCAACAGCCTGAAAGCAGCTTGTAATGAGGTGAGAGTCAGCCTCTTTCCCAAGTAAAAAACAGGAGAGGAAAAGGCCTCATGTTTTGCCAGAGCAGCTTTGGATTGGAGACTGGGAAATTTTTCTCTACCGAAAGCATTGTCAACCATGGGAAGAGGCTGCGCAGGGGAGTGGTGGAGCTGCCATTCCTGGAGGCAGTGGAAAGATGTGCAGACGTGGTGCTCAGGGACAGGGTTTGGTGGTGGACTGGGTAATGCCAGGGTAACAGTTGGACTCGGTCTTACAGCTCTGAGTTTAAGAATCACAGCCCTTGTGTGCTCACAGCTTTAATAGCTAAGCCCTTTTTCGAGCAGAGAAAGCCTCTTCTGACTTGTGAGAGCAGCTGTGACTTCAGCATTTGTTTCCTGTATTTTGCTGTTTACTCAGACACTCTACGTTGTCCCTTCCAGCCCAGGGAGACAAGGGTGACTGCAGCTCTGCAGAGAGAAGCTCAGATGTCCAGCTGGGCTGAACAGCAACAGTCATCCCCTTTTCCCTTTGCTATTTGGCAGCTGGATACATGCCCCAGGGTGGAGGTCTGTATTAGCACTGATGCTGGGATCACAGAGAGGCACCTGCTGGACAGAGGAACAAGGGACATGGAATGGCAGCTGCTGAAGGGAATGACTGTAAAGATGACCATTCAAGCAACACCTTGCAGAAAAATAAGTTAGAGTCTGTTCACCTATACCCTAGCAGACTCCACAGTCACTCCCCAAGGCTGATGAAATACTTTTTCCACAAAAAAGTGCTGAGGTAGGAACAGTCCATCAGCACTGTCAGCACCAAAGTGCAAAGTTAGAACATAAAGCCCCAGAGACTTCTGGGATCAAAGTTTGTCATCCACAGGCTTTTGATGTCTAAATACCACAACAGCCAACAGGTGTAGAACCCTCGAGGCCTGTTGTTCATTTTCTGTCTGAGAGTCAAAAGGGGTTTTCCAACATCTTGAACTGTCACCTTTAACTTAAAGAACCACTTACGTTTACCTGTCACATAGATGAATACCAAAACACAGCATTTCTTAAATTATCAGTAACATCCATTCAAATCCATTCAGCATTAGGAAAAACAGAGCCAAAAGGTACTTAAAACTGATATTGCAGGATATGGTAAATTCATAGTGTACGCCCTACCTAAGGATTTGTCCTGTTAGCTTCATTCCATCCTTTTTAACTTATAGATTGAAGCAAGCACTGTATGACTGACATATTCCAATGCAACAACTTCATTCAATTCCACTATTTAATAAAAATAAGAAAAAATGCCACCCTACTTGTAGTATTCAACCACAGTCACTTGATCAGTTCAACAGCTGCATGCAACTTTGCAGACAAGGACTGCTAAGGGATCCACATTTCAGGGAAACAAAAATTTGAGATCCAAACGTGACACAGTAGTAAATATTACCAGCAAGGCTATTTCCATAAAAATACTGCAATTTTTTTTTTCCCAAAACAATTTCAATCTTTTATCATCAATTAAAAATGTTTAGATTCTTCAAAGTCAGGCCTGAGCTGAGAGCCCCTATTTCTATTAGTGTAAATTTGTCTTAGAGCTGTGAATTGCTTTCAGAAATGAGGGATTGACTGAATATACTATCTTGAGCATAATCTTTTTTGTCATTACACATCACCTTGTTAAAATTGTTTTCCATTTTGACAGACACTACCTCAGTTTTGTCCTATGCAGAATTCCGCTGTGCTCTGCCTGACTCACTTGACATCCGGAAGTGTTTGCAGTGCGTAACAGTTCATTGAAGTAAAACAGGTAAAGACATAGCTCAAGGGTAGTGGGACTTTTAAGAGCAAGTAATGATTGAGGATTTTCAGAACCATTCTTCCAAAAAAGAATTTTGAGGTAGGAGTAATCAAGGTAGAAACCTGAACAAGAGAGAAAAATTACTTAATTCACAATCCAATGGTTTGAGTTACTACATATGGTATCATATGTCATAAAATAATTAAGTTTAACTGATCCACTGCATTTAGTTAATATAAATGCAGTACTTCCCTCTTCCTTCTTCATATGAAATAGACTGCAATAAAAATTAAAACATTCGGAAGTAGTCTGGTTGTTTTACTTTTTACTACTTTAATACTTACGAAACTATTTCTTCCCGTTGCCTCAGATTCTTCCAAGAAAACAAAAGCCTGCAACAGTATGTTTTTCCACACAATAATTACTTCTTTCATGGCTATTTTGGAAGACCAACTTTTAAGATGTAGATACTTTTAACATGAGTTAAGGGCTGTCTCCAAATCCATTAGAGCAGTGCAACATTTTGTACTCTAAATTCACCTTATCTGTTCTGCAAAAGTTTTACCAAAAGCTCATCTATGCACATGTTCATGATCACTCGAGTGCAAAAGTTTCATTACAAGACCATGAAAGAGACTCAGAGCAGCAGCAGATGCAACTCCCTGCCTTTCAAAAGCTTCAGCTAAATCCAAAGAAATTTTCAGGACTCTAGAGCTAGACAACTGGGACTCAATGATCCTTGTGGGTCTCTTCCAAACCAGCATACTCTGCAATTCTGTGAACTTCCTTTGAGTATCTTCAAGAGCACAGACTCATCCCAAACTCTGAGCCAGACAAGGCCTTGCATTGTAGGGTAATAGAAAAAAAATATGAGATAGCAAAAATGTACAGATGGGAATCAGGATATTCACCTAGACCTGGGAGAAAGCCTATAGCTGCTGCTTAGGGCCTAGCTGTGATCAAATAACCACACTGAAAAAAATCTATCAAGGACCATTATTCCAAGGCTTCTCAGGTTGCACAGAAATCTCCTATTTCCCAGCAATGATTTAGACTCCTGTCCTCCTTTTCTCTTAAGAGTGTAGAGATTGGTCCTATCTTTCCTTTCTGTTGGATGAATTCTGCTACCTCTGTGGGAAAAGACCAAAAAAGCTTGAAAGAGCTAGTAGTGGGTGGAGTGCTTGTTTTCAGTCTGTTGTACAACAGCACCATCCAGCTGTCAAACTAAAAAATTATCAGACATTAATGCCACTATCCAGATTTGGTCCTTGTACCACAACCAAAATGAATAATTACACAT
>VYXD01009707.1:292280-363441 GCA_013397195.1 Hylia prasina | reverse complement strand
TTTTTTTTTTTTTTTTTTTTGGTATGTTGCAGTGGCTGGCAAAGTTACTGAATGATCTGAGCTATAGAATTTCTAAGTGGAAGAGGGAGATGTTTTCCCATCTGATCTGGACCAGATTGTTTGAAAGTTTCCTTTTCAACAGTGCTTTGCTAAAAATGAAAACAAATTAAATTGAACAAACAGTTAGTAAAAATGCATGGCCCAGGTTCCTCTTGCAAAGCCCAGGTTCAAATCTAGTTGGATGCTAACAATTCCTTTCACTGTGAAACTTCAAAATATGAAGCTTCTGTTTCATGCTTTCCAAACGTCACCATTTCCATGTATCAAATTCTAGGTAGGTCATTAGTAAATGTATAGCAGTAACTGTATGGTCTGTAATACTAACATAATGAACCCTTCTCAGAGTGAGAGATCTGTGTTAAAACTGAAGTGCTTCTCTGGTAGCAAGTGGTGTTTCCCCATGACCTTTTCTTTTTTTTAATTATTGTAACATGCATTTGAGATTGTTTCAGGTGGCACTCATTGGAAGGGGTGGTCTTTCAGGATGGCAAGAAGCAAGCTGTTCAGGGTTTTTTCTAGTAAGTTAAAACCAGTATTTTTGTAGTTTCATTCAGAAGCTGGTGGTCACTGAGGGTACATCATGGAACAGCAGAGTCATGTGCTTCTCGGCAGGGGATGCTGCTTAATGATGGAACTACAGTGTCCTGAATGTGGAAAGAACAGACCAGCAGTTAAGGATTCGTTGCATTCTAAAGTGTCAACTGGGAACTGATTAATTCTGGCTTTTACAAATAAATTAATTATTTGGAACAAGATGCTTCCTTTACTTACTGGCATTTTAGTTTTTTCTTGCACTATCAGAAATGGACACTTCAGGATGGTTTTACAAGTCAAAGGGCAATTAATGTAACCACAAATGAAGTTAAAATGTTCAAAATATATGAAATATTAACATATTAAACTGTTTTGAAAGCAATGAAAAATAACTACTGTACTAATCTGATGATATTTTTCAGTGAAGTAAATACTACTTATGTGTCATGAGAGATTAATTTAACAGTAGCT
Source organism: Hylia prasina (assembly GCA_013397195.1). Taxonomy (NCBI): domain Eukaryota; kingdom Metazoa; phylum Chordata; class Aves; order Passeriformes; family Sylviidae; genus Hylia; species Hylia prasina. The sequence continues at coordinate 362,376 of VYXD01009707.1, read as the reverse complement.
TGGATCCCTCAATAAGAGAATGTTGGTATATTAATATACTTTTTAATATAATACATAATGGTCATAGTTTAGAAGAATGTAGTTTTTGATAACAAAAGCATCATAACTCAGTCAAAGAAAAAAATTACATTATGTCTACATACATCCATAACCTAGATATGCCTAGGTATTCAGAACCTTCCGTGATGATTTCTGGAAGCTGTACAAACACAAAGCCCTTCCGCTACATTCAGATAGTGCATGATAAAGTGCTTTGTAAAGTTCGTGAGTGTTGGTCTGGGGGGTTTGAACTCTGAAGTGGCACTGTACTTAGTAGCACAAAGTATTTTAGTCCAGTGTCAAAAGTACATATTATAAAACCAGTAAATGGGTGTTACGTGGCTCTGGAGTTGACTTTCTAGAAGTGTGGAAATTACCTAGGAAAACAAGTATTTCGTTTTGTTAGAGCTACAGTTTCCCTCTGGTGGATTTGCCTTTAATTGAATTCTGCTCTGTAATTTTTTATTATTATTATTTGCACAAAATTGTGCTCATGCTTTTTCTTCCAAAAAAATACAAATAGTATTGTATTCCTGCTGTGATTATTATGCATAACATCTCTGACTCAGCAGATCAAAAGTTATGTTTACTGGAAAACAGAATTAACATTTTGTAATTTTTTAAAGAACACTTAAAAATAGCTGTGTCAAAAGAGATTATGTTTTTACTGTGCTAATCCACTAAGTCATCATACATCACTCTGTAGGCAATGTTTTTGTTCTAAGCAGCTACCTCTTAACAAGAGCCTATCTGAGAGATTTCAGGATAGCTGAGAAATAGTTGAATTCTTAAGGGGAAAAACATCATCAGTAGAATGCATAATAGCTTCATTATCAAATTGCAGATTTTTTCCCAAGAATTGTCTGCATGTTTTGGCCTCATCTAAAGAGTTTGGGCTATTGGGGACAAATTGATCATTAAACTGGCATATGCAGAATGTTTTTTGCAGTGGGAGGGGGTAGTAATTCCTAATTTTGATGGAGACTATTATGTTGTGATAACCAAATACTTGAACAGAATACTGTACTGATTAGGGAAAAGGCAAAAGAGGATGAGAATTTCTGCCAGTTGGATTGGAGACTCTGAAATTCATCTGGATTAGTTGTTTCAATTGCTAATCTTGCCCCCTGTTCCTCTGCCACTTTGTTTTCCGAAGTTGTCTTTTCAATGTTTGTAATTATATACTGTTGCTGAGTAAAGAGTGGCGCAGACGTGGGAAACGGCCGTACTGACTTGGCAGAAAACTCTGTACAGTGCAATAATGCAACAGAAAAATAGAGTCCTGTCTTATCTTTTGACTTCAGAAATCTTAGATGTTGCTTCTAAGAACAGTATGTGTGGTAATCTGAGATCTACCTATATGTTGACTGGCTCTGTGTACACCAATGACTAGAATTTTTAGGTAATAAATACCAATACAAGGAATTTGTTTGTATTTAGTTGAATTACTGTGCAAAATTTGCTTAAACAGCAGAGAAGTAACCATTTTCATTTATTTTTTAAATGCTAATTCAGAATAGTACAACATGAGTGAAAAGTCTAGTTAGTTGTTACTATGTGATACTCTATTCTGGCTAGTTATGGCAGTCTATTTAATGTTATCTGACAGATTAGAATATTTAACTTGAAAATGTGCTACTGCCTGACTGGCAAGTTGGGACTTTGCCTACTGTGATTTCCTGCTGGCAAGAAGTCTGTTTTAAGGCAATTTGGCCATACTTGAACCTAACAGAGTTAGCTAAGGTTTGATACGCTGCCTTTTTCTTTAGGCCTGCTGAAGCATCTTTTGGAATTTGTGCCAGTGTGGTTTTGGACTGTAGAATATGCAATGTGTGTAGAATGACTGTAGAATATAGAGGTGTGTTTCATATGGTGTCAGACTCCTCAGGTTTGGTGGCATTAGCCCTGTACCTTGAGGTGATTCTGCGGGGGTTTTGTTACTCTGGTAGTCAGTAAACAGGTATGGCCAGAGAACAATACATTGTGGCTTTGATCATGTCCCTGTATAACCATCTGCAAAGAACAGTGCTGTAATGAGACACAGGGAGAATATGGGAAAGAAGATGTTATGTGATACAGAGAAAAATGAAACATCATCAGGCCTACACTGGCGATGTAGCCGTAGTCCAAAGAACTGTCTCCTCACTGTGCTTTCCTGTAAGGCACTGCACCTAACAGCATGAGATAGTATTTCCTACATAACACTTATGGATTACGTTAGTAAATAAAGTAGTTCCCACAAGCAGTTGTATGTATTACTAGACCGAGGTGCTGCATGGAAGCAACTATGCCAGGTTTTATGTAAATTGTTTTTAAATAGACTGTTGAATATGGTGGTGTTCCAGACAGTCACAGTTTAAAATACCGATAAGGAAGGAATTGTTGTAAAGTGTTTTGTTCCGAAGCTGTATACTGAATCGTCCTGGCAGACAGAATTCTTCATTCTTCCAGGGCTGATTTTCACTGAACAATTAGATGAAGTTACCTACATTTGAACTGATTGCTGAAGTTAGCCAAACGGCTGTGATAGCAATAACACTGAAAATGGGTACATAAATCACTTTGTAGAGCTGGGTTGTTAACTGCATTAGTAAAAAATATGGGTTTTGACTCACTGATTTAAATATAAAAGAACTAAAAACAAGCACCTAGAGAGTTTTGTATGTAGTTAGGATAGGGGATTACTCAATTTACATGTATGACCAGTGCAGAAACAGAGAATGTCTCTAAATTCAGCAAGTGGTGTGTGTTGCTCTAAAGGCAGCAAGTGACTCATGTGACTGTCTTAGCAGCTGGGCAGCAAGATTAGAGAGCTACTATGTACACATTCCCTTACTGAGGGGTCCAAACTATTGCTAAATGAAGTTGTATTACTGCCAGAAAGTGAATAACAGGCATAAGAAAATACAATAAATAAGTGTGTCATCAGGTTAGTGCAGTAGTTATTTCAGACAGTCGTTAAAGTGAAGGGGAAAAAAAAACCCAAACGCAACTTTTCCAAGATTCATATTTAAAAGATGTTTGTCCTTTTTTCAGACTCAAACTTCATATGAGATTACATGTGGAGTGTCCCTTTCAATTTAGAGATTTGGAAAGGTCACGTTGAAATGGCTGTTTCTGACACTGCAAGGAAAAAAAAAAGAATGTTAGTGAGTGAAGAATCTTATTCCAAAGAACTCATTTATTTGTAAAAGTACTAAAAATATGCTTGTATCATGAAGTATTTTGGTTTGAACTGAAATTGGCAAAGTTTGTACTTCTTGGTCACTTGCTAATTTGAAGACTTATTCATGATGTTATTCCTCATGTATTTCCTAATTGTAAGAACTTGTGAAGTTTGTTCCAAATTGTCTTTAAGTTTTCCTGGCATGCCAATATAGATTAATGGAATATGTATTCTTTTTATTTTTTCTTATGTTTCCCTAATCTAATTCTGGGGTTTTTTTTGCTCAGATACTTGCTTTTCTTAAGAGAGTTGCTAAGCATTTTTGAATGCTTTGTTCTTTATACGTAATGTGTTTACAGTTACACATTGGATTTCAACTATAATTTGTGGATTTAAACTGAAAACTGTCACTCTGTCAAACTTATCTTCAGGATTAAACCTCAGGAGAACTCCTTTGAGTCTTGAGTACCAGAGGATATACACTTGACTGTTGCAATCGAGTAAATTGATACAGAAATCAAGAAGATGTAAATATGAAGCTCCTTAGTACTATTTTTAGTGTCAACTTTCAGACCATAATTATGTTTTAAAGATGAGAATGTATTTACCGAGGAGGAGCTTTTATATTTAAAAAGCCGAATCAGACAAGAAGTCAAGCTCATGATAAATTCCTTATAGTAAAAGAGGACCAGAATAATTTGTGTTCTTAGTTACCATCACTGCGTCCCAGTGTCTTCAACAAGGTTAAACTGTTGGTTTGTTATTTTGCTTCAGGTTTTCTGGATTTCTGCTTTCTCTGTTTTTCTGTCCAGCAATGACTTGTTTCTCATCTTGATTCTCTTTCCTGTTTATTCCAAGCTTCTGCAGTTTTCCTCAACGATGATTTTCAGTTATATCTCTAAGAAAAGATAGAGACAGCATAAAATAAGATTGCCCAGAGTAGTCAGTGCATCTGAAAACTACCTTCTCCAGGTGGACCATCATTTTAATACTTCCAAACACCTTCATCTGACCTTTTTATTTTTGCACATTTAGATTTCTTCATAATCAAGTCTCATATTGTTTAGCATTTTGAAATCTTGATTTATAGGAAAACTTCAGTTTGGGTTTTGTTTTGATTAATTCTTTCTGAATGTTTCATTACTACTTTTTTAATGTGCCATTTTTCTGTACCAGATTTCTTTTCTATTCTGCTTTCATTTTTCACTCCCAAATTACTCATCAGTTGCAAAAGAAAAATGCTTCTGCACTGCTTAGTCTGATGGTGGTCTGTGGCATAGGATCACTAGGAAACAGGAATGTTTGTGTATTGACAAGTAGTTTACAGATAAAGCACAAGCAGATTGTGACCAAGGATGTACAAACTTGCAAAATGTATCAATCCTCTGACTACATGAATGCTTCAGTGGATTCTTGCTTGCTGTTCTTAACACATTCCTTGAGATGAACCGTCTGAAATATCCATCTGCCAGCAGGGTTTCAGCTCCTGGGTCTTGCTGTCCTGTGTTGTGTGCCACAGCAGCTTCTCAGGCTTAGACTTCCTTCCCCCGCCCCAATCCCTCCCCGCCCCTCCCCAGGGAAGAACTCGGCCATGCTGCAGTTTTGTCGAGCTGTTATCCTTTCTTCTGCAGCGTGCTTTGTTTTGTTAGAGCACCTTTGCACAGCTGGAAGAATTATATAAAATAAACAGCTGCCCTGAGAGGATTTTTGCATGAACTTGGACTTGGCTTATTGTTTGTACCTTTCAGAATTACTCCCAAAATTTCTTAGCCGCAAGTTTGTGCCGCTCCACTGAACTAAAGAGGGAAGTATCATGGATTCTAAGGAGGAAAATTCTTAATCTATCTCTAACCAAAAATACAGTATTACTTTTAATAAATTTGGTATTCAAATGTCCAAGGAGAAACAGCTGAACAAGATCAGACAAAAATACCTTGTATTTGTATGAGATTGCCTCTTTTAAGCAGCCATGCTTTAAGAAAGGAATAGGAAAGATTCTTTCTTGATATAGTTCTCTTCCTGCGGCTCTGTCATGCCATTCCATTCTTAGGGTTGGGAATTATCCTGGTATTTGCTTCATAGGGCTTTAGAAAATAGTGGATATTTTGAAGGAAGTTGAGATGCTGTTTCTGATGCTATTTGTATCCTTCCGGTAAGAGTGTTGCAGTATCAACTTGTGGTAGTGTGTGCCACCTGCCCAATATACGTTTCTTTGGCAGAAAGGCCTACAAATAAGAAGAAAAAAATGGTTTTGGGGAAGTTGGTAGGTGGGGTTTTTTGGTTTTGTTTTTGGTTTTTGTTTTGCTGGGGTTTTTTTAAGCCTCAACCTGTGCTCTCTGACAGAATTTCTTAGGGCTAGAGTTGCAGTCTCACCTCCTCGCTCTGGCAGGGGGGCTGGCAAGTTGTCTGGAAGCTGTAAGTTGATCAGAAGTGACTCTTTGGCTCTTCAGTTTCAGATGTGATCGTGGTATTTGATTCTCTTAAGAGCTGACGAGCTTCCTGGTGAGGATAGAGAGGTTCAGTATCTACCTTTGGAAAGAGGGAAATCCTGGTTCTGGTATTGGAGAGGGCAAGCCTTCTGGGGCAAGCTGAAAAGTAAAGCATGGGAAGGTTTGGAGCCTAGATAACTGAAACAGTCTTCTCCAGTAACTATAGATACCGTGGTCTTTCACAGGAGACCAGTGGACAGGAAGAATGTTTGTTTCCAAGCACCAGTGACTGGAGAAGAATAAATAGAACTAAAGGAGGCTTTAGGAGTTGTGTTGCTTTGTTAATGTCTTAAAAAAAAAAATAGCATCCATTTTTAGGTTTCAGTATACTAGAGGCTGAAAAGGGGAAAACACAGCAAGCATCTGTCCTTCCCCTGACAAGCTAACAGTGTTGCTTGAAAGAGGAGAACTGAGACATGTGGAAAGGAAAGGGAAAAAAGCAGTTAGAGTGCTTGCAGTTACATGTGTGCACACTGTTTAATTCTGTGTGTTAATTGAACAACATGGCACAACAGTGTCTCACAAAGCCAGATTATATTCCTCTCAGTCATCACCATGGGCACTCCTATGCTATCCTGTTTTTTCAGGCCGTGGATCATTGAAGGCAAATACCCAGTGGGATACTGGTTCTCAGAGCAGTATGTATCCCACAGATGGGAGTTCACATGCCAGTTTTCTGGCTCGAAACTTATACATGGATCTTGACAATGGATCATATTTATACAGAGTTCTGGTATGCTCTCTAGCACATTTGATGTTTTGCTTCAGGCTCTGGATACTTTGAGAAAACCTGCCCTACAGCCACAGTCCCTGCCCTGGTGAAATGCTGAGCTGCTTGTATGTTGTTTCTGACTCCTGTGATGGAGAGATACCTCTTGCCCAACCTGCATCATGATACTTCTACTGTGAGGCGCCCTGATTCCAAAGGAGAGCCTGCAGTGCATGCACAGGATAAAATGTAGTGAGAATAAAGTAAATTACTCCTGTGGTTTTTTTCTTTAGTTGTTTATTTAAGAATCAAATTTCTGTGGAATTTTTGGAAGAACCTGTTCTGAGATTACTAGGCAGAGTTTTTCAAAACCATTGTCTTCATAATCTGTTTAGAATGCAGCTTTCACTGCCTTTCACTTCAGCTTCAGGCACTAAGTATTTCTGCAAATCACTCCTTGTAGACACATGCCAAGGACTGGGAAAATTAATGACCTTCTCTGTAGCATTTAGTTTAAATGACACAGAGATCTCTAGTAGAATCTGAGACCTCTAGCACAGCGTTCAATTATCTGACTCAAAACATTGATTTCTGAATTACTAATGGGAGTGTGGAATTGTAAGTAAGTGGAGTAAGTAATTAAAAAACTGGCTGAATTTGGCTAGAGTTCACAGGAATGACAGGTCCGACTACACCACTATCCCTGTCAAGTCTCCATCTCGAAGGTGTTCAGAGAAAAAGGAAAAGCAGGAAAAGTGTGCCAGAACTTTTTGACACAGACAAAACTTGTATTTCTATTAACCTTTATGTTTTTGAAATGCACTGTTTTGAATTAATAAAAACTGAAGAAACAAAACAGGGAAGCAGACACTAATTTGTAAAATTTCAGCCCAAACAATGGCAGTTTGGCAGAGTTGTAGGTTGGCTGAAATAGAGGAGTTTATCATACAATGGCAAGTGTTTGGCAGCATGGTGAAATGTGATCCCACTCATTCTGCAAATAGTCAAATATACTGGATTTGAGTTCACATTTGTACTTACTGACGGCAGTGTTGGTTCTTGTGTAAATTAACAGAGGGATTGTCCTGCTTTAAAATCAAGGGTGGCTAGAGAACTGTTACAGCAGGGCTTTGCAGCCAGATCAAGGCCTGAGATGAGAGTACTTTTATTTAACCTGATAAATGCTGATGAAATTCTATGCTTGCATTTTATTTAGTAAGAATAATTGTACTTATGTGCATATTAAAACCTGGTGTTCTGTTTCTGGGACTGGCAAAACCAAAGTTCTCAACAAAAGTTAGAGGAGTGGGGATGATACTCCCAGAGTATTCTCCTGATCTTCAATAATCCACTTGTCAAAGGCTTCCTGAGCTAAACTTGATGGGTTTGTATTTACTAACCTTTACTGAATGTTTTCCATAACTTTTTCATGTGACCTCTTGAGTTTTTGTAAAGGGTCTAAACACGCTGTGGCAAGGAGTTAAACTGCAGAAATGTTTGAAAGGCAGGGACATTGCCTTCTCAAACCTGCATCCTTCCATTTAATTTCACATCTCCAGCTCTTTCATTGGAAAAACTGCCCGTCTGTTCAGCTTTCTCTCTTCCCAGCCACTTCAGTTGAGATGTACTTGCATGCTATTCATTTGCATCTCCCTTTTCTGCATGTGTATTGATTTCTCCAGAAGCTCCACTTGCTTCTTGGAGCTTGATGTCCTTTTCTAAATCATGTTGCTTCTTCACTGATATGTTTATTTGTTCATGTGTCCTCCTACCCACACCCCAGTTGTTGATTGAAGTTTATGCTTTCTTGCATGGTGTAGATGTCAAGCTTACTGTAGTACTTCACTGCATATTGGGAATTAATTGTTGGGAAAGGAATCAGGCAGCAATCTGTGGTGTGCGTGTCTCCTCAATACAGTGAAAGAGCTACATAGCATAGTAGAGATACAGGACAAGGTGAAGAATGAAAAAAGTAGTGAAACAGTTTCCATGCAAGGAAGGCCAAAGTTGGCTTAGACTTTTCAGCTCTGTGAGAGACTACAGAAGAGTAGTAGTAGAGTACTGAAAATAGAGATTCCATATCACAGACAGAATGATAAAGGAATCATGAGTGATATTGATGGGATAAAGGGTAAGCAAAATCATTATCTAAGAAGAAAGAGAAATAGTGGGAAATGGGCTCAGAACAAGCTAATAGGAAGCTGTTGTTAATAAATTGTGAAATTAAGTTGTGATACTCCTTGCCATGAGAAGTTGTCAGTACAAAAGATTACATGGGCATGAGAGAGGGCTGCCAAAATNGGGGGGGGGGTATTAAATCTGTCTAGATCTCTAAGTCCCTAAATCACAAGTGGTGATACTTCTCTAAAATACTGTGCACTTGTCTTCCTCATGATTTGCTGTTGGCTTTTCCTGGAGCAAGGCTGATGGGCTGATGGACTTTTGCTCTGGCCTGCAAGGACCATCGTTGTGTTGCAATGAGTATTCAGGGACCCCGAACCGGAACAAATCACCCAGAACTGGAACAAATCACCCTGGCTGAGCCAGATGCCTCGCTGTCACAGAAACCATGTCTGTCTCTGTGAACCTATATAGAGCCACTTGCAAACTAGGGAAGTTTTTTTCCATGTAAATTTAAAGCCAGTGTTTTGTTGTCTAGAAAGCCTTTTAATTTCCAGCCTAAACTTATTTTGATAAGCTTACACTTACAGTTCTTTGTTCTAGCCCCACTGAATGTTTCTTGGTCTACTTATTAAGAACTTTAGTCCTTTTTTTTCCTCTTTGGCCAGATGTTTTGTTGCACTATCTCAGATAATTTTTTGTGAATATGTATTACCAGATATCTACATGGTGTTCCCAGAAAGATCTTGGTAGTCCACTGTAGTAGCATCTTTATGTACCTTCCTGCACTGAAAATACAACTGCTTTTTTTGAATCATTATATTTTATTTCTTCTGAACCAGCTCTCTTTAGTGACTTTTACTAGATGCTTATAGGAGGGTTATACACAAATTTTTTCCTTCTCTGCTGCTTCCAACTAACAGTTCATCACTTCTTAGCAGAAACCACTGTCTCTAAGAGCATTACTCTCTTCTTTGTTGTTCCTTTTCATCCTGTTTCTGTCCTTGAGATTTGTTACCATTTTTCTTGTGTGTTGTTTCAATCCGCGCAGTACTTCTGCTACCTCCTAGTTCCATATTTTCAGCATATTTTTGTGGTGCTCACTTAAAGGCATAAAAAATTCTAAATGGAAGTGTTGAATCAAAAAAGACTAAAGACCCATCTTGGCAGAAGTCCATAACTAACATCCTTCCACTTTTTTTCTGAAAGAAATCTGTTGTCATCTCCTCTTGATCTACCGCTTTTCCTGTCATACTATTCTTGAATTAACTCCTCTCTTCTCAGCTCAACAAATTACTGCACAGGTGGTAGCTTAGCAGATTCCTTATTGAGTGAGACTAGAAGTGCTGTGATTCTTTTGTATGAAGACTGTAATGTTGAAGAAAATCTGGGTGTTTGACATGGTTCAGCTTTTAAAAACCATGTGACATTTTGTTTGATTTTTTCTTTACCTTCATGTTTTTATTCTTTGATTGAAAATGTGCTCCAAGCAAGAGGCCATGCTATCATCATTAGCTGTATGTCCAGATAGCTTCTCTCCACCTTTCTCAATATTGAAATGAGGCAAAAAGTGTGTACTTGGATCTGTTGTGAGACAGTTTCATCTCATCACAGCCTTGCTTCCTGTTAAATCAGAAGACAGTATTTCAATATGAAAGGTAAGATTATAGAAGTGTGGTAGATGCTTTTTTTTAAAAAATTCACCTTTTAGAAGGCCCTGTGTTGGTCTCTGTGGCTGACAGCCATCTATGGGGCAGAGGTAAACTTCTACATTACTTTCACTCTAGTAGGAGCAGTGAGTTCAAACAGTTGCCCAGTGCTCTCTCTGTTGTGATTGTAGATGTTTGGCAGACTTACATCACACCAAGTTTATTCAAGGAGATCTATGCACAGCCAATAATAATATGAACTTGGTCATTCAGGACCTTTTGTCATCCCTACTAAAGTAAGAGCATCTCAGAGTGCTGTGATACTCCATTAGTCTGCTGTGCTCAGTCTGCTCTGTCAGGTTGGTTCCTCTTGGATCTGCAAGACAGAGCTGGTGCCAAATCCCCATGTTCAGCAGGGTGCTGAAATTGCTGCTGTTCCTGACTCTGGATGGCCATTTAGTAGAGGTAGTACCAAGAGACCACAGGAAATCTATGCATGCTCTTGGGGCTAGAGATGTGGGAATCCCAAACTGCTCATCCCTGTTCATGAGGTGGCTCTTCTCTGCCTCCTCTTGTGCTGGCACAAAACCACTCCAGAGACTTAGACTACATGGAAATGGTTCGAATTCTTTCTGTAGGGTTGACTGTTTTAGCTCTCTACAGTTAACTTGAATGTTTTAGGTCTCTGGCCTGGCACAGAGTGTGGAAAGGAAAGGAAAAAGGAAAGGAAGGGGAAAGGGAAGGAGGAAGAAGTGCTGAACTGTTTCAGTGTGGAGGCATGCTGAAAATAACTAAGTTCTGGGCGGACTAACGAGTGCTGACGTGTGCTGTCTTCAGCGTGACAGCTGGACAGATGTGTCCATCTCTGATCCCAAAGCATTAGCCAGGATGCTGTGCCAGAGCTGTTACCCCTGCCTCTGAGCTGCTCATGGATGAAAAGCTGAAAAGCTCAGCTGCTTTGGCTGTATGGTCTGGCTTGCAGCAAGGAGGTGGCTCGTGTCTAGCCAGCTGGGCATGTTGGTTGGGCATGGTTGCCTCTGCCTATGGTTGACCCAGTAAACAAGGTGCTTGCTTAGGTGGAGTTACCTAATTCTGGAGATGGCTGCTTTGCTTTTGGGATTGGATCCAGAGATGAGAAGGTAACTGCTGAAGTTGCTTGCCAAGGCAGCTATCAAATCTGATGACAGATGAGGCCTTGAGGTTAACTAACAGCAATTATCTTTACCATAGCTATATCTATTCTGAGTGATTTTTCAGGGGTTTGTTTTGTGTTGAGTTTTGTTTTGTTCTGAAAAGTTGATGCCTTGCAGTGCTGGTCTGTGTGTAATTCAAGGGAGGTATCAGCCCTCATCTTGGCAAGTACAGCCTTTTTTAGGTATAAACCTCAAAGTTGTGGTGACAAGTAGGGTAGCAATGAGAAATTAAAATGTAAATGTCTGATACAGTCTTGTATTTTCATTTGGGAAAGGCTCCTCAAAAAGCTGCTTTGGTAAGGAAGCAAGTGATTTCAGAAAGAAACACGTTGAATTCATCAGGCCATTCATTGTACCTGTTTTGGTAGTGAGTCTTGTTTCTTAGCCATTCATTTGCATAACCCTAGCTCTTTTTGACTGTTTTGTACCCTTTTCTTTAGCAGATGTTTCCCCCCCAGCATGAGTCGTGGTGGTAGCTTGTGCAAGGTGGCGGGACTGGGTGAGTTTGGGGAGACCAATGGAAGCTACAGGTCATAAATAAGTGTATTGTGGTTGATGATTTGTAGCAAGTGTGTTTTAGTAAGATGACCTTCCAGCTCTTCCTGCAGAAGGGGATGCACACCTTCCCTTACTCTGGCACATTTCTGTGAGATGATAGGAGACAGAAAAGAAATGTAATTTCTACAGCCAAGTTTCTGTGTGTTACTTTTTCATGTGTTCTTACTGATAGAAGGCTTGGGTGGGTGCCCTGCTGTCAGACTGTACTACCCAGCATTAGCTGCTCGTGAATCCATGCTTCGTGTTCACAGGTATTGCTTTTTTTTCTTAAAGGCTGCTCATGTGGGCAGTCACAAACACTGATGGAATGAGCATGAGTCTCCACTTCTCCCTTTCCTCCGTCTGGTACTCAGGTTTCAGTAAGTAGGGCATTTGCAGTTTGAAATTGGTAATTGTAACATCATCTGTCAGAAGTGAAAAAACCCTGCTAAAATAAGTAGCATAGAACACGCTAGATCTGCTTCAGATAAAGCTGACCATTATTGTGTGCTATTAAACCGAGTGTTTTAAAGGATTAGTAGATACTATATTTTAAGAGATTGGTTAGTGGTAGGAAATAAGGCTGCCAGTGAAATCTTTATTCTAGAGTCCAAATGCAAAGATCTCTTATTAAAATTTATCCAGTTGTTTAGCTTTTCTTAACAGAGGGTTCATAGGTCACAGAAACAAGTGCAATATGAAATTTCATACTCAGTAGTCACCTGCTTTTAAAGAAAAATAGTCATAGTCCATAATTTCAGAAGACAACAGTTACTGCTTTTTGCTGTCAGCGTAAGCCCCTGTGTGTTTACATTTGTGTGTATCCTGTGTTTTGATTTTTGTTTTGCTATTTTTATTTTTAGCAGCAGAATCCCTTACAGACTCCAAGGGTCTTTCTTTCTAGCCACTTTTTCCTAAGAAAAGGTGACCATACCAATGATGTGAAAAATCCTGTCTGGAACATTGCCTTGCAACTCATTAACACTGCTGCTTTGCCTCTGCTTGGCTTAGTTTCACTTTTAGGCTCCCTTCTCTTCACAGGAATCCCTGTTTTGGGGATGTTTTTACCAACTTTATGTCATCTGCCACATAAAGAGACAGGTGAAGGAAGAAGAGGGTTTTTTTAAAAACTGTTTGATTAAGAGAGCCTTGGTTTCGTTAATCCACTATAATTTGTCTTGGTTTCCTCTTCCTTAATCTCACTTTGCCCCTATTTCCGAACTTGCTCACCTTCATGCTGATGACTCCTGTCTGCCTGATCTTTGGGTTCGGACCAAGCTGGGAGGCGTGGTTAGATGCCAGAAGTGCTCGATTATTACTTACACAGGGAAACATCATCCTGTCTGACAAGCACACTGTTTGTAGCCTTGAGGGATACACCTGAAGGGCACTGAGTTTCCACTCAGAATTTAAGTAGATTAGATTGTGTATACATATTTGTTGTGACTTGGCAAGTATCCCAGTGCCCGAGGTCTTAAAACATATACTTTGCTGTACTCGAGGCAAGCTCAACGGCGTGTTTCAAAAGATGCTCTGGGGAGATGGGAGGCTGCTGTTTGGAGTCCACAAAGGTGTTATCCTCTCTAGATCTGGTACAACACAGGAATTCTGACTACTGTTCTGTCTAGTCCTGTATTTTGTCTTGATATTAGGTGCTATCAGATGCCTCAAGGGGTGGTATAACTGTAAGATACGGAGGAAATCCTCTCTTATTTAACTCTCTGATGGTTTGTATTTTGTTGTGGAAAAAGAAGGCTGCTGTTATTTTTTTCTGAAGCCCTCTTGAAATCATATTATAGTTTTGGATGATCCGGTCGTAAATCTTGTCTGTTTGTTTGCTGCCTTCTGGCAGTTAATCTCACAGGCTAGCATTTTGCTGTTAAAAAACAAGTTGTGGTGTTTATTTGTTTAAAATTTCCTATGCTGTGGCTTTATTGAGTGTCTCTGTCATAAGAACAGATGAAACCTGTTACTCTGAATCTGAAAAGGTTACTCCATTGCCAATAATTTAATAGTTTTATCTTACTATCTTGTAAAAAAAAAAAACAAAACAAAAAACCAACAAAACAACAAAGACACAAACAAAAAAATGCAGCCTCAATATTCAGGTGCTGTGGATATGCTGGAAGGAGTTGTGAAGTTAAAACAGCTGTATTTTATGAAATTCTGTTTGGTATGGCACTTTTCCTTATAAGGACCAATGACCAATTGTTTTGATTATTTAGAAGGAAAAAATTCCATGAGAACTGTTACTGAAAATGACTAACTTGGCATTTGTGATCTGTCGCTCTCTTTCAACATTTGATGCAATACTGAATTTAAGATAGCTGAAACATCCAGTTAGCTGCTCAGTGCTTCAGCTGTTCCTGTGTGACCTATTAATTTCATTTTCTTGTAAATGCTAATGATATTTGTAAATAAATACTCCTCCTTTTTGTTGTGCTGTCTTCTTAATATCCAGGCTTTGTAAATAAAGAACAGCCTGTGCATCTGATAGAAATCTCCAAGACTCAGTTTGCGATGCACAGTGACCTACAGGCTTTGGCAGCAAGGAGCTGAAGTGATTCCTTGGGTTTTGCCACCAGAGCAGGGAAGCCTTGGAAGGAGGAGTGTGGCTCTGCAGCTGCTCATGGGTGGTGGAGGCTCTGAAAGAGCACGGTGGTTGGGGCTGCACTTTAGAAACTGGGGATGGATGGTTCTTGTTGCAAGAGGAGGGAGAGGTAGGCTGGATTTGGTTAAGTAGTTTTGTTTCTTTCTTTAAGCAAGGACTGGAAGTTGATAAAAATGTGTAAGCTGATATGCCTTAGATACGACCTGCTTTATTCTCAAATTTGCATAGGGGGATGTGAGAGAGATGGGACCAGGATTTAGCAGATCTGAAATGTACATATCCATCTGACCCATTCCTTTGGTGTCTTAGAGGCTTACGGATGATGCTTGAATACAGTAATTAAATCTATTTGTGTTATCTATTAGAATAGTCTCTTAAAGGTAGAGGGTGAAGAATAACCCATTGTGGGGAATTTTTTTCTTTTTTTTTTTTTTTTCCTTTTTAAATTTTTTTTTATTCTTTTTTTTATTCTTTCCTCCTGCCTCCTGCCTCCTGCCTCTTCTCTTACATTATTATATTCATCCTATATGCTCAAAAAGATTTTCCTCTAACAAACAGAAACTGCATGCAAAATTCACTGCATTTCCCGTTCTTTACTTCTGTTTTCCTTTTGTATGTTTGGAAACATAGGATTCACTCAAGCAGACAATAGGTAAGATTGTCCCTTTGTGAACTTTAAAATGGATGAAGTGAGAAAGACTTTCTAGGCTGATGATTACTGAGAAATAATTAACAAATCCAATTCATTATGTCTTAGTGCACAGTAGGATGTTACCTTGAATACAGTGCAGTTCCTCTTATAGTATCATGTGTCTGTGCTGAACTGAATTCTCAATGTTGCATCACAAAGGACTACTTACTGTAGTAAATGCTTGTTGTGGTGAGCTGGGTTCCATTCCAGGTTTCTTTGGGTTGATCACTTACAATGCACTGGAATTCTTATTTTTTCCTACCTGGCTCACTACCCATGTGCTGCTTTACTCCAGGATCATTCTGAGTAGAGGTAGATGCTCCATACATGTTGGCAGGTAGGCAAGAGTGCTGCATTTTGTGGTGGAGGTTGTAAGAAAGCTGTTTATAATAATCAATGAGTTTTGAAAAGTCTGCCAAGGCCCTATGACTGAGCCTGCTTGGATATGAATCGTTATGGAATGGACAGGTACAGGTCACTGCCCACATAAATGAAAGAGAGAAAACACACCTGGACCTGGCCTTGGGAATGAATCAACACAAGGGACCACAAAGGATATAGCAGAAGACAAAGAAACTCAACAGGATTCCTGATCAGTGCCCTCATACATGCTCAGGGCTGTGGTTTTGCAAGTGACGTTGCCACCAAATCCAGGAGTGAATTATTTTTCTTCTCTCAGATGGTGCACAGTGCCGCAACAGAGGCCTGAGGTAAATGGGTTTAAAAAAACACAACCAACAAACAAGCAAAAAAAAGTCAGTAGCCTCACCTATACCACATTGTCCTCCTGGCCTGGGTCTGCTGCAAAGCACTGTCTCCTCAGCTGTGAAGAATACCCGAGAAACGACTACAGGATTCTGTGGAGGCTGGAGGAGGAAACCAATCTGGTAAGTATTGCATGCCCAATTGCACAATAATTTCACAGGAGGGTTTAAACTACTTTTTTGGGAGCATTGCTCCATCACTCAGGTAGCAGCCTTTCCCTTGCCATTTAACTTAGCCATTCTCAAACTTATATCAGACTCCTGCTTTATTTATTTTCTTTGAGCTCCTCTTCCACACAGATGTGCTGTCACTGACTGACCACCTGCACTCCAGCTACTGTCCCTCCATCCTTTCATTTCTCTTACTCTCTCATCCACAGTGTCAGCCTTTACTGTTGGTATCCCTTGCCCCTCTCCCTTTGCTCAGACAGCCTTTCCTATTTACCAGTCTAGCTGTACTGAAGGAATTCTCAGAAACTTTACTGTATCAGCTGCCTGATACCTCCCGTGTCTTCTCCTTCCCCTTGTTCTCTGTGCTCTGTTTCCTCTATTCCTACTATTCCTAATATTCCTCTATTTCATGAGGAATAGCATCAAGTTATCTTAGCTGCCCAGGTCAGTTATCGTCACTGTCCAAATCTTTGCAACTCTGTCCCCTACCTACCTTGCCTTATTTGGAAAGCCTGAAGTTCTCCAGAAGGAGAGTGCTGACCCCTGCTCTTGGTGTTGATGTCACCATGGAGCTCACTGCCTGCTCCCTGTCTTGGGGACCTTGAGGCTGTGGGGAAGGCAGGAAGCAGCCCAGCGCAGTTAGATACAGCAAGGAGCTGCCTGTCCTTCAGTTGAGCTGCAGCCATGGCATGGCTCACTTCCATGCTCCCTGGAGCTCTGCTCCTCATGTTGGGTGCACGGGGAGATAGTTTGAAGGCTGGAGGGAGCCACGTGTTTCAGGAGTGTGCACAGACAGAGAATGGATGGTCTTGTATGGGACCGCTTCCTCCTGCTGCTGCCTGCACCCCCGCCTGTGTGATGTCCTTCAGCTTAGCAAGTGTTGGTTTGCCGTTTGTCCAGTACCTGACTTCACAATTGCAAGAGCTCTTCATCACACTTTTTGATGTTTTTGCATTCTTTTTTCTGCACTCTTGTTCCCCTCAGTGAAATGTCATCTTCTCATCGGTCTTTAAAGCTCTGATGATACATTTCTTTGCTATGCCAAGTCCCAGACATGATTCACACTTTTCTTCCTCCTTTCTCTACTGATTTGATCTCTCATTTCCTCCTTGCTAATCACAGCCTTCCCCAGCTTTGGTTATGCTGCCCCCCTGCTCCAGACCTTAGTCATGCTCAGAGTGTTTATTCATCCTAGAGCAGTCTCAAATTCAGAGCTGTGCTGCTGCAGAGTTTCCTTACTGTGCTCAATCTTCACTCAGGGTGAAGTACACAAAGAATTTTGAACTGTGTTGCTGCTCTAAATATTCTGTGTAGTAGAATGAGCTTGTGTAGATCTAAAAACTGCAACAGAAATTTCTTACCTTTGCAGTGTATTTTACAGTAATTTTCAGGAGCCATAAAAAGAGTGACAATAGTATGTAAGAGGGAGGTTTGACACAAAAAGTGCAAGTAAAGAAGGTGTCAGATTCTTGGGTTTGGGTTGTTTTTTTCCCCTCTAAGGAAATGCTCCTCTAACACTCCTGGATGAAGCGTATTGATAGGTAACTTTGCAGTGCATTATCACAGTTTGCCTGTTGTCTTTATAAATGAGGTCCTTAAATCTCACAGGAATTTGTTAGGGAGTGACGTCCTTCAGCATAAGAACAGCTAGTTTCCCATGCAGTTAAATATGTAATACATATTAGTTTTTTCTTTAAAAACAAAACAAACAAAAAACCAGCAAACAACCAAAAGCAGAACCTTTTATACTTTTATAAATTCCCTATCCAACAGTGTCTGACTCTTTCAAGTTTTGAAACAATAGCAACCAACTTACCCCATTACATATGTCTCAGAAAAACCTACAACAGCATATGTAGTATGTGAAGTGATTTGGAAAGAATCTTGCAGTTTTGAAGGGCACACGGTGAAAAGAAAAACTGGGAGAAAAGAATCATGAGGGAAGAAACTAGTTAGCAGTATTAAAATAGACTTTGTAATGAGTAGGGTGACTAGTAACATCTTTATTTTTTCTGATTTCTCTTAGCACATAAAAAAGCTGCAGCCCATATGAAGAGGGGAATTAGCAGCTAAAAGATAGCCATCAGATTTCAGAAGATAAACAAAAGGTGGATCTGAACCTTGAAATTGTCAGCTCAGCAAAGGCAGAGTGGTGAAAGGAGGGTTTCCTGGAGAACCCCCAGAAGATTGTGATGGATTATGCGTTTCTGGAAGGGGACAAGAAACAGGCAGTACAAAGGTGCTAAACCTAAACAGTTCTAACAAAACACTGGTCAAGCATTTTATCTCCAACACCCTGCAAAACATAGGAAATGTTTCAGATTGACACCACTATGTCAGATAAGCTGAAATGTTTCCTGGCTACTCTGATTCTTGTGTGTACCATCTAGAGGAGCACTCTGTGTAAGATTTGCTTTTTTTTTAAGGTCATTATTTTTCTCTGAAAAAAATTCACCATCCCCTAGATCTGTAAATAAATCTATTTGTCTGAACACCTGAAAAATTAATTGAACACACAACTATTGTAAAATTCATCTCTTCACAACTTTTTAAAAATAAAATTAAACTAAACATACCCTTTTGATTGCTAATTTTTTACTAGCCTAGAGCTGCTTTCCCACAGCATGAAAAGCTCAAGCATCTTGTTGGAGAGCACTTTAGAGGAAGACATTCTCTGGAATTCACAAAAGCATCTCTATTTCATGTTTCCATCTGCCCTCCAGGATTTTTTCCCATAACGTGCATGAGACATTGATGCATACCATACAGTCATAAGACTATTTTTATTCCATCTTCTTTGTCACCATCTTCCTTCCACCTTTCTGGAAGCTTGCCCTTCTAGCAGTTTGCAGCTGTTCAAGGCAAAGTCTTGCATGTGTTTTTCTCACATCATTTAATGTAGGCTTGAAATCAGGGAAGCAGAGTCTGCTGAGTTGCTTTAAAAAGAGAAGAGAGCTTGTAAGTGGCCTGGTGTCTTAGACTGTGGAGAATAAAATTTAAATTTCAGGACATTGGGCTCATTCATGATAGATCACCCAGTGCTGGTGAGTGCTTACTGTGGTAAACTGTGTCCAGCAAGACTGAGGAAGTCTTAAGCCAGTGTTTGGAGGTGGAGCTGGGACAGAGTCAGGCAACGTGTATGCATTTCACAACCTGCTGCTGTGACAGCAGGGAACCCTATCCCTGTCCCTTGACATGACATGGAGAAACCTTGTGCTAATGTCAGCCTCCCTGACTTGGTTGTCCTGCCAATAACAAGATTTGTGATTAAATGGTAAAGTTGTTTGGTGACCACATTGTTACAACATTTGGTCAGGCTGACAGGAGCTCCCAAAATGGTTTTCTGTTGATGCAGCTCCAGGACAAAATCTGTGTGGACTTCTGGCAGATTCTGGCTTTGCTGCCTGCAACAACTGATCCAGTCCTTGCTGCTGGTCACCTGAATCCGAATATTGTAATCCAGGTGGCTATTCTGGATACTAACTGCTCACCTTATCTCCCACTGCAATGTTCACTTGTGTAGCTCTAAATTATGCATGACTGCTTGTAGTTGTTCACTAATCTGGCATTGAATCTCAGAATTCTTATGCATTGAGGTGTGCATCCCAAATTGCATTGCAGGCATCACTGTGCTCTGGAATAGAATACTCAACATGCCAAATGGGAAATGGGAACAAATGTGGAGTTATGTACTTACCTCATTCACAAGGATGCTCCTGTAGCAACACGGATTGTGGGAGTCACTCTAGTCAGAGCAAGCTGTTCAGGTGTGTGCTAACAGCATTGCACAAAGCTGGTACATGAACAGNTCACTCTAGTCAGAGCAAGCTGTTTAGGTGTGTGCTAAAAGCTGGTACATGAACAAAGTCAGAAACGCATTTGGTGTCTGTGCAGCTTCCGAAAGGCTCCCTGGTTACAGCTGTGAAGAGGGATTTGCTTTGGTATTACCTTAAGTATTCTGCATTGTTTGTTAACCTTCCCTAAAGCTTTTGTGATTTAGCTGGTAAGGTCATTGATACCATGATCCAGCATCACAGTTGTAGCAGTAGCAGCAAAAGCAATCAAGGCTAAATGTAACACGTTCTATTTACTGTAAAGCTACAATAATCTATGAAGTATTTTCTTTTCAGATAGAACAGCAGTTCCTTGACTGCAGGTTGTATTGGAAGTGACTGCTTGGAAATTGGTCACTCTTATTTGTTGCCTTTCTTTGACGGCTGAAATAAGAGGCAGAGGAAACAGGGCAACCAGGATCATCAGCATTTTAGTTGGAATAGCTCCAATAAATAATAAGGTTTAAAAAAATCGAAGGTTACAGAAAAGCAGTGTTAAACCCTGTTACAGCTTTTACCCCCAGGCAATGTTGTTTTGGCAGTGTGACTGAGGGCAGGACTGGGCTTCTGCTACAGGCTTTGCACTACAGTATGGTTGCCACCTCTGCCCAGGATGTGGTGTTATGTAGTGGGGGGACTGCCCTGTCTGTCAGTCACTTTATATCTGTCCTGTATGAGTTCTCTTTTTTTTTTCCAAATTGGTCTTCCCAACCATCTAGTGTAGCATCATGGGGGAAATTAGCTCCACTGAAAGGCCTTGTCCTAGCACAGTCCTTGCAGCTTCTATGAGGTATTGAGATTTTTTCCAACCACCAACTTGCCCCTTTTATTTGAGCTTGTGTTAACTAGCTGGACTAGGGCACCAGAAACCCTTTTAATTGAATGATAGCTGAAACTGTTAAAAACATCTTTAGTTGTGGTTTTTAGGTGGCTGTCTCAAAAAGTAAAACTTGTAACACCCATCCAATCTATTTGTGCTGATTACAACCTGATTACATTGTCTAAATGGCACAGGCTCAAGTAATCAGGTTCAGGAAAATCTTCTGAAATGCAAATAAGGAAAATCATGGTTTCAGGGGTAGTCTGGGCCAGGCAGGCTGGTCAAATCTGAAATCTGTATTTGGTTGGTAGAGGCTGTAATAAAGCATAGAATTGGTGGCCAACTGCATAGGAATGATGATGTGAGAAGAGTCAAAGAAGCATTTGTGAGGAAGTCCTGTCCTGGGGAATTGGGTGTTCTTGGGAGGCATCAGCAAGAAGTAAAGATGTTCTGGTTTAAAAATCAAAGTGAACTTTATCAAAAAGACTTTTTAAGAAGACTTAAGAGGGGAGGTCTTTGTACAAGTAAATGACAGTTTAAGAGGTACAATCAAAGGGTAGAAGTTCTCAGTTAAAGGATGATCCCAGTTAAGTTCCACAGAGATCTGTGGAACATATTCATGAATGGTATCAGAAAGGGGATGAGCAGTTGGGTGAGTAACTGCTGTGAAGAAAGCTAGCTGTGGAGAACACTGGAAGGACATTAAAGTGCTGAGGACTGTGCAACAAAATGGGTAATAAGATTCAGTGTAGATAAATTATGATGATAACTAAGAAAGATAACTGGGCAGAACAATCCCTGTTATATATTACATTGTGAGTTTGAGCTGAGTATTACCATTGAGGAGTAAGATTTGGGAATTGTGATTGGCGATCCTGTGAGATCATGAACTCACCAAAACACAATCCAAATATTAGAGTAAAAATGTACAGAATAAATTTTGAAAATGTCATTACAAGAGTGTATGTTCAAGTTGCTTCCAAGTGCTGTGTGTATTTCTGGAGCCTTCAAAGGTTTATTAGAACTGAAAGAAGCTTAGAGAAGGTCAGTAAGGATGATGAGCTACATGGAGTGGCTTCCATTAAAGAACATTTCTGTAAATTGTGACTGTAGTCTGGGAAAGGAATTAATTGAGTGCAATGTTGTGGACAACTGCAGAGGAAGAAAGATGAAGACTAACCACTGCCTTTCAAAACAAAAGCATGCGCAGTTAGGAGGGAAGGCAGATTCAGAGCCTTCAAAAAGAAGAGGTTCTCCATTAAATCGGCAGGGGAGAGACCTGTGGGATGACTTGTGAAACATATGCTGTAGATATTATAAAAAATTATATGGTTTCCAGGAGAATCATGGACTATCGTTTGGAAGGGTGATGTGCTCAAAGTTGCTAAACAGAAACCACATATGGTTCAGAAATTCCTTGACATCAAAGGAGTGGGTAGTCTGAAGAGAATCAGAGAAATACCACACGTCAGTGACCTGTTCTGTACTTTTGGCTATTGCTGAAGATAGAATTCTGACCTAGATGTTCTGCTAATATTGCCCACACACCCACACTCATTTTAAGGTGTCTTGTGACAAAGGAAAATACTTTTCCTTAAAAATATCAGATGAGTTCCTGACCATATTAAAGTGCAATCTCATGCACCTTTAGGTTGTGTTTGTGGTTGCATATGCATCTACAGGATTTGCTTTTGCATTTTATTATAAAAATAGCATGGGCCTATATGCAGATTAAAGAGTAACCAAAGTTTGTTTTCACAAAAGCATTGTCGCTTTAAAAATGGGTGCAGATTATTCTTCAGGAGGAGTGGTGGTGGTGTGATTCCAAAACACATGAAAACACTTCGGCAGATTTTAAAAATTCTAACAGTAATTACACTAACAGTGTTATTTGTATCACAGTCTCTCCAAAGTTTTTAGGAAAACATCTAGGCAGTGCCACAGAGATTCCTAAAAAGTCCATAAAACCACAATCATCAGGTGGGTTAGCTCTAGGCAGCTCTTGTTTCTTTTAATTTAGTATATAACCAGGAATCCTTTGGAACATTTAGTTACCAAAACTGAGCTCTCAAGATTTAAAGTGGACCTAAGTAATCTGAAACATGGAAAGCCCACAAAGAGATGCTGGATGGTATTGTGATTTTTTTTTTTTCCCTTTAAATTACAGACTATTAGGTCATGCTAAAATAAACATTAGTAAGTTCATGTTCTGCTTTTCCAGAAACTTAAGGGGAAAGAAAAGGGCAGCATGATAGAATTGTTCTTCTATATTCTGAAAAAAAAGTTATGTAATCTTTCTTTCTAGTGTAGCATATTATAAAAATGAGTTACTTTCTAAAATTAAAAAGCTGATTGTCCAAATTTCATGACTGTAGTACAACTCTCAGAATTACACAGAATTATGATAATGAAAAAATATTAAACTTAATAGTCATAGCTATATAAATACGTATTTTTGTATGATGGTTACTGTCCCACAGGAATCGAGTGGGTTTTTTCCTCCAAGTGCTTGCTTTATTAATGAATAAAAGATATGTATATTTAATAGATGTTTACTGCTGAAATCTGTGTAGTTACTGGCCACAAGAAAAGAAATGTGTTTAATAATTTTAGTACATTTATTTCCATTGCTACCCAAATTTCAGAGTGGTTTGAAGGGATTGGGATTTTTTTCTGCTCAACTGCCTGCAGTTTCTGTAGGTTTCTCTGTTTTGTGGATGTTAAAAAAAAAAAAAAAAAAAAAAAAAAAAACAAACCCAACAAACCCACNNNAACAAAAAACCAACCAAACAAACCCCAACAGCAAAGCCTTAAATAAAACCTAGTATTGATGAGTCTTGTATTTTTCTATCTTCTGTATTATATTCTTTGCAGCATAATCATCATTCTGCACACAGTAGATAGCAGTAAAGCGCTGTCACTAACAGCAGACTACACTGGTTGCCTGGTTTTAGTTTCAGTGGTTATGTTACTTCATTGTGTTCTTGATGTTAGGCTGTTTCCCTGAGGGGTGAACTCTTACGTGTTATTATCTCTAAGTCATTCTTATGTTTATATCTAAGATCGCTGGAGAGATATTTTCACTGTTTTACCCACATCATTCCATCTTCCTGCAGCAGCTTTCACAGGCAGTTCTCCTCCTGCATGCCCGGATTTGGTGGTGTGTTCCTGCAGCCTGTGCATGCTCTCACTGCTGTCCTACCGTGCTCCCTCAGCCACCCCTCTACACTGTAGGCTAGAGCTTAAATCCCTGGAGCAGGATTTCCCTGAATTGAGCTGTGTGCTATAAGCAGGTCCTGAAGTTCAAGATAAGATAAATACAGCTTTGTATACATTTTTTAAAAACCCACAGAGCAAAACTACCTGTTCTTTTGTGATTAGTTTGCATATGTGTGTGTGCTCCCTTTACATGAACGCCATTGTACCATAGAGCCAGTGCTTACATCTTTGAGTGGTTATTTGCAGTAACTGTTGTCTGAAAACTCAGAAGGCCAAGTGGCATCACCCAGCTCTCAATGCCATTTTGTCCCACTGGGGTCTCAGTGTTGGACCCCCTTGTCTTTTCACATCTGTCTGTCAGCTTATGAGAGAAGAGGAGCTGTGAAACCCTGTTTGATTCCCATCTGCTCTCAGGTAGGGTATCTGCCAGCTCTCCCCTCTTGCTGCCTGCCATACAAAAGGCTGAAGTGCCAGAGACAGGGCTCTGGGGGCCAAGATCTATCCCTCCTGCCATTTGGCAGTGCCTTATTTTTAGACAGTTGTACCAGGTGTCTGTACCTGTTGCTTGCTGTTCAGATTACACAAAAAAGCAGACAGAAAATTAAATTTCAATTTGTGAAAGTGCAGGTGTGAGCCTCTCCTGGCCTTGTCAGACTTCATGGCCAAGCTCACTTTCTGGTTTTCTCTCCCTAGCAAGGCCCATTCTTCCTCCTTTCTGTCGTACAGCATCAATGCCTCAGCTTGAGTTTCCAGATGTAGAACCACAGAAAGACCTTTGTTGCCCCTTTCCCCCTCCACCTCTATTCAGCCAAGAACAAATGGGGGAGGATCATCATCTTCCTACCAAAGCCGGGATTCTCTTTCTAAATATGGGCGAAGGTGAACAGGTTCTCTCAGCTGTCTCTTTTAAGAAGTTACATGCTGTTCAAATAAATGCAGATCAAATGGTCTGCCAAGCACAAGCAGGGATGTAAACCCCTGAATCAGTCAGAAGACTTGATTTTAATTCAACTTGGAGAAAGGCATCCCTAAAGTCATCAATACTCCAACATCTTTGCATGGTTTTTTCTTACCTGTTTGACTGTTTCCATGGTGGGATCAACTTCTCCATTTGAGAGCCTCCCTTATGGAAAGTTAATTCTCTCTAAGAGGGACCTCTGAGAGCCACAGGTGGGAAGCTGGATCTTCTGCTGCCTGCAGCTACTCTGAATTGGAGCTTCTGCTGCAAAAACAATCTAGTGTTTTTCTACAGAGCCGGTCAGACCTCCTGCTCTCTCTCTGAGGCCCATACAGGTGTGCAGTAGGCACGTTGATCCTTGTTGATCCAGGAAGGGTGTCTGAGCCTTGCAGGGCTGCAGGTTGCAGCATGCTGTCCTGGAGCAGTGCAGGCACTCTGCCACTTCTGCCCTCAGCCCCTTCCAACAGCTTTATCAGCAGGAGGATTTAATCTGCTCCCCCACAAAATGGGAATGCCTAGTGAGAGGCTTGTGTGTAAGCCCACAGCACAGGGAAAGCCAGAGAAGGCTATGTGGTGCTCCTTCTTTGGTTTCCTTAATGTGGGGTTAGATTCCTTCATCTTCAGGAGCTCTAGCAATATTTGTGCCATTTTAAGAGCCCTAGGTGAAGGGGATGAGGTTTGTAGTTGGCGTCATAGAACAGTTTGGGTTGGAAGGGGCTTTAAAGATCATCTCGTACCAGCCCTCATGCCATGGGCAGGGGCACCTTCCACTAGACCGGGTTGCCCAAAGCTCCATCCAACCTGTCCCCTCGAATGCTTCAGGGACGGGGCATTTACAGCTTCTTGGGGCAACCTGTTCCAGTGACTGCCTCTCTACAAATGGAGGTGCTGTCTGACAGTCATTTGGGCTCTTCTGAGCCACGGTGAGTGGCTGATGATTTCACCAACTCAGCTGCCCCAGCTATTGCTCCAACAGAGTAGATTTCATTTGTCAGTGCTTTTTAATAAGGTGACTGCTTGTCAGTGCTTTTTAGACTATAAGTCACCTGGTACAGAAAAGAGGAAAAATCATTACTTACGCTACGGTAATGCTGGCTCTTCCAGGGCAGTAGAGGCGCCAAAAGTCACCTATTGTCCTTTACTCTGAACGGGTCTTTACTGTTGGCAAACGTGAGAGAGGTTGGACTGGGGTATCCTGAGGTTGGTTTGCTCTATTACCACCCTTAGCAGCAGCAACTCCTTCCTTTCTTAGGTTGAACTTGTACTTTGTCCTTCAGTTTTCCAAACCTCACACCACAGTTCCAGCTAGGACATCCAATCTTGCCCATATATTTCTCTCCCCTGCCCCTGCTCCCTTTCATCAACACAGCAAACCTTGCCAGCTCAAGTCACATCAGCACCTAAACCCCTGAGGTAGCAGCACAGGTTTGGGAGCAGCAGGGGAGAGGGAGGTTGCCACTTGCCGAAGCGGCGCGTTAACAGCCGTGGCGCGTGCGATTGGATTTGTGCCGCAGTGTGAGTGAAGAGCAGAGGTGGGAGCTGCCATTGCTGCTGGCTCTGCTGGGTGGGGCAGTGGTGAGCGTGGCACTGCTGGTCAGTCCTTTGCCTTGTGCAGAGCTGGGAGGGTTCACAGGCACAGCCTGGATGGACATAACTGACTTCAGAGGACTTGGTCCTGTCCGTGTGAGTGCGTGCTCACCTGGGATCTGTGCGGACAGCACTTCTTAAAGAATCACAGTTTCCATAGGGTAAGTAACCACTTTCCATTTTGTTTCCTTAAAGAAATATTTAAAACCCACGATGACTCTAATGCTGTTAAGTCCTTGCTGAGTTCTCCCATTATTGTGATTCTGATATTTCTAGGACCCTTCCTTTGGCTAAAACTGATTGATTTCAGGAACTGAAACCAGATTTGCTCTTTTATATAAAAGGCAAAATGACAAATACTGTGTTCTCATTATTGCTCTTTTATTTTGAAAGAAAATAACCATGAAACTGTTGTTTTCCTTTACTGTGCTTGAATCCTCTTAAGTATGAAATGCAAGTTAGGAGGAGAATTATTGGTTATATTTCTGTATTGTCTTCATTATCCTTTTAGTTGAGATAGCAGATGTTTTAAAATACTTCCAAGTGTAACTATTTTATCAGATTTTTAAGTAGGAACTGTGAATTTGGGAAAAAAAAGTGTTACTCTTTTTAATAATAACAAGAAATTGATTCTTTGTATTTATGTTTTATATTATTTATCTTCCACATAAGGCTTTTGGGACACTTTTTTTGGCTGAAATTCAAATATTATCTAACCTGGAATTATCAGGGTGTTTGGAGACTTAGCAAAATCAGTGGTTCACAAATTCTGGAAGATCTGGTAAATTGTAAGAATTCTAAGAATTCTGACAGAGAAGTCATATTTTGTACTAGTACCCAAGTGGCTTTGGGCACATGCATGTGACAATGCGTTTTGCAGTGTGATGCTTCTCTGCTTCATGTGGAGAATACTTTGAACTTTGTTATTCATTAAAAATTATTCCTACCTCATCTAGGTGAAAAGCTTAATAACACTGACTATAAGCAGTTACGAGGAGAATGGTACATCTTTGTCCAGTATTATGCCTCAGACATATTGTAACACCAAAAGTTTCTGAGAAAGGTGGTCTAGAAATCAGTGTTATCATGGACAACTCTTGTCTTTTGTGCATAAGGAAAAGTCTTTTATCCAATAGCATGTTTATTGTTGCAAAGCATAGGAATTGTTTTATCTTTTCACTTAATCCTGTCAAATAGAGTAAATGTTTTCTTTATCCATAGAAATGTAGCCCCTTTTTTGTGTATATTGTTGAGCTCTTTATGTTACAATGGCCCCATAGAAATTGAGATCCCACTAATTGTAGGTGTAGCATTGCCCTCACCTGCATTGTGATTTTGCTGTATTCATAAGGTAATGAATGAATGAGAGTAACTGATTGTCCCCCTTCATTCTCAGCATTTTAGCTACATCTCATGCTTATCTTGTTTATTTACTTGTTCCAGTTGCTTCATTTTCCCCTGGTTCCATAGTTCTTCCATGTCTCTAGTGGCCTGTCTCTGAGGGCATCTGCTTTTTGCTAGAGTGGCTTTAGATGTGTGGTGAGCACTGAGGACTATAAACATTTAAGAGAAAATGTTAAATGCCACTGAGAGGACTATAATATTTTAAAAGGATTTGTTGGGGTCTTTTTTCCAAACAGGAAATAGTCTGTAAATGCGAATAGTGAAGGTGCTAAGTCCATGAGGACTTAGTCCATTACAATCTATGTGTCTGTCTTAAATATTGTCTACTTAACAATAGTAGTACATTAGGAGAAATATCTGGGGAATGAAACTCTTCCTTTGTGACAGTGGAAGATGTTGAGATGGGCATTGCAGGGGATTGGATTTATAAGGGTCTTGCTGGGAGAGGAGGTAAGGAGTCATCAGTGTTTTCTCCTTTAAACAAGGTGATTTGGGGACCCCCAAAAAGTGGAGGTGAGGGTTGTGCTCAAAACCAGAACTTTTTTCTTTGAGTAATGGAGCTGTTTCTGCCTCCTGCCTGTAGGTACAAAGCCCAGGTAAATGTTCCTCAGCCATCAGAGAGCTTCAGTTGGTTGTTCTGAAGCACTTCTCACATTAATGGGTGTTTAGGGGCACCTGTTTGCTCACATTCATGCCCACCAACAGAGGATGCTGGAGCTGTGCAGAGCTGAACTCGGTATCAAAAGGAAGAATGATTTCTGGAATGCATGGGAAGCCAGAAGGGAAAATGTTTTGTGTGGGGGGAAATGTTACATTACAACAGGGCTCCTGCCAAACAGCTTCAGCCTGCTGTGGGCATGAGCACAGGCTTTGCCCTTACACATCTGGGAGAATTGGACAGGATAAACCTCCCCATTACAATGAGGCACTGAACATGTTTTCTGTGTATAGCTGTGTCATCCAGGAGGCCTTCTAGCAAGAAGAAGAAGGAAGACCTGCTGTAAATTTACAAAAGGATGATGGCAGGGGAAAGGGAGATATAAGGGAAATTCCAAAAAGTCCCTCTCAGTTTGCTCAGGCATACCTAGACTTGCCCATTTTGGGATTTACCTGTAGCATGTTCATCATTAAGAGGTTTTATTATTTTTTTAAAATTAATTTTATTTTCCTTTGCAGGTCACCTTTTAAGCTGCTATTTCCTGTATAATTAAGCAGAATGAAGGCATTAGGTTCTAGTAAAATTGGGCCTAATCCAGCATCTTCTCTTATTCAGTCCTTTCTGAGTAAGAAACTCAAGTCTGGGCCCAGCATTTCACATGTTTTGCTGTTACATCTAAATTATTTGTGGTCTGCGGATTTTTATTTTTTTTTAACTTCATGAAACTCCTTTGCTTTTGTCTAATTTTATCTCTTTATGTGTCACTGTCCAGCGTAGCATTAGTTGAAATTATGTAAGTATACTGCAAATTGAAGTGGATAATTGCTACTGATAATGCAAGAATGATTCCTACAGTTTATAATTAACAGTATATAATGTTCTATGCATGGGTTGGATCTGTCCCTTTTAACTTTTCCTTTCCAATTCTTTCCAATCCCTGGTCTTGCCGCATCACAGCCTTTATGAATGCGCTGGTTTCGCTGGAGTCTAGTCCATTGTTCCTTTTGTTTTTCAGACCAGTAAAAATGGGAAGTACTGGATTCTGGTTTCCTCCAAGAAGAGTCAGCGGAACTGGTTAAGACCAAAATCTGAGGACTTTAGTGGGCAAACATCAGGTGTGCATTGAACAGAGGCTGCTTTAATCCTGCTTTAAGTATATGCTTCTTTAAAAATAGTAATATATATAAGCTTTTGTGTGTTTGTTATATTTGATACTGCATATAATTATTCATCCTGCAGTTGTGAAAGCACCAGTAAGAATGTGGATTTAAAGTGATAATGTGTTGAGACACAAGCAGGCAATATTACTCATAAAATTCTTTCAGCTGGTCTTGGGAAAATTTAATATTTGAGGATCAGTGTTTTTTTAAAGTTTTATCTCCATTGCTCAGTCTATATATCCACACCCAAAGAAAGGGAAAAAAAAGTGGTTATTTCCTATTCAGAGATCAATACTGATGTTCTTAATTGCCTCATCTATTGAGAAGTGATACTGAGATAATAGTGCATACATGCTTTTTAATAAAACGCTGTCATTGTCAAAGATTGGATCCACACTATATTTGTTCTAATGATGCATTTTTAAGGGCACTTAAACACAGTTCAAAATCAGCTTAATTAGTTTTGATAGTAGAAGAACAAACCCCAAATTCTTCGTCCCTGTGAATGTTCTGACAGGTACAGCAGCTAGGTTACCTGAGGTTTTGGGGAAGATAGCAGTAATGTTTTATTGGCCTGAATATAGAATGGTCTCCAGCCTGAAGTATGATCTTTGCATTGAGAAAACGAGTGATAAGTTGTCAGATGTTAATTTGTTCAGCCTGATAGGCTGTTTCACAACAAAGGCTGCTTCTGACATCACATCAGATTCTGCAGAGCACCCTTCTGCCTGGCCTCATATCCTGCATCTCCCCAGCTCGATGCACCTTCAGTTCCTTCCCACCCACCCCAGTGTTACCAGCTCACCCCTATCCTCATGTCCTTAGATATTACCACTGCCTGTGCAGCGCTCTCAGAGCCTCCCTAGCCCTACACCCCCATCCTGGTTCTGTCCACTCTCCCTCCCTGTGGTGGCTCATCCTCCTTCCCTGTACCTTTCCTGCTGTCCCCACTTCTCTTGTCACTGTCTGGGCACAGAGTCCACTTGCAGCTGAGCTCTGGACCCAGCATGGCTGAAGAAGTGCCGCTCTCATGCAGCAGCCTGTGGAGGCTGTTCCCTTGCCTTTCCTGCTAACCCTGCCTGCCCTGTCTCAGGCTAGGTATGGATTTGGTGGGGGAGCCAGAGGGGCTGGATCCCTTGTACCCCCTGGGGCTGTAAGTGTGCCCTGGCCAAGCAGTGGGGGCTATGACTGCTGTGCTCTCAGCTCTCTGTGGTGGGTCTCATGCAGGTGCCTGTGTGGTGTAAAAGTACCCTGTGCCAGTGTAGGTCAGGCTGGTTTTTTGTTTCTCCCCCCTGAACTTCATTTGTCAGGAGAGATTAGACTAAAACAAAATTTCATTCTACATTCAGGCCAATATGCACTGAAGACCACTGTGCTCATTAACAGAAGAACAAAATTAATTTTATTACCAGATTCTGATTAAAGCCGATATTTTAAAAAGTACCTTTCAATCAACAGATATATCACAACTTTGATTTGAATCACTCTCCTTTTGATTACATTGGTGGCTTCATTGAAGTCCTTGGAACGGGTCTTCATTTACTTTTATTGAAGAAAAGTATTGCTCCTAGATCTCCAAACAACTGTTCCTTATGAACTAAAATTAGTGAACTAGATTGTTGATTATTAGACAGAAAATAAAATTAAGCTGATATTTTGAAGATCTGTGCATTTTCCCACTCATGGAACTGATGTCTCCAGGCTTCATCCCACGAGTGGGAATGACTTTGAGACAAATCTGAAATCAAGGCAGTCCTTAAAGAAACCCTTTTCTCTCACTAGGTATCTTTAAAAGAAGTTAGTGTTTCCTTATAAAGTTTAAGGGAATAAGGTGGTCTTGCAAAACTGCTTGTTTAAACGAGGTAGCATAGTTTACCCTGTCATTCAAGGACTTCAGGGTCAAAAGGAAGCAGATTTCCATCTTGGTGTGCCAGTACTTCTCTCCTCCTCTAAAGACGAGGGAAAATGGGGAGGAGGAAGGAAAAGGCTTAGACAAAGACATACTCTGTATATACATTTCAAATGGAGGTCTCAGTCTGAGGATTTCTTAAAATGCAGATATGAAAGAGGGACTTCCCTTTCTTCCTCTCCCTGCTTCTCCTGTCCTGCCATGCATTGAGGAAAACATAGGCTTTCCTTCCTTCTTGCTTTCTTCCAGGACCATGCTGGGGCACTTGCAGTGACTGTGTAGCTTTCCCCTGGGCACACCTGGGCGCTGCTCTCCATTCCTCTCTGGAGCACTTGGCTCCCTCCATCTCTGCTGAGCCTCAGCAGAGCTGGGAGGACAGCTAAGGCCGGGGCTCCCTCCCAGCTACCCGGCCTCGCTCACTGCCAGCAGGAAGAGCCCGGTTTGTTTTCCAGGGAGGTGGCGTTGGGCTGGAGCAGCTGCAGCCTGGTGGTGCCTGCCCGGCTCCAGCTGCCCGGCTCCACCTGTCCCAGCAGCTGCGGCGTCCCCAGCCCTGCTGCCGGGGCTGTGGCGCTGCCCGGCCGCCGAGCCCTGGCCTGGCCGCTGCCCGGCCCTGGTGCCGCCCGGCCCGGCCTCTTGTGCAGCTGCCCCGGCAGAGACCGGAGGGGACAGCAGCTGCCAGCCACAACCCCAGGGCTGGGGGTGGGCAGTGGCACTTTCAAGAGAGGAAGGCTAAATTTTGGGGCTTTCCAGCCCTCCCAAATGCTTGCAAGAGTGCTGTCCTGCTGTCCTTGTCCTTGCTGCTGCAGACCTCCCTCTCCACCATTCCCACTCTGGGTATTGCAGGGTTTTGGTATCTATAGTAGCAGTTGTGCTCTAAGGATGAAGTGAAGCCATCAGCAACCCCTGACAGAGGGGGACTGTTAAGTGCTCTGTGATGGCAGGTGCCCAGTTGCCACTATATGATACCAGATGACAAATTTAAAGCTTCTCACCCACAAGTCCGACACAAGGATCACGTCATGCACTTCCTGACAGTGAAAGCCTCTGGTTTAGTTCACATTTTACTATGCCACAGGGGCAGGACTTGGGGCCTCCATCCTGAGCTAGCCTCAGTCTGAATGTTCACAGCCTTCATGTCTCGCTGGGTAGCATGAGGAGGCTGGGGTCTCCAGAAGTGGGCTGATAAAACCCTGATCTCTCTAATCTAACCCTAATCCGTGAGACTTCAGTCACTCATAGATCAAGTCTCTGTTAGCAGAGTGTGTGTTTACAAGAGAATTTCACCTGGTGTTAGGCATCATTGGCTGTGCATGCATTTTGCTAGCGTAGATGCAGAGATGTGCAGTAATCATCCGACAGGGAACCTGAGCTTTGCCCTCCATAGTGTCAGCATGGGTACTGCTGCGTTTTGTGCAGGTTTTCAAACATTTTGAGACTTACAGGTTTTCACTTTGATAGCTCTCTGTGTGTGTGTGTGTGTGTGCGCGCGCATGTGTGCATGGGGATGTCTGTGCAAACACCACAGACGCAGCTGTAATTCCTTTGAAATTGGAAGCTGCCAAGAAGTGCTGGGGTAGGTAGGGCTCTTTGCCTGATACCTCCCTTAATCTGACAGAAACTTTGCTGTTCTCTGTCAGTGCTCGAGGGGAAGGTTGTGAGGTGTGATTTCAGGGCATATGTGGATCTGTTCATCCTGAGCAATGCTTTGTAAGAGTTGCAGCAAATAGTATAAAGAAACCTGTAGGTATTACATTAGACCAGCTGAACCTAACTTTATTTTTAAGTTTTATTCAGAAGCATCACATAGCAAGTAAACTTCAAAATCTAAGTTTAGTTACAAACTAGTTGTTTCTTATTTTTTTTTTCCAGTCCCCTTTTGCTTTCTTTTACGACCACATGAAACTTGAGAAGCCATCTAAAGCTAAATCATTTAGTGGAGTTGGGCAGTTCCCAAGTGTCCAACAAGAAGGCCTGGTTTAGGCTGCGATGGCCACTGTCATTCCTGGTGATTTGTCAGAAGTAAGAGATACCCAGAAAGTCCCTTCAGGGAAACGTAAGCGTGGTGAAACCAAACCAAGAAAAAACTTTCCTTGCCAACTGTGTGACAAGGCCTTTAACAGTGTTGAGAAATTAAAGGTTCACTCATACTCTCACACAGGAGAGAGGCCCTACAAGTGCACACAACAAGACTGCACCAAGGCCTTTGTTTCTAAGTACAAATTACTAAGGTATTAAACTCTATTTATCTTTCAGATTATATTATCTATTTTATGTTGGCTGTGTTAAGCCGTGTAAAAGTATATATTTCTGTACGCCTTCAGCTGATTGCAGAGAGGATGTGTTAATTAAAGTAGCCATTGGATTGTTTCTAGAATTCTAAATTACCTAAGTTTGCAAGCTAATGTCTTTGATTTTGTTTCTTAATTTGTTTTCTGCTTTTGTTTTCTGTTTGTTTGTTTTTGTTTTTGTTTTGTTTTGTTTTTAATGAGCATAGAATTTTCATTTGTATAAGGAATTGTCACAAGAAAGAGTTTGGACTGAAGGTTCTTTGGCTATGGACTTTTACATGAGTACTTTCATACTTGCCCATATACCCCTGTTACAGTAGCTAAAACCCACCAAAACTAAAGTGTCAATTTAAGAGAAATGGCTCGCGTTTTGCTATATTTAAATTTGTCAAAGTGTCTTTGTAGTGTCATGCTTTCAGTTAAAAGGTTCTGTTGCAAAGCAGCCCTTAGTGTAGTATTTAGCTGCCATTAAAAAATGAGCACGTGTGTTTTTTGATCAAAATAATTACTTACAGAATATATCTGTGTTTAAAGGCATATGGCTACTCATTCTCCTGAGAAAACCCACAAGTGTAATTATTGTGAGAAAATGTTTCACCGAAAAGATCACCTAAAGAATCACCTACATACACACAATCCCAACAAAGAGGCCTTTAAGTGTGAAGAATGTGGAAAGAACTACAATACCAAGCTTGGGTTCAAACGTCACCTGGCTTTGCATGCTGCAACAAGTGGTGACCTCACCTGTAAGGTATGTTTGCAGACTTTTGAAAGCACAGGAGTGCTGCTGGAGCACCTAAAAACTCATGCAGGCAAGTCATCGGGTGGAGTGAAGGAGAAAAAGCACCAGTGTGAACACTGTGATCGTCGGTTCTACACCCGAAAGGATGTCCGCAGACACATGGTAGTGCACACTGGAAGAAAGGACTTCCTCTGTCAGTACTGTGCACAGAGATTTGGGCGGAAGGATCACCTCACGCGCCACATGAAGAAAAGTCACAACCAAGAACTTTTGAAGGTCAAAACAGAGCCAATGGACCTTCTAGATCCCTTTACCTGCAATGTTTCTGTGCCTATTAAGGATGAGCTGCTTCCAGTGATGTCTTTACCTTCCAGTGAACTGACATCAAAGCCATTTACAAACACTTTGCAATTAAATCTCTACAACACTCAGATTCAGTCCATGCAGAGTTCTGCATCTGCACACCAAATGGTTGCCACATCGTTACCATTGGGAATGCCTTGTCCAATAGATATGGAGTCTGTCCACCCTTCTCACCAGCTATCGTTGAAATATCCGCTCGGTACTACCTCATACTCAGTTTCTATGCCTGAAAAAGAACAGCCATTGAAAGGGGAAATTGAAAGTTACTTAATGGAGTTGCAAAGTGGTATGCCTTCTTCGTCCCAGGATTCTCAAGCATCTTCATCAAAACTAGGGCTGGATCCACAAGTAGGGCCGCTGGATGATGGGTCTGGGGATGTTTCCCTTTCCAAGGGCTCCGTTCCTATTAGCGAACCTCTAAACGCCCCATCATTGGACTTTTCTCAGCTGTTCAACTTCATACCTGTAAATGGCCCTCCCTATAATCCTTCTGTTTCAGTGGGAAACCTCGGGATGAGTTATACGCAAGAGGAGGCACATTCTTCTATGACTCAACTTCCACCACAAACCCAGGATCCACAAGATCCTAGCAATAGTATAGGCCTTGGGTCTCTGCACTCATTGTCAGCAGCTTTCACAAGCAGTCTAAGCACAACCACCACCCTACCACGATTTCATCAAGCTTTCCAATAGGATGTACAAAGCTGGCTTGTTAACTGTCTATTTGTAGAAATGCCTTAGGTGACCATTTTTAACTTAGTGCCTACTATAAGACATTATAAATTCTCTGCTTTTGTACAGTACCAATCTCATGAAGCCAGTAAGAAATTTAAATTAACTTTTTAAAAATGTTTTGAAAGTGTTTATTCTCAGCTGTGTTTACTTTGGTTTGTTTTTTTTTTAACCGTCTCATTGTATTGTTTTCATTTTCACTGCCAATTTACACATTTAAAATGTTCAGTAGAAAGTCATCCCAAGCAAACTCGCAACACTCATCCCGTTTTTAAAACTTTTTCAACCATACCAGCTGTTCTGTTTTATTGATGTCAGTGGTAGAACTGCCACTTTTACCTTTTAATATATTTTACTATTTGCAAATAATCCATTTAAAATATGTATCGCAAAAATTCCTGAGATTTGGGAAAAAAATTCTCCAGTCTGTTTCCAAACAAATCCTCTTCCCAAATGGTGACACATCTGACCTGTTCTATAATGACAAATCTAAATTTTTTAAATAAATATAGAATTCAGATTTTTCTGAAAGCTTGTGTGTGTATATATAGAAGTCCATATATACACATGTACATATATATAGCATTTTGACTTGTATTGAAGTCATTATAAAAGTTGTTAAGAATTTTGCCATTTTCTGGCTTAAATTTTGGTGGCCTGTTATGGATAACTGAAGACAAAAAAATTAGTGTAATTCTCTAAAATTAGGGCTGAACAGAATTTTGACAGAGAATCTCTGCTTTCCTAAATGACAGATGTTTCAAGTTGAATTTGAAACTGTTGTTGTGTTTTCGTGACTCTGGTGTAGGGAAACAGACAAAATTAATGGCTGATCTTGAAATATAAAAGTGTTGTAATGTAGTAATGCAGAATATTTTGTCGCAGTTTTTGTTTTAATTCTTAACTTGCTGTTTTTTTCTCTTTAGTAGCATAGAAAGAGTACTGCATAGGAACCTTCCAGTAGTGTGTTCACATTTGTAGGCATCAGCCTTCTCCCCGCTGCCACCACCAAAGGGTGGATCAAGTCCAGCCAGAAAGTGTGTACCTATTTTCAGTTCAAAACTAGTGTGCAGTCAGAAAGTGAATGTAAATTTACAACTACCAGCTTGTTTTGTTTTTATTGGAGTGATCTTTTCAGTTGTGTTACATGGTGTGTTATGTCCTCCTAAGCAACAAGTTAGATGTTAATCACACTTTCTACACCTGGGTACTTGGTTAGGGACTTTTTGCCCATTGCCAAGATTTAAAGACAGGACTCTTAGGAGTGAAGTAAAAGCATATTGCTTACACCACTTTTACCTAATGCAATATATTCTATTCCCCAACCCCTAATAACCAAAAGAGGAAAAAAAAAAACCCTAAAAAACCAACCAACCCTGTGATGCATAAAAGCAAACTAGATTTGCTGTAATTCAACAGTAACATTATTTTCCTTGTCATTTTTGTACAAGGAATTAAAAAATGGAAATAGAGTACATTAGTATCTCTCAAACAATAATGAGGATTCATACAAGGTTTTAAGTGGTTAAACTAAATATACTTCACAGAAACAAAAGTTGCTCCCATTTAAGGAGCTCATGCTCCACATGTTTTATCAGTAGCTCCTACTGGTTTTTTTAATGCTAGGAGCAATATGCAGGTGTAGTTTTACTATTTTATACATATGTGTATTTAAATTTTATTACTGAAAAGTAACATTTTTATAAATGTGTTTGTGTTCCAAAGGCATTAAAATAAGGATGTATTAATAAGGAAAATACCTTTTGAAATTCTGCAGACTACTCCTAGATTTTGGGTTTAGGAGCACATTATCTCAAAGTGGGCGTTTAGCTCTGCTTCACGATTGCTTCCTCTGGTTTCTGTGAAACAGATAGCTCACTTACTTACATCTTTAGTTGAATGATTTGTTCAATATTGCTTTTTTTCCATTCACCTTTCTAAAGGAAAGAAAAACACAGATGAACAGAGCACAAACTGAATGCAACCGAATGTAACTCTAGTTTATATGAACGACCGTAACGCATCTAAGAAAAACTTGGGTTTATTCTCAATCCTTTTAATCCGAGATGAAGATAAATGGACTTAATTGCTCTGGTGGGTTATGTCCCACGTGGAGCCGAGCATCTGCAGTTCTCCCTGCAGCACAGGAGAGCTGCAAGTGCTTGGCATTCCGCAGCTGGCCCAGCAGTGCGGCCGGGCAGCGCTGCCCTCCCTGGACAGCCTCTGGCACACAAATTTCTACTCTGGAGCCACTTGTTGTTAGCCCCAGCTGCCAGAAGACTTCATAAAAAAACAAAACCCACAGACACTTTGCCAACACCCGTTTCTTAGTGCGTAGCCAGAACCCTAACTACTTTTTCGTGCCTTAGCTTCCTGACAGGGGACTGACATTTCACTTGGCGTTAGATGTACATTTCACTTGAGAAATAGAGACCTCAGACAAGATATTGAACCTCATTCAGTCAGGGTTTCAGTGGGTGGCTGCACCCAGAGTGTTTGCAGCTGAACTAGGATGTAGTAGCATGGAAGCAGAGTGACCCTTTAAGCAATACCAACATCACCAGAGTGCTTTTGAGCATCGCTTGGGCAGAGTCAGTATTGGCCACTACTAAACCATCACTTTTAAACCCCATTTTCTTGATTTCCCATGGATTCTTGGTGGGAGGGGGGAGGGCTGGCTGATCATGCACCACTCTTTGTGCAACTTCTAAACTTCTAGTAAGGTTGTTTTGTTGTTGTTTTGTTTTGTTTTGTTTTTTTAATATATATATTTTTGTGTACTTGTTGCTTGTGCTTTATTTAGTAGTAAATTGTGGAATAGAGTGATTTATTGTTAATTTGGCAGTAGCGGTTTTTAAAAACCATATACTGACTGAAACATGAGCCAGAGCTGATTGCTTTATTAAGCTAATAATGAATGTTAAGAGTACATATTTTCAGGATCATTTGCCTAGTGAGCTAAACTTGTATTATAGGCCAATATTTTTTAAAATAAAGCTTGGTCAACCTCTATGTTACACATATTACAAGATATAGCACTTTCAAAAAGAAAACCTAAACCTTTTAAGAAAATTTCGTACAGGTTATGCTTTTTATTATAAAACCTTTTATTATAATTTGTTTCAAGTGCCATTAGATTACATATATGTAGGCCTTTGGTATAATGCTTTGTGTACAAAATGGTAGACATTGTAATTTTAAACAGGTACATTTTTACAGTGTTTTCTTATCAATTTGCTATATTGCACAGAACCAGTGTGTCTTTCTTAAGGGTTTTACAATGGTTTTTACTAGGTTTACATGTTTCAAACTACACTGTCTTCTACTGCCATTTTGAATACCAGTCAAAAACAATTAGGAGTTTGTCCTCACCGTTTGCAAACTGTGTCTTCTGGAGTTCTTGATGGTAAACTTTGTCAAAAATATTTAACATACAGTATTTGATGCAGAATTTTTTTTTTTAATCACATCCTATCATTGCTATGCTGCTGTCTGAAGTTAACTTTGGGCCTGATCCTGCATCCATAAATGGGGATCCTGCATCCTTTGTTATGTCTGTCTCATACACTGGTTTAGCAGCATCTCCTGTATTCTTCTCAGTCTATAGATAAGCCTCTGAAATATATGTACTTATCTGGTATGTAGTAAACCATTATAGGCTTAGCTGCCCGTCCTGCTTCCCCCAGTGTACAGTTTAAACCACAGCTTACTTAGCATCATGCTCAACTTACAAGGAATGCCACAGTAGTTCAAAAATGTGTTGGGGTAGTCCCAAAGCTTTTATGCAATAAGGGTGTCTTACTTTTGTTGGAAGGCAGTGTCTTTTGATAACAGTTATCTAGCCCTGGAAGTGACACAGAACTATTGCTAATCATATGTAAACACTTTTCAGTATAAGCTTCAGTGGTACAGTTGAACCAGAGTGAATGTTTATCTCCTCAGAAACACTCCTGCAATATTGTTATATTGGATCATGCTGCTAATGTAACTTGGGATACAACTCCTCTCATGGTGCTACAAACCTCCCTGTCTCATTCAGATGTATTTTTACCCATAGAAAAAAAAAGGACTATACTAGACCTATAGTTGTATGATATATTTTTATACTGTGACTTAATTTGTCATTAATGAACTTTGTGCAACACCACAATGTATTCATATGCACTTGCAAAAGTAAAATTTTGGACATGCAAATTTAAACGCAGACAAGCCCAGCTCTTGTTCACAAAAATAGGTGACTGCTAGTTAATGTCAAATGTGGGCTTTTTATATGGTGTGGAGTGAAGAACATACTATATGTTACTAAAAGCCTTAGACAAAAACTGGGAAGAGTATATTGGTGAATGGTGTCACACCCAAACCTGACTTGGATTGCTGAAATTATATTTTTAGCTAGTGGAAAAATTGTTTGGACTTGTATGCTAAAATGTTTTTAATGATAAAAGTTTTGAGTTGAAAAAAAATAGAGAAACAAAAAAAAAGAACACAGAAAACCCTGCATTCCAGACTGAATTTGTATATGTTTCTTGCATTTAAAATTTGCTATCCTGTGATATGGGAAATTGAGTTGCTTATCATGTATATGTACTTTAAAATGTATTCACAAACTACTGTTGTATTTGTATAAAATATAGACAAAAAGATTGCATATATATTTTTGTGTATAAGCTCTGTAAAATAGCAATCACGTTATGAAGCTGCAGCAGAACTTCATTTTAAACATTCACATCCAAAGAAACAGACTATTTATTGTCCACATACCCTGATTATAAAATATACCTTGCTGCTATTAAACAATAGTGCTGCAGCTTCTTGTGGCCTACAGTGTTATGTTTGCTGTACAAAAATATGTGAACTCCACAAAATATATCAATAAAATTACAGAATGGTTTTAGTTAATGAATAACTTATGCCTGGCATTTCAATAGATAATCTTGATCTGCATGTTTGGGATTGCAAGAAGCAATTACAGAGTACATCCAGTTCTGCTGGGTGTAGTTTGCAAAGGCATAACTGTCTTTATAATTTATGACTGGTAAAATGTCAGTTTTTCGGAAAATCTTAAGGCGTAAATATCTGTGTTTCATGATTTCACCAAGGAACAAATGGGATGATGCTACTGTGTCTGTGACAAGACAGATCTGAACTGAAGGAAGCAATTGAGTTTGCCATCAAATTGCACTTTGAAACACTGAGACACTGGAAGGTAAGTATGGGATATCCGTAGTGGGACCATTCCTTTGGGACACATAGGTGAATGATTCCCCATCATTTCAGATTAAGGCAAGTCTCATACATCATTTGTTGTAGTT
The DNA here is from genome assembly GCA_013397195.1 of Hylia prasina. Taxonomy (NCBI): domain Eukaryota; kingdom Metazoa; phylum Chordata; class Aves; order Passeriformes; family Sylviidae; genus Hylia; species Hylia prasina. The sequence goes on along the minus strand of VYXD01009707.1, from coordinate 321,251 downwards.
TGCGGGACAAACTTTAAAGGCGTGGCATGTGTTAGACACAGTATGTGGGATGTCTCTCTGCAGTGTTTCCAGGAGAAACTCAGTTGCTTTGATCCCACAGATGTCTGTCTGGCCATGGCACTGACTTCTGAAGAAGCCAGGCTAATGCTTGGGGAAGAGGTGCCTCACAGCCAGACAAGCAGCCTGCACACAACTGCAGAAAGTTACCTCTGCTTATTCCAGGCAGGTGTTCCCTAGCATAGACTCTTAGCCAGGAAAGTAAAAGACCAGAATTTTGCATTTCATTGCTTTTTGAAACATATTTTGTTAACATCCTTTGCACTGTCTGTGTTTCCCTGCTTTTGAGTTCCTCTCTTTTCTAAATCCTGGCTTTTTAGGTTCCTTACTGTAACCCCGATGGAGAGAAATGATGGTTACAGAGAGTTTTTGGCTTTTGCCTTCTCCACATGCAGACGTCTTTCCTTTCTTGTGATCCTTACCCCATTCCTCTGAGCTGACTTCCCACTTCCCAGCCACAGGTTTCTAACTTGTTTGAGAGGGTTGGCCTTGTTATTGAGAGTCAAAAGCTCAACACATGCTCTGGGATATGAAATATTCTGCAAAACCATTTGTAACCACCCACAAACACATACCCCCACACACCCCCTTGAGAGAAAACCACCCCATTCACTGTGTTGCTGTCCTAGCTGGTCTCACCCACTGTTACTCATTTAACATGTCCTCCTTCCACACAGATAGCCTCTAGAAATTCCATCAGCCTCTGCAATCATTGGAATGGGATTGCACAGATGACATCTGTGTTATACAGAGATCTCTTGGTGCAGTCCCTCCCGAATTTCCTTGTTAAATTCAGAGCCACAGACATCTTCCCTTCTCTCCTGTAACCACCTCTTTCCAAAACTTGCATAAGAAAGTTCAACAAAATGGTTCTGTTGTTATCTTCTATACCTGGTCTCGCTGTCCTCCAGGTGTGGAGGAGGAAGGCTATTCTGGTTTTCCCCTTCACTTTCCCTTGTTCTTTACACCTTTTTATCTTTCCACATACAAGCATGCCCTAGGATGAAAAATGGTTTTTTGACAAATCCAGAACTGATGAAGAGCTACTGTTGGTGAGCAAGAACTGAGCAGCTACATGCTGTTGCCTTCCCTGCTTTGTAAATCAAAACGTTCTGTAAAATTGGTTAGAAATTAAGTTTTCCAAAATGGCAGCTGCCGTAGGTCGCACAGCAAGGATTGGCGATCACAAACAGGCAGCAAGTTGGACAGCAAGATAAACTCTGCTACAAAATTTAGTCTGTACTTAATAGTTTGAGAAGTATATTGGAAGATTAACTGGTGCTTATCAGTGTGAGCTGGCGCCTTTAGCAAATAAACAGCAACACTGTATTTCTGTTTTGAACAACACTGGAGATAATGGTGTTGAAAATGACAGACCCCAGCAGCAGTGTGAAGGTTCAAGTTCCTGCTCCTGTGCTATATCCCAAGTAATTCAGTATGAACTTTCTCTGCTCCTAATAAAGGTGTAACAGCTTGCCTGGTGTTTTTATTTTTCTATAATTTTTTTATTTATTTTTTGTAATGGTCTGCATGTGCTCACATAATGAACATTTTCAGAGAAATAAGTATTTGGAAAAAATATAATGAACAATTCTGTTCTTCACTGTCATCACAGCCTTGTCTCATTCCAGGATATTTGTATCACAAGATCAGCAGCTACAAAGCTAGTTTGCCTCAGAGGGGACTGAAGAGACCAAGTGTCAGCTGAGCCCTCTGAAAACAGGCCTGTGGTACTGCCTGGTGTGGCTGAGGTGGATATCCTTTGAATTGATCCCCTGATAGTTTACCCTGTTTAGTGGGGCTGATTCTCACTGTTGCACTGAACTGCCACGTACAAAAAAGAATGGTTTAGTGTCACTTTCATGTCAGATCTCTGCTGGAGGTGTGTTCAGTAGTGCAGAAAACCTGGAGTCACAGTTTCTAAAAATCAGTACATTACTTAAACTCTGGTGAGTGTTTGTGAGCACATGTATGTATGCATGCATGTATGCATGGGAAAGTAATCCAAGCTGGAAAAGTTGGTAAATTAGTTTTGGTTTGTTTTTTTTTCACTTTGGTTTCCTCCAAAATGTTTCAAGTCTAAAGTGTTTGTGTTTTATAAGTCCAAAGTGAATCGTATTGTTTGTTAAGGTATCCCCAAGTTAACACAGTGCATGGTTTCCCAGGCAAGCTGGAAGGGCTTCTTCCAATTACTTGATTAATCTATGAGAGACAGCAGTTTATCTAAAGGGTGCACAGACTCCAGTGAGGAAGGTGTTTGTCAGCTGTCCTTGTGTAGTCCTAGATACAGTTTCAGCAGAGAAGTTCTACAGGCTATGCCTCTGAAATTAGGCTCTGTCTTACTGGCTTTTGTGTTAAATTGTTACACACATGGTCACGGGTAAATCCTTAAAGTTCCTTCACAAGTACATATATTGAAAATAAAAATAAAATACAGGTTTTGTATGGTTTAGGGGCATGCCATAAGTGAACATCTGAGCTGTAACATAAGACTATCAAATATCAAACATTCATGACAAATAAACACAAACTAAAGTCCCAAACTTTCTGAAGTCTCACCTGAAAATTGTCTCCTTTTATTTTGTCAAGTATTTGACTCCTTACACCAGTGAAGTATTACAGGGTTGCCCCATAGTTTATATGCTCTCTTCAGCTTGGGCTGAATTCAGCGGTATTTTTACAAGAAGCTTCTGCCTAGTCACTGAAAGCCCTGCAGTAATTTGCTTGAATTGAATGACCCATTTTAATGTTGGGCTTAATACCCTTCAGCTTAAGGCAACCTCTGAGAATTTGCTGTGCCCCACCAGAGTAGCCAGGCCATGACTTCAGAGCCATCAAATTTAGCTGATTCTCTGGCCTCTTCCCCTCTACAACTCTCTGAAGAGGCAGTGCTTGCAGGAAACCACCACATTGGCTGTGGCATTGTATTTAATGTACATCGCAGAGCTGGGCGTGATCTGTGTTAATGGGATTAGGCTGCTGGGAGAGACTGGCCCCTTTATGCATCAGTCTGGGCACCAGTATTAAATCCACGTACCTGGCAAAGCAGCAGCCTCCCAGTGCTAAACTTAGCACTAACATTACCCCCCGGGTGCTTTGCTGTACATGATTAATTTTTCTTGTTAAGTATTGAAGCTGTTTCCTAGTGCTTAAACTACAAGTGTTAAATCCCACCGCTATATTTGGCATCTCCCTCTGACGCATCAAAGTCAGCCTTGCTCCAGGGGCAAGACTGCAAAACCAGTCTTGGACAATTTGGCTGAAAATACTGCATAAGGTGCCTGCCATGTGACATCAGTCAACCTGTCAGGATAGGTATCCATCTTTGCATGGCCAGAAAATACTGCTGTGGGTGAGCCTGTAGTTCGCATTTCATTGTCTTTATCCCCATGTTTGGATTCTTGTAGCTTGTCACAAGGTGCTTTTTTTGAAATTGTGGTATAAATCTACAGCAGCAGGTCTCAGATTGTTATCCGTGGTCCACCTTGGTCACTGAGACCCCTGTAAATTAGCTGTGAAGCCTCACCTGCCTTTCCAGTGCCTCCAGTTAAAACCTGTGTGTTCAGGTAAGGAGAGCCTTTGCTTCGTGCTCCTGGACACATGGAGTAACCTTAGTGTGATGGAAAAAAAGCATCAAACAGCTGTTTGGCAGTGTGTGTCTGAAACTTGATCTTATTATTTATAAACTAGGGTTTAACCTTATAAATGTTTATTATTATTATGTCTCAGCAGTAAAAGCGTCACAGTTCTTGCAGATGTATTTTTTCCTTGCATTTGGGTTTATCTTTCCCTGATTTAATGAAAACTTGCTTGTATTTGCAGTTCCAAGGTGTCAATTTGTCTCACCAAAAAAAAAGCCAAACTCTGAAACATGAACTGGATTCTTTTCTGGCTTGTTCTTGTAGGGGGGAGGGGAAAAAAAAAAAAATGGTTAATCAGTGGCCTATCTTCAGAGCCAGCCTCTGTAGGTACTGGCTCCAGACAATGCTATCACTTACACCTGTGCAATTGATCATATCAGAATTCCTTTGAGGCAACTCTGAATATCATTTGAGCTCTGTGAGGTGTGACAGGAAGCAATACTTGGACTATGAAACTCTGTGCATGAGGAGAATCCAGGTTCATCATCAAATCCTAAACTGAGATGAGAGGGACTAACAGTAAAAGGAGAAAAAAGAAAACTCTTGGTTTCAAACAGAGAAGAAAACCTCTCAGAAGTCACTAAGCTGCCGGCTATGGAACTGTCTTGCTTTTGAGTAGGACTGTAATTTAAGTACTGAAGAGCTACATTTGGCTCCTTTAGCAAGGTTACAGAGTAACCTAGTAGCAACACAATGCTACCTCTGTATTGTAAGGCAGTTCTTAGGAGCCTCTGGATAGCCAAGCCTTTAAGGGATTGTTACGTGGTAGAACCACCAAATGTACAAAGAAATGAAGTAATGGTTGAGGAGAAGTATGTAACTATACACTCCTAAACTCTCTGAAGTCAGTTCCAATCCCGAGCCCTGTCCTTCTCCTGTTTTAGACAAAACTGGCAATCAATCACAAGAGTGATGCACCTTGATGGGAACAAAACTGGTGTTTGGTATGTGCCCTGTGTTGTGCTGGGTTATATCCATGCCAGCCCTTTAAGGCCCTTGGTATAGAGGGTATAGGGTACTCTCCTGTCCACTGACCAAACAAACAGCAGTAGTAACTAAGAACACTGGCAAACAAAGTGTTTCTATATTCCTGATATGCAAGTGAAATGTGAATGGGGGAACCGAACGAGGTTCTGAATTCCTTCTCATCCAGAAGCACAGACGAGGCTGGGCAGCTGGTGCAGCATTGGAGGCACAGGTATGTTTTACTTGCAGAAATACAGCACACAAGCTTGGAACAGGCCCATTGCTGCTGCAGTTTATTGCAGCTATGACATTTGTGACATATTGCAGCCGACGAGACACAGACTCTGTGCTTCCCTCCTGTCACCTGTAAAAGTTCCTATTGCATTCTGTACTGATGACTTCCAGCTCCTACAGCTTCCTTTTCTCTCATGGAAAAGGCAGTGCAATGGGAACAGTGTGGCTGGAGGCTGCTGAGGGTTGCCCTGGGGAAGAGTGGCCGGGAGGGAAGGGGCAGTGTGTCCCCAGCAACCTGCTCCCCTCTGCAGGTGCCTCACTGGGGGCTTACCCAGCCTGCGGTAATGCCAGAGCTCAACAGGGCTGTGAGGCTTAGCATGGATGTCCTACAGTGATTGTAGCTCCTAGGAAGTCACTGGCTGTATCACCAATGGATTACAGGAAAATAATGGTCATTAAAAATAAAAGCCTGCTAGCATTTAAATCAGATTTAATTGTGTTCACATTGAAAGACTGGATGTTCCCTTGCTTTGGTCCTCAGCCGTAAGATTGAGGCAGGACAGTAAGTTACATTGAGGCACTTTACATCCCAAAGAATGCTTCTCTTCCTGTCCAAAAATTCAGTGTATTCCCCAAGAACAATACAGTAATGTCTACCATGCCAGGGCAAAACAGAAAGATTTCTGAAGAAAAGGGTAACAAAAATTTAACTGAAACAGTAACAAAAGGACAACTGACAGATGTGGACATGGAATTTGGAAATAATAATATGGAAGGTCTGATATATCCTTTCAAATGTGATTTCAATCAAAGAAATTTAGAAACAGCCTTAATCCTGACTATTTTATGAGCATTTGATTTTATTGCTATTTTATAGCATTCACAATCATCAGATAGGCTGCTGTAGTTGTCAGCTTAACAGGTCTACGCTCAGTCATCCACACATCCTTCTACCTGTGCCTCTCCACACCCAACTTTCCCTTTGAACTTCATTGCCACCATCACCTGGTGAAAACAGGCTTGGAGAATTCAGAGCAGAAATGTCTTTCTGGTGCTTTTATATCCTATATGGCCCAGAAGCCTGCTGAAGAATTGGAGCCCTACTAACACTCGGCAGACAGGCATTAAAATCTTTTCTCTCTCTTATGTAGCTTCATCCACTTGCTGCAGATTTTCATTTCCATCACAGCTCAGCTGCCTAGAAGACATTCTCTGCAAAGGTTGGAAATGAAGACTTCTACACACAAGCTTAACATCTTAGTGCTGCTCAAGAAAGGGAAGTTCATACCTGTTGTCTGTGGCTTATTTCACTGCGTATTTCAAACTGCACTAAAGATCCTCTGGCCCTCCCCCACCCCCAAAACATCCCTGTGTAACTGATGATGAGCCAGAGAAATGCCCCGAAGCGGGGGTAGCAATAGGGTATTAATTTGCTGGCTCATGCTGTACAGGGGAAAGCTCACGGGGCGTGGTAGCACCTGGCGGGTCCGGGGGCCTCCTGCACTGCCCGAGTCGCTTCTGGGAGGGGCCAGGAAAGAGGAGCCTTGTGTTGTCAGGCAGTCCCATCTGCAGGAACTGTCCCACCCACGGCCCTTGCGAGGTCTCTCGGCATCCCTCATTCTTTGTGCTCTCACTTGCTAACAAGTCCTATTTACTACCTGTTTATCTAGATCTTCCCCAGCCTGTTTCCCAGCGCCAGATGATAACCCAAAATCTCCGTTCCCGTTCATCTGTGGTCCAAGTTTGCTTCCCAGTGAATTGCTGCAGCAATTTTCTCCTGATTGTCCTAAATCTCAGTACGGGGGAAGATCTACAGCACTGATTCACTGAGAAGTGATGTCTTTGAGACCCTCTGGTCGAGCTGATCTAGAGTTCAGGGAAGGTCAGAAAATGACTTTGGGACATGAGATTTGTGTATTAAGGTGAACAACTGAACACATCTCAAGGTGGAGAGCACTCCAGTTCTGCTTGCATGTGGTCTGGGTGACCTTGAAACCTCCCCTCAGCAGCCTGTGCTGCATTTTACTCATCCAGAGGGGAAAAAAAACCAAACAAACAAACACCCCCCCCCAAAAAAAACCAAACCAAACCAAACCAAACCAAAACAAACAAAAAACCACAAAAAAATTAAAACACCAGGAAATCCCTGCAGGAACTGCCTGCAGCGTTGATGCTGCCTAGAGATAAACCCTGGAGAAAGAGGCACTGTCAGTCTGAAGTCCCATGGCAGAAGCTGTACTGAAAAGTTTTATATCCAGAGGAAGGTTCTGAGGAGTGAAGAGGTAGGGAATGGCTTCCAAGTTTTCCAAGATATTTGTCAACATGTACAGAAAGATACTGGAATATTCAAAATTCCTTAACTCTGTAGGTCCCATAAGGGTGCTCTGCTATCTGGGCAGTAAAGCAGGTACCAAACACTATGGCAGTTAGCATAAGCACTGCAAATATGTGAGAGGGTCAAAATTCAAAAAAGCCCCTTAGAAACCACATGGATCACTAACACAAAATTATGTTTCTTTGATTTCTGCCAGAACAGTCCTTTAAATTCAGCAATAATTTTCTAAGAAGGATCTCAAAATAAAATACACACCTGTACCTGTACTATTGCATGGGGTGTGATGGGAAGGTGACCAAATACTTACGTGTAATTCTAGTTACTGTATCCAAAGGATGATACAGAACAATAATTTGTCTTTATGCTGCTATTAAGGTTGCAGTCTTGCGTGGGTAAAACTGGGCACCCAAACCAGTCCCCTTTCCCCAGTCCCAGTTTAAGTGGCAGGTGCCTATAAACACAGTTTTATATTTATGCCTGACATAGCCTCATCAAACGTTAGCACTCACCACTTCAGCTGCTTCCACTGACAAAGAGTTTGAGCTGTTTAATGCACCTGATGCTGATCATTCCTGCCTGGAGCCATGGTGAAATGCATTTATTTACTCCTGGGGCATTTTGCTAGAGGCATTCAATGGGCAGAAGATATTTCTTTTTCTTTTGAGATTAGAAATGATGTGAAATACTTATGAGTTAATAATTTTTTTGATTTAAATCTGTTTGCCTTGACTTTCTAGAGATTTGCTTCAGGGCTGAAGAAGAATGTTTCCAGGTGAATCTGATTTGGTTCTGACAGTTGTGACAGATGCAGTTCATTTGGGGGAGGGAGGGGAAATGGTGAAGGGAGTATAAAAGGCTTTGGAAGACAGCTCACAGTCCTTTCTGTCGGGGAAGTTTTCTAGTTTTCTGTCTTAGTAGCTGCTTGTTGTTTTCTCCTTCGTATTATGCCATCACCTGTTCCTCTTAATTGCTTTCTTTCTTTCGAGTACTCCCCCTCTGCGGATTTGCGCCCTTGCAGCAGCCCTTTAGTTATCCCTGGCAAAGACAGCAAAAGCTTTTTGGGAGGAGCTTCCTCAGCCAGGACTCGCCGCTTGCCTCCACGCCTGTCCTGGTACTCCATTGACTGGGAGCAGCTCTGCCTCCTGCAGCCCTTAGGATCCGGGGGCTTTGGCTCTGTCTACAAAGCCACCTACCACGGTGCCACAGTGGCTGTGAAGCAGGTGAAGAAGAGCAGCAAAAACCGGCTGGCGTCGCGGCAGAGCTTCTGGGCGGAGCTGAACGTGGCCCAGCTCCAGCACGAGAATGTGGTACGTGTGGTGGCTGCCAGCACCTGTGCCCCGGCCAGCCAGAACAGCCTGGGCACCATCATCATGGAGTACGTGGGTAACATCACTCTGCACCATGTCATTTATGGCACCGGGGATGCATGGGGACAGGGGGAGGACGATGAAGGAGGATGTGGAAGCAAGGCCCTGAGCATGGAAGAGACTGTGTGCTATTCCTGTGACATCATGACAGGCTTAGCCTTTCTGCACTCACGGGACATTGTGCACTTGGACCTGAAGCCCGCAAACGTTTTCATCACTGAGCAGGGAGCGTGCAAGATCGGAGACTTTGGGTGCTCTCAGAAACTGGAGAAGGGCTGGTCCCAGAGCGCCCATGTCTGCCAGCAAGGGGGCACGTACACGCACCGTGCCCCTGAGCTCCTCAAGGGGGAGAGGGTCACTGCCAAAGCAGACATCTACTCGTTTGCCATCACCCTCTGGCAGATGGTGATGCGGGAGCAGCCGTACCTGGGTGAGCGGCAGTACGTGCTCTATGCCGTGGTCGCCTACAACCTGCGCCCCTCGCTGGCTGCCGGGGTGTTCCACGAGTCCCCGCTGGGCCGGGCGCTGCACGGCATCGTCAGCTGCTGCTGGAAGGCCGATGTGGAGGAGCGTCTGAGGGCGGACCAGCTGCTTCCCAGCCTCAGGGCCCTCAAGCAGAGCCTCTAAGAAAACTTGGGACTCTTTGAATTGACTTTTCTTCCCCTCCACCCTCCCTCTGAGCATAATTAATTTTGCCCCTGTGTGATCTAAAGACTTTGTTGCTGTTTTTTATTTCTTGAAAAAAAAAAAAAAAGAACCCAAACTGTTTTGACATAAGAAAATAAAAATAAAGAGCTTTAATGATACTGTGAGGCTTTACCCTGGAAGGGGATATAGGCAAAGATGAAGATACTTGCATACATGACTTTTTCTGGTTGATGTGTTCTGTGCTGCCTTGCTCACTAGGAAATGTGATGTGCAGAAAAAAAAATGTTGGTTCTAAGTAAGCGAAGTACAAGTAAGGGTCTGTTTTTGGAAGGTTCTTTATACGTAATACCTTTTGGTATTTTTAAAATGTCAAATATGAGTAGTTCTTGACACCAGCTAGGGTAGTGCATTTGAACTTCTTCATTTACCAAGGAATGAGTATGTATCATAAATCAAGGAATACAGAAAAATAAGAGTGTCAGTAGTCTATTTAACTTGTTCTTAGATGTACTTAATTTCAGTAAGTATGCTGTTTCTGATATGGAAAACGTGAACTACTCACATAGTCTTTGAAATAAAGAACCTTTTTGTCAGTCTAAGGCTACTAAGAGTAAGAAAATGCATTAACAACCTGTCCTTTTTATAAGACTTCCCTGCTATCAGGTGTATTTGTAGGAACTTGATAGTTGGAACATTGTAAATTTTGAGGTACTATAAGAACATTTTGTGGAGAATAGAGGTTTTTTAAAAAAGGCGGGAAAAGAATAGTATAGGGAGGATTATTTGTGCTTCATAACACATGGCTCATATTGGACAAGATACTGGAAGTACTGAAAAGGAAGTTTGCTTACAGCAGTAATAATGTTCCTCTGCTGGTGCTCAAAGCATATACTGTTGAACTATCCTCTGCACTGCTTATGTCTTATCTGCTATCTTTTCTAATCTGGTTGTAGTGTGTCTGGGAAAGGAAGTGCTGTAGGCAATGCTGAAGACAAAAAGCTCTGGTCCCTGACTTATCAGAACTGATAATTGCACATCTGAGCCCTTATCTGGAGCTGCCTGCTGTAGCTGATATTCCCATTCTACTCAAAGCCTCTGCATCTTTTTAAGACAGGAGAAAGAGTGATGTTTCAGTCAAATTGTTTTTCTTCTTTACCCTTCCTCCCCCTTGCTTCCATTGTGGAAAAAAAAAAAAAATCCCGAAGGAATTGAGCCAGTTTCCTGATTTCTGACACACATCTGTTCTTAGCCCCGTGAAATCCTGGAAATGAGCAACTATGTGAATTTGAGATGATTCTGTAGGTCTTTATGGTATTTGGGTTGGTAATTGAAATTAATGGTTTATAAAGCATATCTAAGCTTAACTATTTCTTGGTCTTCTGTCCCCCTTAAGTGGAAATAGAAAATGCTCGCTGGAATAAAAAACCCTGAAGTAAATTCTGGAAAAACTTTCTTGTGTTTCTCTATCAAAATACTTATGCTATGGAACCAGAATTTCTTTTGTGTGAGTGTTGTATAATTTATTTAATAAAGAAGTTGTTTTATAAATGTTATCATAAGTCAGTTACCTTTTGAAATGATTAGCTGAGGGCATGCAAGATAAAATTTTAGATAAAGCCATTGACATGGCTCACCTTAACATCAAGCCTTAGATAAAAAAATGTTTCTGCAGCTTTCAAAAGAATAAAAAATTGAATTAATTTGTTTTAGTAGTTCCTAAATGCTTGTGTTGTGTTCATTTTGCCAGTCTAGGAAGCTTGCTGCTTATACTGCTAGAAACCTGTGATTTTTTTGCTTAATGATACTTTAGCATCAACAAGTGCTACTTGAGCCCCTGTGAAAAATCAAGCACCCTTCAAATTCTCTGTTGTACTTGACAGAAGGATACTGAATGGCCAAGATCTACTCTTGAAGTACAATCAGCTCTGCAGATGTTTCTGTCAATTTTATGGGGTTCTCTTTTGATAGTGTGAGAGAGAACTCTGCACAGCACTTGAGATGTAGGCACACCATACTCTGCTGTCATAATGATGGTCTCTTTTTTATTAACTTCAAAGGTTTGTTTTGTTTTTTTGATTGCTCTGAGTTATATACTAATCAAGAAACATCTCAAGCCTAACAGCTCAGAATCCTTGGTTATATGTGATGGTAATTTTGCCTGTTTGCCTCACTTTACACCAATGTACTTTGAATTTCTTTCTGCCAGTTTGTGATTGGCCCTTGCAATTAAAATAACTCGACCATCAGTAAATTTGCTTATATTCTGGCTCCCCCTCTTGCACTTCATTTTTGGATGTGCTGGGCAGCAGAGGATTCCCTGAAACACCAGTGGGCACTTTCTCCTCAGAGAACTGACAGTTCTACCTGTTGTGCCTATCTTTTGATTAATCCAGCCCTGGGTTTTCTCTCCTAAATGTGGCTGCTTAGTACCTTTCAAAAGTTTGTAGTGAAGGATTTTTCAAATACCTTAGAAAACCCTAAGGGAACATATCAATCAGTGCCTTATCTACATGCTGTTAGTGCTGCTAAAGAATTCCAATATAATCCAACACAACTGTGAAGTGCAATTCTTCCAGTGAAAGGAATATTGGCTCCTCCTAAACAAATCATGTCTATGTATCTGTTATTTCCTTTAATATAGAATCTGCTAATGTATCTTATGTCACTCATGTAATTAGGAAATTTATTTTTTTAAGACTTCATTGGGAAGTCTTTTAAGTTTTTGTTTGTTTTTTAAATTTATTTTTAAAGACTTCCCTGGGATATGATCCTAGACAGAAGAAGGGCCAAAACCACATGCTTGATTTTCAAGGATTGCCTTCTCCAAGCTCAAGACTAGTCCATCCCCATGAGCAGGACATCAGGTAAAGGTGACACGATGCCTCCAAGGATAAACAAGCAGCTCCTGATTAAACTCAAACATAAATAGTAAATATGCAAGAGTTGAGAGACCAGTGTGGTGTCTGAAGAAAGGAAGACTTACTGTTTGTTAAGAAGGATCAGATTAGGGAACACTGAAACAAACACGATGTACAGACGATCATAGGCCCTGATGGGATCCACTTTCAAATGCTGAGCAGCTTGCCAATGTCATTGCCAGGCAACTCTTGCCTGTCTTTGGAAGGTCATCTAAATCCCTGGAAAACTGGTGGAACAAATAACTCTGGAAATCACTGGTAAACATATGAAGGACAAAAAAGTGATTGGGAGTAGTCATCAGGGATTTATGAAGAGGAAATCATGCTTGACCAACTTAGGAGCCTTTTGCTATGAGATTACTGGCTGCTGGAAGGGCAGTGGTGGTTGCTCGTCTTGACCTTTGGGAGGCTTTTAGCACAGTTTGCCAGTACATGCTCATAGAGAAACTGATGAAGTACTGACTACATAGTGGAAAACTGAAAATTAGCTGAGCTACTGGGCTCGAAGAGTTGTGATCAGTGACATGAAGTCCGGTGGGAGACCAGTCATTAGTGGCATACCCCAGAGATCGGCACTCAGCCCCGTGCAGGCTAACATTTCCATTAAAGGCTTGGAGGGTGGGATGGAGCACCCTCTGCAAGTTTGCAGGTGATACAGAATTGGATGGTGATGCTGTTCAGAGAGACATTACCAAGCTGGAGAAATCTGCTGACGGCAACCAGTGCAGGGACCTGCAGAGTCTGGCGAGCGGTGCTGGATAACCGCGTGCCCCAGGACGCACCCGGGGCCAACCGGCTGGGAAGGAGTTCTGCGGGAAGGACCTGGAGCTGCTGGCAGACACCAAGTTGAACATGAGCAAGCAATGCACCCTTGCGGCAGAGGCGGCCAACAGCATCTGGGGTGCACTCCACAGACTGCTGCCAGCGATTCCAGAGCGCTGCTGGAAGAGATTATTCCCCGGTGCTCGCTCGGCCCTGGTGAGACACATCTGGGGCAATGTGGTCGCCGCAGGACTCTGCCCGAACAAGAAAGTCACGGATGTACTGGACCCGGAGTGCAGCAAAGGGCCATTAAGTCGATCACAGGATTGGAACCTCTGGACGTGAGGAGAAACTGAGATGGGACTGTTCAGTCTGGAAGAAGGCGGCTCAGGAGGATCTTACCAGTTTGCAGAAATACTGATGAGAGGCAGTAAAGATGGAGCCAGTCTCTTCTTGGTGCTGCTCAGTGACAGGACTAGATGTAATGGACACAATAGGAGAGGAAACCCCATTTAAATAAAAGAGAAAACATTTTTACTGTGAGGATGGTCAAACACTGGAGCAGGTTGTTCAGAAGGATTAAGGAGTCTTCATCCTTGGAGATAATCAGAACCCACCTTGACATGGTACTGAACAAGCTGCTCGAGTTGACCCTGTTCTGGAAGGGGTTAGACATGAGTCTCCAGAGGTCACTTCTAACCACAGAAGTTCTGCAATTATAATAACATTTATAGATGTTTGAATTCCAGACATCTCCTGAGTTCTACAAAAATCCTTCTAGCTTGAGCCTATTTTGTGTTTCCTTCAGGGACAATGTACACACAACGATCACTCTGCTTCTTTTCAATGGCTTTGTTGTCTTGGGGAGGAAACAGGTTAAAATGCTTAGATGGGAATAGTCTTGATCTTGTGTTTTTTTTTTTTTTTGGGGGGGGTGTTTGTTTTGTTTGTTTTTGTTTTGTTTGTTTTTGTTTTGTTTGTTTTTGTTTTGTTTGTTTTGTTTTTCTTTTAAAAACCTGACATCAATAGATCTGCCAGCAAATCTTGGCAGATTTCTTCTTCTTGATATTCTGAAAATAAAAATTTGTGGAGTTTGTTACTTGAAGTTCCTTGAAGGAGTTCCTTGAAGGGTTTCTTTCCCCTCTATTTTTATATGTAATCCACCAGACTTTTATCCTTTTTGTTTTCTTCATCTGGACCCAGCTTTGGGTCTTTAAAAGATTCTTTCCTGCTTCTAAAGCTGGAATGAGCTAATGAGTGTAGCTGCACTTTGCTCTTAACTTTGTCACACTTGCATACCTCCAAAGAAAGTGTTAGCAGAAGCCACATGGTGCTAGCAGAGCAGTTGCACACAATTCTGTCACAACTCTAAGGGGATCCTGTTCATCCAGATTTTTCACTTTCTATAAACTGGTTTTGTCCTTTATCTCTCTTTCCCCATACATATGTATGCAACACAGTTCCAGGTGGTTAGCAAGACATAGTTAAAAATTATAAACCTTAAGGGCTACTCTTACCTAGTTTATTTATTCTCTTTGTTTCTGGAACTGATTGCCAGTAGCTTGATCAGCCAAAACAGAAATTTTAGTGAAATATTGCACAGATTCAGATGGTGCAGCATCAGTGTAAGTCTGGGAATGGTGGCATTGGAATGCCTTTGATGGCCAGGTATGCTCTACTCAAGGCATGGGTTATCTGAGGATAACATCAAATAAGAGTGCACCTCCTCCAATAAGAATCACCACCCATCTTCACTGTGTTCTGGGAAGGAACAAAGCCTCATTTCTCCCAGCTGGTAAATGTAAAGGTCAGATCTCCCCTGTCTTACTATTAACTGAGTTTCACAGCTTGATATAATTATTTTCCTTGTAAACTCAACTATTCTGGTGTTTTGTTTGTTTGCTTTGAGCTTTGTTTTTAATAGCGGCAAGCTGAGTGCTGTTTCTGGGACCCTGGGATGCCATGTCACAGTAGCCAACTTCTCAAGGTGAGCCGCTTTTTGTTTTATTTTATGTTCTCTGTCCCTAAGCAGCACAAACTGCCTTTCAAACTTCCCACTCTGCAGCACTGAGAGCTAACTATTCAAAACTGGGTGGGTAAGCTCCTGCTTCATAGCAGTCTGGGGTAACCACAGCCTGCATGGAAACTTCAGCTCTTTCTCATTAATCTCCCAGTACCTAACTACCAAACCTGGTTGCATTTACTAATTTTGGAAAGTACATATAAAGAAGATACTGTAGATGCTTGCATTCTCTTGGGCAGTCACCAATAGCAGGAGCCCTGGACATATTATCCATATTAGAGTGTTGTATTCTGTGCTTTCTTGGTAATACAGACAATATTGTCCACTAAGGGAAAGCATGAGTCAAAAGTTCTGATTCTGGCCTTTTTTTCTTTTATTTTATAACAATTGGCATTTACCATCCCAATCTCCCCTGACATGTCTCCTCTTCTTCCTCAAATGGGCACATGTAAAGCTTGACAGAATGCATTTAAAAGGTTTTATGTAATTTTACCTAATTCAAACTGAATCCCCAGATAAGAGCCAATACTAATTAGTGCTGGAATGGTTTTAGGTCAAAATTAATTTTTTTTCATACCTTACAATGAAAAGCAACCTCTACATGCTATCCTGAAGTCTGCAAAATGCAACAATTGTTTTAGCAGTCAAGTGATTACAAGAAAGATAAGAAAAGATGGGTAGAAGCATGAGAACAATGCAATTGTAATAAACAGTTTCTAGGAAAAATGAGAAATAAGGAAAAGAAAAAGCATGGAAGTTTACAATTCCGTATTAATCTTCAATTACTATAGCTATTACTGAAGGTTTAGTGTCTTTGGATCCCAAGTAGAAATATCAAGAGACATTTCATAATAAGTTTTAAAAGAAGTTAGCATAAGATACAATGCTTGATGCTACGCTCTTTATTTGGCTTGTTCTGTTGTTTGCTCCTCTTTCTACTTGTTTTTTTGGTACTACGCTTTATCTCAACCCGCCAAGAAAGTGGTAACATCACTATTTTCAAACAATAAAAATACTACATAACTTGGAAGGAGGCACATCCTCAATTCAGAAGTTAGGATGGGAAGCATGAAAACGTAACTCTGAAGAAGCATGGGTTACTTCTGTATTCTGTGGTAAATTATACCACAGCAAAGGAAGGAAACAAAAACTGTTTTACACAATATACCACAAATATTTGTAAATTCAATGGGACTTTAAGTGGATGCTTACCATTTGACTCATGTATCAATTTTTGTAGTGTTAGCATCTGTGTACATAATTTCATCTGCTACAACAAAGATGAAAATAGGGACAGAAAATGAATGGTTATTTTTAAAATACATGGAATATTCTACTTTTACTTTGTTCTAGCTATTTATCTGCTGCAAATACCTTCATGCAGTGCTCAAAGAGGCTCTTTCTATGCTTCAGTTAACCCAGCTGCCAAATATTTGTCTGCCTGTCAAAGAAAAGCCTTAAAACCAGTTAAAGAAGGCAAATGGAACAAAAAAGTCTACTGGCATCTATCCCAGTCTGCCAGTAGCTAAGGATGCCATGGGACAGTTTGACAGTAGAGGCACCACCATGCACCCCTGGACTTCTTGGAGCACGAGCCTGAGTTTTGCTGTCTACCCAGCCTGAAGTTCAATAGCCCAAGTGTTCAGCAGAGCAGGGAGGTGATTGCATTTGCCTTTGCAGGGCACCTGGGATAATAGGGCAATTCATAACTTAATAAATATTCTACTGCACATGTGCCAGGCTACAAAGAGCAAAGTAGGCTGCAAATTGGAAATGTAAATGTCCAGTTCTTTTTAAGTCACTCCCTTCACAAGGGCAGAAAGAAAACCAGTTTTATTTTCAAGCCATGTATTTTTCTCGACCACTTAAAAATGGTGAAAGGGTTTTGATTCAGATATAGCACAAATGAGCCTGGTCCCAGAGACAAGTATAGAAAGTTGCACCTCAACAGAGATTGTGAACAAGCTGAATGTGAATAAGGGAACTGATAGGCTGGGGAGGCTGGATTTCTTTTAACAGTAGTTGATAGTATATATTACATAATATAATAAGTTTAGAGAGATACCATACACCTTTTCCACATCCTTGTTTTTCTCTTATCCAGTTCCAGTGAAATGGTTTACAGATAACACAAGAGCTACACGCAAAGCTTTTGAAGGAATGTATCACAGCACTAATGTGCCAATAGATGAGTGTCACACTGATTTCTCTTTGTTAAGAAAGTGACAGAACTCCTCTAAAATTGTCAATCCTTGTACAGCTTTTGGGAGCAAAATGATTGCTATTAAGTGTTTTCTGATTGAAAGAGAAAAACTTTAGATATTCCCAAAGTTTAATAAATCATTCCTCCCAACAGTTGACTTTCAGAGGAAACAAATGTAGTTGCATTTTTAAAAACGTTTTCATGGTTGCATAGTTTGTTTCAAAAGTTGTATATTGAATTGCAAACAGCATTTGAAGATGTGTCCTGATCATAAAAATCAGCACTACCTGACTGATCATAGCAGAAGAGCCACTTGCCCCGGGAGACAAGGGAGGGGGCTGGAGGAGGCAAGGAGATAAACCAGAGACAGGGAGAGAGGAGACACCTCAAAATCCAAACCTATTTGCTACAACCTTTTCAATCAGCGAAGCTCTCACTGAAAAACAAGTTTATACTGCCATGTGGCTTTCTGTGTTATATGCTGGAGATACCTGCCCACTGGACTGTCACGATCCTGCATGACTTAAACTAAGGTCTTGAAATAGTGCTTAAAATCAGACAAGGCCACTGATTTTGTTCAGAGTGGTCACATTTCCACCAGGTCAAAGTAGTCTCTTGGTTTGTTGAAAGAAGCATAGACTTCCTCTTGCTCCCAGCTCCTCAAAACCCCAACTGGTCTTGAAAACTTGTCTAACGTTTAATGCTCTGCAAGCCTTTAGCAATCCCCAAACTTCCTGAGGGATTTTTTATTTCCTTTTCTTTGTGATTGCACTATTACTAATTATGATTAGCTAATGCTACATTTAAGTAGCACCAATGACTTAGCAATGTATAGTAGTCCACAAGTAATAGTAGATTTTTCATTGGAAAAGAAATTTCCTTTATATATATGGATGATTTTGAGTAAAAAATTCCATTTTCCATATCAAAGGTATGTTGTTGCTTTCACCTTTTTTTCCCTAGGAAAAATAAGAAACAATTCCTAGGTATTAGCATAAGCATTTGTTCCTGCCAAAACAAAGGGATTGGCTCTACCTCACACCAGGAACATTTCACAAGAGTGTATGAGAATCAGTTATTCCTCTGAACAGGTAAGGGACTCTCAAAAAGGACATACACCTGTGGCAGTGTGGTAAGGGGTATTGGTAGGATGAAGTCACTGCTGGATGCTCACAGAAACAGCCTCCAAAAGTCATAATTATTGAAAGAGTAATTTTATATATATGTGTTTTATACATAAACTTAAAACACAAGGTCATAATGCTGAGAAAATGACAAGTATTAATATTTCTGAAATTTTTTTCAGGGGACATGGGTATTATACTCAAACCCACCTTCTGTGTTTACCACAATACTTAATTTTATTTGCCTAAAAATTGAATGCTTGACCACAACCCTAATGTTAATAAACATTAATACTATCTTTTCCTCAGTTTTGAACCTGTAGAAATACTGCTTCCATTGATTCGCATCTGGAAAACCTGTTGCTGGGGATTTCACTGTGCATGGAGGCAGGAATGTTGGATGTGCAATCGTTTGCACATTAGTGCATGTTAATCTGCATGTAGTTGCTCTTATGTTATTTAAGTGATTGCTGCAGGGGAAAAAAGACTTTTCTGTTTTATATAATTTCCTAGGGGAAAAATATGGCAAACTATATTACATATTTACGACCACATTTTGTAGACTGGTGTGAAAGGCCATGCACAAGCCCCATTTTCATGAAGTAGGAACTTCTGACATGCATTTAGGTGAAAGATAAGTTTAATAGACTTGCTGTAATCTCTGAGTAAGATGTTCTTTTAAACAAAACTTCTGTGTCTTCTATGAATGATATTACAAACTCTATGGTTGTTGTTCCTGCCCTGCTACTGCAACCTCATAACTTCCATGCAGTAAATTGCAGCTGCCACTTTCCCACACTAGCCTTGTGGAGAAGTTAGTAAACCCTTTGAAACCAAAACTTCTTCATATTTGATGCCTCTTGGATCACTTTCATGTTATGTTGTGGATCTGAGCAGCTGTTCTGAGCAATCAGCGCCTGATGGTTTCCTCAGTGGCTACTAACTCCTGTTTCTAAAGCACATCTTTAACACCAAAGTATATCTCCTTTAGTTCCAGGTCCTAAGTTCTATGTTACTATTCCTGTTTCTGTCAGGTTTTGAGCAATTTAGCTTGGCTAGTTCACACAGTGTCAGGTCATAACAGCAGAAGTATCGCTGAATTGGCTTTAATCTTTCTTTCCAGATGCCAGGGTTGGGCACTTGCAAACACTTACCATCTGAAAAGCCGCTGGATCAAGAATATCACAAAAGGACACCAGTTCTAAAGAAATGAGGAGATTGTTCTCAGGAACAAAAATCCTGAACATGAGGGAGTGATGCATTCCATATCAAGAGAAATTTCTTTCTACTTGATAAGGCAGTGTGAGGCTTAACCATTCCTTAAATTATCCCTGTTCCATGACGGAGAAGCAGCACAAGCACCATGAAACAATTCCCTACTACTCTGTCTACATTAGATTAAATTGGTCTTTGGATGAAAAAACCCCAAAGGTCAGTGACTTCATAACTGGGCTCTAAAACACACTTGTCTTATACAAGGCAAACTTGTATATGGGTACATATACTGGTAAACAGAATTGCTGTAAAACTAAACACCATTTTTTTTACCTCCAGGACAGACACCCAACCATGCTAATACCCTGCAGTTGGCAGCTTCCCACAAAGTCTTTGCAGGAGGCAGACAGGAGGAGGAAAGACAACTCCAAGTCTTTCATAGCGCAGTATTGTGAGAGTTTGTATGCACCAGTATGTGCCACTAGTTCCTTAACACTCTTGGTACAAAGCATCCATAGAGAAACCAGCGAGGTAAGAGCAGCAAAACAACCTGTGTCCTGGAAGCCATTTCCAATGCTAGTGTTAAAACAGCTTGTTCTGTTCAATGAGTCACAAAGATATTATCTGAGTAGGTGCAAGTTTTCAACGTGTTCTATGAACTACTGCAGTCTTCTTGAACTATTTTCACAAAGTGAAACAGATCACAAAAAACAGTGCCAAGTGATGCTGCCCCAAGTGACCAAATCCAGACTGGAGAGATTTGTGCAGTTTTTTTTTTGGTACTTGATTAACTTTTCCCCACATGAAGTCTTCTGAGGTGATTTCCAAAATGAAAACTGGATGCAAAAATCCCACCCTTCTGTTTGTATGCCCACTAGTTTGGCTTTCACTGGGCTGATGCTGGGGATTTTTTGTATGGGAAGTGTATGCCCCCACTCTTGGTAACCTGGTCTGGATAACAAGAAATTATAGGGTAGGAATGTGAGTATAAATAGTGTGTGTGTGAACAGAATACCCAAACTGGCATGTTCTGAGAGGATGTTTGCCCAAAACCTGATAACACTAAGAGGAAATTAACAATAACAAAGCTTGCTTAAGACAGGGAATTAGATTAACAAGAGCCTTTTGGGGGGGGGCGGGGAAAGCTTGGAAAGTAGCATGAGAATTTGTGATTATTAGAAAACTTGTGGTAGGTGCTAATATTTCTAAGATCCTCCTCAGACACAGTAAGTAGCTGCCACCCCTCTCCTGGTGCAGACGGGGGACTGACAGGATGAAGGAAGAGCAGGGACTCACCCCTCCTGGTACGTGGAATGCCTGCACAGGCTTCCAAAAGTGGGACAGTGTATTGTAACACACACTTCTTGCAAGAGAGTGGAAGTGCATATAAGAAATGTGTGACTATGTAAGTGGGATCAGTTGTAGGAGGGTATGAAATTGGTAGGTGCTTACCAGCAGTTTGTAAGCCTCTAGTACTGGGATTTCTGTTGTAGTGCTGATACTGATCCACAATATATAGTTCATTGATTACCAGCAAATTCCATGTTGCTAATCAATAAACCACCTTGGTTTTATTATTACTCAAGGCTGTGTGAGTTACACAGTTGTTTTCTGCAAAAAGTTGGTTTTTTCATTATTACAAATTTGACAGAAGTATCACTTCTGCAGAGCAGGGAGTGGAGAGAAAACAAACATTCTTGCAGGAAAGCAGAGAACACATAATTTATCAATTTGAAAAAAAAAATTGAGATTGAACTAGAACAGGATGAATTCACATATTTTCCTGAAAGCTTCCCAGCTGTTTCATCCCCCAGTGTCTGAAGACATAGTAATGATGTATCACAGATATGATGTCACTAGAAATACTGTAGCATATAAGCAGCTTTGTATTTTTTGTCACAGTGATCTGTGTCAGAAAAACAAGGCAAAACAGGCTGACAAGGGAGAAGTTTTGCTCTAACCACATCAATGATATTAGAAGCCAAGTGGATTATCTGCAGGCACAAAGCATATATTTAGAAGAGCCTGTGGTGATAACAATGAAGTTCAAGTTGCCTACTTGAAAACATCTCGTAACAGACAGTATTTGTGGCAATGTTTGTCAACAGTAAAGCACTCCGTCAAGGCACAGTTGTTCTTCTTCTGAATCACAGACCTAATTCATGTCTTCCATGCTTACATGAGTAATTTTTAAGGTAAAGAGAGCCTAGTATTTTGAGGGGTGATTGCATTTTTATATGTTGAGCTTTATGCTAGAATTAGCATGAAATTTTAGAAAATGTAAAATGGACAGGCTAGGTGCAGTATGAGAACTCCAGCTGTGCATTCTGTCTGCCTGCTACCTGCAGACAGCAATGCCAGTTAGCAGCTACCCATTTACACAAATCAGTCTTTTAAAGGGGGGTATTTTTTAGTGCCAGTTTTTTTTTTCTGAAGTTCCAGTAGCTCGGGCACTTGTAGAGAAAGCTAATTGCTGAACAAAGAACTTGGATGAGAGCTCTGCAACATGATACAACTGAGAAACTTAACACAAGAGGATCAGCAGATACCTACCATTGAGAACAAGCAGATGCTGTGGCCTTTCTTAAAAGGGTTGAAAATAGCTTTCATTGGATTTCTCCTGACTGGTTTAGAGACTCAACCATCCATTGATGACCTTTGTGGAAGCCTGCTTCACAGGTATTTGAAGCCCAGAAGCTCAAAATAACCCCTTAAAAGTGTGTTCAGATCCCAATGACCTTCGAGAAGGAAGTGATTTACAAGTAAATAGCAATATGTTACCACTGAAAGCAAATACTAGAGGTATTACCAAGACATCTTGGCATAACCAAGATAGCTTCTAGGGAGCTGCCCACATGAAATAACCACTATGAGAAGTGACATAGCAGATTTAAGGAAGCTACTGTGAGCCCTGCCAAAACCATCCACGGCCCACCAGTGTGAAATAAGCAGAATAAATCTACTCAGAATAATGAATGGTGTTCACAACCCAAGCTGCAAAGCCTGGGGAGTATGTCTGTCCATTGACCCAGCCAAAGGTTCATCAGGAAGGTTCAACATTCACCAGAAGACAACAAAAACCTGCATTTCTAAGTTCCTACAAAAGACCTGATTGACTACACGCACATGCTCCTTCTGTCACCTAGACAGATTCATCCCAGGATCTACTTTTCTGAAGGACAAACTAGTTAAAGGAAGAGAGAAAAAATATCCTCAGTAATCTGTAAACCCTGAAACAAAAGTTAGAAAGTATCCTGAATGCACATGGACTGATACTCTGCTTGAAAAATCATTAAATTATGCATCAAACTGTTTCTGCTACAGATTACTAAGTCATGTCAAAAGCATGTTTTGCTTCTTAATTGTTTATGTTCTTAATTACTTGACATGAGGGAAACATTCCTGGAAGCTTCACCTAAAAAATACAGGCTGCTGGGTATTAATTTAAGTCACAGAATCACAATCTCTTAACTAAAGTTAACATTGTCTGGGGAGAAAAATCTACATGAAAAGCTGTATGTAATAAAAGGAAAACCAGGCAGAATACAAAATATTAAGTAGAGGTTAAGAATGACAAAATATAAGCAAAAAAGTTATATTTAGACTGGCTTTTTACTCACATGAATGGCAAGAAGGAGCATTTTTTAAAATTTATAGTGTATTTCAGAGAAAAGAGAAAGCTGAGATAATTTTTTGTTGCACATTTGTGGAGAAAAACAACATATATCAGAAAATTCCAACAGTAGCCATGGAAAGCCTTAAACATAGGAACAGAAGTGAGGCGGTTTTTAAATCAGCAGCTCCAGATAGCCTTCATCCAAGAATTTTAAGAGCTGGCAAAGGCAACTTGTGTGCTGTTAATGTGGATTTTCCATAAGCTCTGAGAAATCTGGGGAAGCTCAGGAAAAAAAAAGAAAAATCTCAAAGAAAGCTGAGGTAATGCCAATACTAGGAAAATAAGTAAGAAAGGAACAAATTCAGGAACTTACGGTCAACCTCGCCTTAATCCCGGGGGAAAAAAAACAAACCCAAACCAACTTCTTCATATAGGAACAAGAAATAAATGAGCAAATTGTACTTAAATTACACAGCTTAAATGTATGGAAAACAAATCTTTTTGGAACTACTTTTTTTTTTTCTCATGCAATTACAGAATTTGTATGGTAGACAATAGGAACACTGTTGATATAACATACTTGCACACTGACTTTTTCAGTAGGTCACAAAGAAACTGGCACAGTTATGCACATACAAATTACAATAAAGCAAATTAGAACTAAGGCTACAGGTCTGTGTCAGTCAGACATATTTCTAATTGAATACCACAGGAATTAGTTCTTGGCAGCAAGGTACTCAGTATTTTATCTGGAAATAAAGTTTACTAAGAACATTCATAAAAGCTCTAAGTAAACAGTGCAAAAAGGCTGCTGATTGGGAACCATCTGGATTACTGGAAAAGTAAGTGCTTGAGCATGATCAGTGTGAGGTCATGTATTTAAGAGTGATGAATATAAAACACTTATAGATGGAAAACTTCCTCAGGAAGTAGCTGGAATAGCTGGTAACAGAATAAACATGGGTTCCTCGTGTATGAGTTCAAAAACAGTATATATGTAATTGTTAAATGGCCCAGAAAACAAACCACCAGAACCAAATAATGTTTTCATTGCAGGGAGGAAGAGACCAGAGAAACGTGACTATTATCAAAACAGATTTTTCAAGTAGTGATCAAGTACATTGGCGAAAGACATGGCTGCATTTCAGGAAACAGCAACAGGATGACAACTTCTGTATCCACATTTCTTGGAGCTGCCTTATCAGAACACAGCCTCTAGTACTTTCAAAGAAGATGTCAGTAAATTAGAGAGTACAAATCAAAGAGTACATATAATCCAAGTGCAAACAAACCTAAACAATGGAATAGTTGGCATATAGAAGTTAAGTGCATCACATGAGGTTTAAGGACCAAATGAAGACATCTAAACCAACTATTAGGGAACAAAAATATATATTACAGCAGAGTGTGATAGCTGAAAGTAAGCTACTCTTAAAATACCAATCAAGCTTTCTTGAATAACTGTAGTAATAACTAAGTTCCCAGAGGTGCAGTACTTATGCTAACATTATACATGTCTATGATACCTGGACACAACTCCAAATTAGAATTTAATTATTAATTTTAAAAGACAGTCATAGTGACCCTACTATAGGCCATCATCTCAATATATGTTTCTCTGGTTCTCCAGTGATGTAATTTGAAACAGACATATTTTCAGCAAAACGCTTGATTTAGGACTAACAATTGCCACAGTCCAGGCCAAATCAAAGACAGTGCTAAGTAAAAAAATATCCCTCCAATACTCAACCTGAACAGATAATAGAACTTCCATGAACAAAATTAATTTAAATTCTTAAATTTAAGCATGAAAAAACCGAGTGCTTTCACTTAAAACTGCTGCTCTCACACGTCCACTGTACAGAATCACCTGGGCTGGAACAGACCTCTGGGACCATCGAGTCCAACCTGTGACCGAACCAAGTTCAACTAGACCATGGCACATCCAGTCTTTCCTTAAACACCTCCAGCAACAGTGCCTGCCATCTCCCTGGGCAGCCCATTTCTGTGAATAAATCCCTACTAATGTCCAACATAAACCTCCGATGGCACAGCTTAAGACCACGTCATCTCGTCCTGTCGCTTTCAGTAATGAAAGAAGATAAAAAGACCCAAAGGCTCAGACGGGCCTCGCTATCACAGGAGCGATAAAGCCTCGCTTGTGCGCCAAATCCCGGCCCTCCCTCCAGCAGAAGGCCGAAATCTCCTGGAAAAGGCAAGCAGGAGCTCGAGATGCCCGCAGGATCCGAGCGGGAAGGGCGCCGTGCCCCGCAGGACGGGCTAAGNCGGCGCAGGCCCTCGGCCCCGGGAAAGCGCGGCGCTTCCCGGGGGTGCGCGGAGGGTCCTCGGCTGCTGGGGCGGCTCCCGGAGCTCAGCCCCAGCNCGAGCAGCTGCCGGCCCCAGGCCCCTCTCCACTCGCCACCAGCCGGGACTACAGGGCCACCATCCCCGCAGGAAGCAGAGCCAGCCCGGCTTCCGCGCCCGGCGGGCGGGTGAAAGGTCNGTGGGCCCGGCAGTGCCGTTCTCTTCGGGAGCGGCACCGCGGGGAAGCGCAGGCGGAGGGGAGGCGGCCGCAGCCCGGCGTGAGCGGTGCTGATCCGGCCTCGTGTCGCTGCCCTTACAGGCCCTTGTTAGGGGACGTGGTCAGATAATGCGGCAGGTAGCACCCCATCGTCAGTGTGACAGCCCGTGTTTCGCNCCGCCGCCTCCTGGCTCACCGCTGTTCGCTGGGCCCCGCGCCGCCCGAGCCCGGGAATAAGTCGGTCAGGAAGGCTCCGCTGCCGCCATGGTGAGACGGGGGAGGGAGCGGGGCCGCCGTGCCGGCCCCGCCGCGTGGNGTCATCCTAGAGCACATGGGACAGGATTGAGTCCAGACGGCTCTTGAGTATCTCCAGGGAGGGATATGCCACACATAACCTCTCTGCGCAGTCTATTCCAGTGCTCAGTCACCTGCACAGTAAAGAAATTATTCATATTCAGGTGGAACTTCTGTGCATCAGTTTCTGCCTGTTGTCTCCTGTCGTACTGGTTGGCACCACCGACAAGAGCCTGGCTGCATCATCTGGGGATCCCCCCTGAATATATTTTTATAGAGGCAAAAGTATATATATTTGATTATGCTTAAGACCTTCCTTTATCCGTATTTTTATTCCTGTTTCATCAGCTCACTTAACTCACATTAATGTGCCCATTATTTGCAAGTGCTAATTGCTTACACTCCTCAAATCAGTTTCCTGAGTGGCTGAATTAGTCTTTCTGGCCAGGCGCCCCTTTTTGTTCTCGTGGTGTGAATTGTTGCAGGTTTATTGATCAAGTCTTTGCTACTTCATTTGTGATGAGGCTAAGTTGTGGGATACACGAAGTGATTTTTTTTTTTTGAGGAAAAGGAATGTTTGTGCCAGCTGCATATAGGCAAACCAGGGGAGGGTGTGCTTGCAGCTTTCCACCCTGGGATGCAGTTAGACACTAAAAAATTGCTTTTCCTTAGAGTTAGGACTTTGCCCTTTCATTCTCTTCCCATTATTTCTACCATGCTGCCAGGCCCTTCAGATAGCTTTTCTAGTCAGTGGTGTTAAATAGTCCCATAGTTGAGTCTTTAGAAATCTGTTTCTAAGAGGCAATGGATAGCGTTAGTTGGTGTTCACTGTAGTGTCTGATATTTGTAATTTCAACATTTTAGGCGTTTAAAGATACTGGCAAAGCACCTGTGGAACAAGAGGTGGCCATTCATCGCATTAGGATTACTTTGACAAGTCGCAATGTAAAATCACTGGAGAAGGGTGAGTAGTACTTCGCTGTTTACTTGGGTTGCTTGTCAAGTAATGAATAACAGGTGCCATGTCAGGCATTGCAAAATATAATTGAAACCAGTCGTAATTAAAGATGTTACTGTTTGCCTTTTTGTATGCGTCTTGGCTTGCAAAGCCAACCCAAAGTGCTTCATACACCAAAAAGTAAATTCTGATTTAGTTTTTAATGAGTTAGTGTTTCGGGGTTTTCATTATGCGGAAAATTTATGTCATAATGACTAATGTAAGAGAGTTCAGCTTCCTCCCTTTAGTTTTTATGAGGAATTTTGAAATAGTTATCACACTTTGAACGTGTAAGAACTGAAAGGCACTGGTTTATCAATATTTTGTCATTTGTCTTATGAAGAGTTTACTATAATGTTGTTTAAAAAAATTTTAATCTTTTTAGGAACTAGCTTTGCCAGTGTTTAATCCTATAATAAAAATGTAAGAAAATGTTTGCAGAATCTTTAGGCTGCTAACAGCTTAAATATGGTTTAAACTTGTAGTAATGGCTTTTGCTTACTCTGTTGCACCATGACTCTGTTCATCATGTCACAACGCTTCCAGTTGTGCGTGGTTGGCTGTGAGGATAATGCTTAAAATGAATGGCAGTGATCACTTATACGCTATTCTGAGCCAACACCTTGTTTAAAATACTTGCTTTAAAAAATCAAGCAAGTGAAACAGTCGCAAACCTGACCTATTGCATGTCTTTTTTTAGTCTGTGCTGACTTGATCAGAGGTGCTAAGGAAAAAAACCTGAAGGTGAAGGGACCTGTTCGCATGCCGACCAAGGTATTGACGCCGTTTTCCTGTCTTAAAAGTTGTTTTTTTTACTGCAACTCTGCTTAAAATCATATTTTTTAAAGGGCAAAAGGTGAGATGAAAAGCAGTGCTACTAAACTGAGGGTGACCCATTGTAAAAAGATGGTTTCACAAGTTGCTTTGATACCTAGAGTACAGTGCAAAACATGTTGAACGTGGAATGGGCTTTTCTGCTCAATTTATTTTAATAAGGGACTTGTTATTCATTCTCATTATATGAAACTTTCATTTTTAAATGAAATGAAATATGTAGCGCAGGAGTGTTTACATCAGTAGACCATAACTTCATAGGTAACTTTCTAACAGCATAGATACCACACAGTATTTGTAGGTGATCACCTCTTCACATGATTGTAGATCACTCCTCTCAGTGCATCAGCTAAATACCTGGTGTTTGACTTTCCAGACCCTGCGGATCACTACCAGGAAGACGCCTTGTGGTGAGGGTTCCAAGACCTGGGATCGCTTCCAGATGCGTATCCATAAGCGGCTCATTGACTTGCACAGCCCCTCGGAGATCGTGAAGCAGATCACTTCCATCAGCATCGAACCGGGCGTAGAAGTTGAAGTTACTATTGCCGATGCCTAAATGGTCATGGTGGTCATCGTCGAATAAAGCTGATTTACAAATTTTTGTCGCTTGTTTGTTTTCTTACATGTGCCAAGAGATCGTTCTGTGGTGGTTTTTTGAAGGACAACAGAAACCACAGTCAGAACGCTGTGTGAGAGGACTGTAATTTAAGGAAGAATATGCCAGCCAGGAAAATTAAACTTGGGCATCCTGGTTTCATTGGAGGCTGGCAACTATGTGGTTGTGCAGCACTTCATGAAAAATATATTTTTAATAATTTAAGGGTTTGATTTTGGCTGAAATATTGGTTTCTACACAGACAAGTACCTGCATTGAAATTGATATTTAGGTAAAACTACCACGTTTTCAATTGGTTCTTGCTGTGCAAGACTGAACTAGCACTTAGTTTATTTAGATTTTTTTTTCCCATGTGTGTTACAGTCAAAGGATCCTGGGAGTGCTAGTTATAAAACGTCATAACTTTGTGGTGAACACATTGAGTTGAACAAGTTTATTCTTTTGACGTGCATGAAGAGTCACAAAACAACTAAGGAACTATCTAGTTGTCTTTTCAGGTTTAGATTTCCACAGATATTAATGCAAAGAGTAAGCTTCATATGTGAAGCAACAAAAGAGCCATTTTTTATTGTGCTTTTTAAGTCTCAAATAAAGGAA
>VYXD01009707.1:211690-288993 GCA_013397195.1 Hylia prasina | reverse complement strand
TTTTTTTGTTTGTTTGTTTTTTAAGGGTCGTACTCACCAAAATTCTCTAGATAACCCCGTCTTCTTTGGAAGTGCTCGTTTATATACGAGCTGGCCCCATCTTTGTTGTATTCCATATGTATTTTTGCCCGTTCTCTGAGAAAATGATGTTGGGTTTTTTTTTCCCTTTCCTGACAAGTTCCTTTGCAGAGAACGATGGCTGATGAGGGGAAAAACTATATTTCCACGGAAGTGTGTGATATGTTGGAATCAGTTTCTTTTCTGAGTATAGAGGGTAAACCTTCACCCTTGGAGTCAACAGTATTACCTAATACAGAGGAACAGCAGGTGTGAATTGGTTTTACAAACTGTTTTCTGGTGATGCTGGGGTGTTTTTTTGGTGGATTTTGGGTTTTTTTAAGCTTTAACAAATGTTTCTTTGGTAAGAATTGCTGTACTCCTCTGCCCAGAGATGTGTTTTGATTCTTCTGCTTATTTCTCATTGCTTACACACAGATCATAGCCTGCACCAAAGGCAGATGCATGGTCAGTGCTATGTGATGTGCTAAACTTTGAGAGAAAAAAAAAGTAAAGGACTTCAGTAAATTTGAATAAAATGCGACTGTACTGTTCATTTTAATAAGCTGTAAAAAATATGTGGATCCTTGATGTGAAAGCTCATTAGGTGCTTGGAAACTAAAATCTATTATGCCCTGCTGTGCTTGAGCAGAAGATCATATACCCAACTATGCATTTTTAGAGGGATACGTTTCCTGCGTGACTTTTCCTCAGGTGACTTCACTTTGTCTGATTAGTGCTGGTCATGACAGGTCTGTGGAGAACCCTAGTAAATTCATCTGCTGAATGAAACGTTGCTAAAGTAAAGACTGAAGCTCCTTGAGAAAGGAAGGGGTGCTGGGATCCCTCTAAAATGCTCCCTGCTGTTACTGCTTTACCTGTGGGGAGATACTGTTATATAATGTTCAGGGGATGGAAAAGGCCACCTGAGCCCCTGAGAGCAGTTGCCTGGTTGTTACTGTGAGGAAGATGAGGGTCTGGTGCCTGGGTGGTGGTAAGGAAGTGGTTCTCTTGAGGCTAAGAATGCTCCATACGAAATTAAAGTGCAGTACTAGGTAACAGCTGTTAGAGTAACACAGCTTGAATTCAGTACAGCAGGAGACCAGAAGGTGGAAGCACTGCAGTTTGTGCCTCTGACTGTGTGCTCTTATAAAATCAAAATACTGGCTTTGTCATGAAAGAATGCTGAAAGGAGGGGAGTGGGGAGAGCACACACAAAAAAAGGTTACTTAAGGACAGTAGAAGGTAAAGAAGCAAATAAAAGCTTAGAGTCTGAACTTGACGTGAAAAAAATGTGAGACATTATTATAAAATAGGAAGCATTATATCAGATACGTATGCTTTTATGATTTGGGGCTGTTCTGTTTAAAAAGTGGCAATTATAACTGTGTTTTGTGTCTTTCTTCTTTTTAATGAATAGGTGTATGAGCCTTTGAAAGTCTTCTTGAGAGTGAGGCCCTTTTCTATAGCAGAGCTTGAAAGCCATGACTCCCAGGTTTGTTGTAGAACTAAGAAATAATGGGGTTCTTCTGTCCTGAAAAACACATGATATCGTAAGGCAGAATTTCTTTTACATGAGCCATGTGTTGCCCCCACATGGAATTATTTGGCACCTGTATAGAAGTAAGTTTTTTTTCCCCACCCCCACGACTTTTAATAATTTGTATGGTACGGACATGCACACCTCTAACTCTTCAAAATTCCACTGGGTGCGTTATTTAAAAATTGGTGTCAACTCTGTGTAGTGCTCAATACAAAGGAGTTTCTTGGGAGAGATTATGCAATTCTTGGCATAATTGGAGTATCTGACCCTTGAGTTTCTTTGAAATGCTTGAATAATCTCCTGTCACCTCATCCTGGTGACTTTTTGCTCAGCCTGTCAAAAATCTTCTGGAACCTCTATGCTGTCAGATTCAGATGCTTCAGTGTTTTATACACACACATGTACAAACATGAGGAACTGCTCCCCTTCCCCTCATTGTGATCACTGATACAAAGAATTCCTGTAGCTGTCTTTGGAGGACAAGGTCTCTCCATCCTATCTCTCAGCTCTTGTCTTTGCAGGCTCTCTGATCTAAGAGAGGTCAGCTTGAGTTCTAAAAAGGATTTAATATTAGTTTTTATTTGTTTCTTGCAAATTGCTTTTTAAAAATGTGTTCTTGCTTTTATCTACCAGAGTTGGGACCCTTGTATCATTTTCACTTGGATAATTCTTTTCCCCACCTCAACTTCCCTTTGCCTGTGAATGGTCAGGTCTCCTTGAATAGTGTGTACTTCCACAGTGCTTCCAGTTTGGTAAATTCCATGGTCTGAGCTGGCTCCAGGTGTAAATTGATTTGCAAAATCAAGTTGTTTCATGAATTGCTTAGCACTTTCCTCTTTGGAGCGAGACATTTCTTAAAAGCAGGGAGGAAAAAAGTGAACATTGAAGTTTGTACTATTTTTTTTTTTGTTTTCATGTAGTTCAGGCTGCAACAGTTGAACTTCCAACCTCTTAACTGTATAATCTGTTTTGAATGGGATGAAGGCTTTTTTCTCTGCCTCTAAAAACAGAATGATTGAAAGATCTTCAACATTTTCAGTGTTTTCTACTTTCTTTACTATCATCTGAATCCAATAAGAAAATGCTTGGTAACAAATGGAAGAAACCCACACAAAACTGTCAAGTAAACCTCACTTCCTAATCATTAAATCAAAGAGATCAATTTAATTTTTAGATCTTTTATTCCTCCTTGCCATGCATAATTTCGAGGAAAGCATCTTTGTTCCAAGTATGTGGGACAGAAGAAAAAAAGAAAAAGTAGAACCCAAGACCTATTTCTTACAGCTGTAGGCTGGTGCTTTAAACAAAGACAATCAACAGGTTAACTGACCAATTGATGCTTATAAAGATAATGATTTATGGAAGTAAAGCTTAGGAGCTCTGGGTGAAAATTCTGTACTTCTACTAGCGATTCTCCAGAGTCACTTGTGGGAAATCAGGAAGTTGAGTTTTTTGGATATAAATGATGTGTACAGTGCCAGAAATGGTCCAGCTCCTGCCAACTTACCTACAGGGTGAGCTGGGGGAGGCAAGTGGAGTGAGTTGTTACCAGCTGGCTTCCATATCTGCAGATCTGACTACTCTGGACCTCTACTCACAGGCTTCTATGAGGTTGGTGGCAGCTGATGGCACATGCTGCAGCTCCTGGATTATTCTGTAGCTCTCTAGGGTTTAGTACACGTGACCTGCATTACTGTCCCTGGTGATGTGGGAGAAATGTTACAGACTGGGTAAGTTCAGGGCCTGGCACAGTGAGCAGGTGATTGGTCTGAATTCAGAAAGCAGTTTCTTAGAGCTTCTCAGAATCACAGAAGAAGCTGAGTTGGAAGGGACCTCCAAGGATCATCAAAGTCCAACTCCTGCCTCTGCACAGGACAGCCCCAAGAGTCACACCACGTGCCTGAGGGCATTGCCCAAACGCTTCTTGAACTCTGTCAGGCGTGGTGCTGTGAGCACTTCGCTGGGGGGCCTGTTCTAGCGTGCCATCCTCTGGGTGAAGAATCTTTTTCTTATTTCCAAACTAAACCTCCCCTGACACAACTTCAGGCTGTTCCTTCATGTCTTGTCACTGGTCACCAGAGAGAAGAGATCTGTGCCTGCCCATTCTTGTTTCCTTGTGAGCAAGTTGTAGGCTGCTGTGAGGTCTGTATTTAATTACTGCCATAGAGCTTCTATATCAGTTAATAATCAGACTTAATTGATTGAGGCTTCTAGGAACAACAGTACTTCCTATGTACATACCACACACGGATTTTTGGTCTTAGAAGTTCTGGCCAGTCTGTGAGCATAAATGTCAGCTGAAGTTACAATCAATCCTTTCAGATTATGCATCAAGACATTGTTAAGCTATACTGGGAGTTCACTTTGCATCTTTGGTAGCCAGTCTGGTGTAAAATAAATTCTTCTTTAACATTATCCTACATTTATCTAACTAGTGAGTGCTTGGTAATTGTATTTCACCTTTACTTAATTGAGAAATAGCAATGAAATTACTTGAAACTAATTCAGTTTCTTTCATTATTGGTACCACTATTTATCAGTCAAAGGATAATGCTTCAGACTTATTTTACTTTATTAATTCTGCTCTTAGTCTGTTTCACTGAAAATGACTGACGTAGAAAACCAGTAGATTTCTATGTAATTTTGTTTTCATAGTGATTGTGCAAGTCACAATCACAAAATACGAGGGTTTAGAAAGTCTTCCCAAGGAAAGGTTGCTGGAAGGAATGCTAGGAAAAGTTTTTACCTTTTAGAAAACCCCAGAGGATTGCCTTGTCTATACTCTGGCTTTCATGTGAAGTGAATATCTCTGTAGTGACATGGCTCAAGATGATATATGCAGATTGTGGGACTTTTTGTAGCTCTGGTGAATGGATGAAGACACCAGGCTTCTGGAGGGGTTGTTGGAGGGAGTGTTTATTTTCTGTTTTGTTCAGATAGCTTTCTTCCTGAATAATTGTCATGTTTTGGTTTACATTGTCTTATTTTTTAAGGGTTGTGTAACTATTGAAGATGCCCAGACAGTAATTCTTAATGCTCCCAAAGAATCTTCTGCAATGAAAAACAGTGAAAGAGGGATTGGTCATGCTGTGCACAGCTTTACCTTTTCTCAGGTAGGCCATTCAAATTTTTGGTTTTGTTTTTTTCACTATAATGGAAGGTGAATTTTGTATTAAGTCATGCAATGTGATTTTTCTTCTTATAATTGCATGTACTTTTTTTTTTAAAAAAAAGACTGCTTACTAATTACTGATAAGCTGTCTGGAAAGCTGTATTACAATGGAGGTGCCTATTAGATGAGGCAAGGAAGCTTCTTTGGCAGGTCTGTGATTTCTTTGATTAGATGCTACAGAAACATCTTGTAGGCACAGACTTTCTGTGGTTCTGCTGTTCCTGCAGGTGCTTTCATCTCAGAAGTGTTACAGGAAACCTTATGTTTGTAGGAACTTATGTAAGCATGTATTTAGTAACTTCCTTTTGAAAGATTAGCAACCTAACTGCTTAAACCTTCTATACTGAAAGCAAATTTCTTAACTTTAACAAGAAGTTCTGTTCTTATGGTACCAA
Source organism: Hylia prasina (assembly GCA_013397195.1). Classification (NCBI taxonomy): domain Eukaryota; kingdom Metazoa; phylum Chordata; class Aves; order Passeriformes; family Sylviidae; genus Hylia; species Hylia prasina. Next base: position 283,826 of record VYXD01009707.1, on the reverse strand, counting down.
AAGATAATCAGCTCCAGGGACTGAGGTTTTTTTAGACCATTGTAATTCTGATTTTCAGTTGTGGGTAACTGGTGAAGAGTGAGGAGGGAGTTTTACATCCCTGGCAGAGCTCTTGAAAGTACCCACTGAACAGCATGTGCTCAATAGAATTCTGAGCAGTTTATTTTAGGAGTAGGAAAATATTCAAAAATGAGTGCAAGCCTGTGTGCCTCTCAGAATTAAGCAGGTATCCTGTGAGAAACCAACAGAAAACATTGAATCAGAAGGAGTTCACACAAGACAGGAAATTAAGCTGGTATCTCCTACCCAACTTGCTCTGAAAAATTAATCATCTCTAATCAGTACTTAATATTTTGGCTTATTAAATTTCTTTGTGCCATTTGTCACTCCTTTTTTCTTTCTTCCCCTTATCCTAGGTCTTTGGACCAGAAACCACTCAAAGTGAATTTTTTGAAGGTTCAATGAAAGATATTGTAAGAGCTTATGTTAATGGAGTGAATGGACTGGTATTTACTTATGGAGTTACAAACGCGGGCAAGACATTCACCATCCAAGGTATAAAATATTTGCATGTATAAAAACCAAGTCAAAACCAATGACAAGAATGTCTATACTTAATTTTTTAATATTTCTAAGGGACTTCAAAGGATCTTGGTATTTTACCTCGCTCACTTGATATGATTTTTAACCACATAAGAGGAAGACATTACCTGAAGATGAACTTCAAACCATATTTGAGCAACGATGTTAAAAAACTAGAAGATGAACAAGTTAAGCAAGAAGAAGCCTTAAAAACTGCTATTCTTGCATCACTGAAAGAGGTCAGTGACCAAATGTTTCTTAAAGCTGTTCTCTAAGACAGAAGGTTTTCAAAGCCTTTATTCCACTATTGATTCTTTATATATATATATATATATAAATCTACAGTATGCATACTTGGTGAAACTTGGAATAATAAGACAATTGGCTGGTTTTGGAGCTCAGGGTAAACTGGAAGAACTTTCTGCAGCACACAGTTCAAACTAAAAACCATCACAAAGCCAAATCTCAATTTCTAGAGAGAAGTCTCCTCTTTAGAGAGAGACTGTCACTGTGGTGACAGTAGCCTTTGAGAAGTCTGAGAGCTACATGACCTATCTAAAACCTGGTTCTTGTGAAGTGGCTCTTCTTGTAGGCCGGGTTCCCAGGCTGGATCTTGGTGCAGTCATTCAAATGCTTGTACTAGCTCAGGAGAGGTGATGGCACTGTCTTAGCAGAAGCAGTGAAGAAGGCAGGGAGGGTCCCTTTTGGTGGAAGACAGTCTTAAGGCAGGTTAAAAAGTTTATAAACCTGTGATTTGTGTAACTTCATAAAGAAACTTTGATTCAGCAAGTGAAGCGAGATGCCACAAAATCAATGTCCTAAAAGGATTCCTGTCTGCCTTAGGGGATAGAATGTGATTAAGGCTGGTCTCTGAACACTGTAGGTAGAATAGAGAAGTCTTTACTGTGGCAACCTCCTGTTGTTATTTTCTGATAATTTCTGTTTCTGCAGTAAGAAACTGTCTCACCAGAAAATGGGCATTGTATTTGGGACTACTTTATACTTTTAAGTCCAGTTGCAGTTTGCTGTCAGATAGCTTTTGTTCAGAATATTTTCCCCTGAGCTGTGACTCTGTGCATCTAATCCCAGAATGCAGTAGGCTCAGCTGGTTATCCTTCAAAGCAACTCTAAATTAATTCTGGGATGTAGAGAAATAATGATTGGGTTTTCTTCTTTCTGTGGTCTTTAATACTAACCTTGCTTAAGTGCTCCAGTTAACCCTGAAAAACATATTCTCCTATGAATCAAATTAATATGTAAAGTTCCACTCTAAATTCTCTTGCTTAATTTAAACACTGCAACCCAAAATTTTGTTTGGTCTGAGTCTGGTTAACCCTTGAGAGAATATATCAGATAAAAAATCTGAAAGATTTGAGAGATTACATATTTATTTTGAAAGTGTCTCTGAGTGTGTGTGTGTGTGCATAGAGGATGAGAGGGTCTTATAGAAAAGTTGAAATGGTTAGGAGGATAGTAAGTAAACACCTTTAAAAATCTTATGGAAGTGACAGCCTTGAAAAGAAGAACAAGCAAGAGCCCAGGGTCTGGAACAAAAGGTCAGTATCTTATTTTGAAGGTAACTATATTTCCTTCTGTTAAATCACAATCTGACTTACTTATAGCTTAGTAACTGAATGTTGCAGTAGGTGATCTAGATGCTGATTCATTGCAGTGAAAAGAGAGCAACACTCCACCATCAGGAAGGACAGGTAAAAATGAATCAGGAAACTATTACATGACAGGACCTTGTTTTATGTGTTACAACACTTCCATAGAGATAGTGATCCCCAGTTCTGAAGCTGTGCTTGATAGCTTGTGAATGAATAGCATCACTGTTTGGATGCTCTCTCAGGCTGTAATCTGAGAGCAGATACAATTTGGTGGGCTTGGCTTTCATTTACATGGACTTCTGTCAGCTCATTTCCCAGGCTCAGTTTACATGTCATACAAAAGGAGCTTGTTGTTCCTTTCATTCTCTCAGTTTTAACTGCTCTGAGTGACTGCAGCACTTAATGTGCTACTGTTGATGTTCTGTATGCAGTACTGCTGCAACAACTCTTGCTTAGCATGGTTCATACCCTCTCTTTCCTTCCCTTTCCTGGTTCTCTTCATGGGATTAAATACTGCTTTTTACTGGATTAAAAGATGCTTTATGTGCATTCCTATTCCCACCTGTTCTTGTATTTTCTATTAAATGTCAGCTTCTGTTGGCAAGCAGTGTCAGTTCCTGTTCTGACTTGTTTTTAGGCAGTCATCTTCATGCTCTTTTCTGTATTTCATTTGAAGAGCAGTGTACCAACAGTTAATTCACTCAGTTTTTTCACAGAACTTTTACAAAAACTTATCCACAAGCAATGTGGCACTGGGTTTTCTAAATTCCACTGGATTTCTGACATGCATAGATGAGATACCATGCGTAGCAGTCCCATATCCTGCTTGGCACTTTACAAACAGTGAATAGGATCTCTGCTGTGCTTAGACTTCTAATAGTCAAGAAACAAAATCATATAGACAGTCCAGCTTTTGCAAAATGGTCACTTGTATGATTTTGTTGTAATTCTATTCTATGCTATTTGTCTTTAAAATCGAAGATCTCAAACTATGGCTTTGTGCCTCTTTGTAAGAATTCTGGTTTGGATATATCAAGTGGGTAACACTGGCATCAGTAGTCAATCCATGATCAAATTAGTTCTGCTTTTGAATAGCCCTGACACTAAGGTTTGCTTCTCTGGATCTGTTCCCTTCTCTTTCAGGAAAGAGAAATCAGGGTGAATGTCCTGATTTATAGGGGCCTATAAAATATGGAGAGAGAGGTAGTATGTGAAGATGCTGGACTCTAGTGGGAGTTGCTGCTTTGTTGCATTAGTTTTTCCAGAGGTAACTTAAAGGCTGTGCTTTGGTGAATCTGGGCAGGTTTGAGACCTGGTGTAAAGAAATTCAGCAAATGTGTGTATTTAAAGAAACTATGCTGTTTATTTTTCGTGGCCTTTCAGTTCAGTCTGAATTAAAGCGACATAGAGTGTTCGTTTGTCATAACTGAAGTCCTGCCACTCCAGTTACTCCTGGAGGAAACCTCTCCAGTTCTTTTGGATGTCTGAAGCATGAGATTCAGATTTGATCAATAGCTCATAAAGGCATTCTGGGCTGTTGCAGTGTGACAGAATCCTTTTTTTCCCAGGACTCTGAAGTCTCCAGAGTTAGCAGTAGCTGGCCACCAAATCTGATTGCTGGGAGTAGCAGCAAGCAATAATTCATGTGACGGAAAGAGCATTTATTGATTATAGTTCAGTGTTATTTAAAAAAATTTCACTTTCAGCCAGAGTAAGGGTGGCCTTACACTTAATACTACTTCAATATTCAAATCTTAAGTACTGGAATTGCTGTCATTTTTAACTTCTGCTTTTCTCATTGTCTGTTCATGTGGATTTAATAGTCTCTTATTTTCTCAAGGAGACAGAGAGCAGCTCAAATACTGTAACAAATGTCTGTGATGTGAAGTTGGATTCTTCTAACTGTACTTCAGACAATCACCCTTCTAACTCCCTAGGTAAAGTGAAAAACTTGTGTGGGGGAAAAACATAACATAAATTAAGAAATATTAGTGGGTAACTACCAGTGGATTAAAAAATTCCCTATGCTATACAGCAAAGTAAATATTGGTTTTGACCAAATGTTTGTCCCTTTGCTCTGGAGAAAGGGCAACTATATAAAAATATTTTGATAGTTTCACTCCTTTTGGGGGGAAGAGGGAGACTTAGTTTTGCAAATATAATATATAAACTGCTGGAAGTCTGTGATAAAGCAAGGCCATCAGCTTAGACCTGGGGCATATTCTTGTAACAGATGACTGCTGAGAAGTTTGAACATTTTTGGATAAAGCTAAAGTTATCCATGTGTATCTAATTGTACAACACAGATGTATCTAAGCCTTCTCCTTTTAGCAATTTCTATAGGTCCTTTTAGAAGATTCTATATATTGATTTTAAATCTGTCAATGAGTTGATCTTTGCACTCTTCCTCTGTTTTGGGTTAGGTGAGAACTTTGTTCCACTTGACATTCATAGGACTGATATGCACCAAAGAACACAAGCATCTGTGTGGATTTCCTTTTGTGAAATTTATAATGAGTATGTGTATGACCTGTTAAGTATCTTATCTGCAAAAACTCAAAGGCGCAAAGTTTTAAGAATTTGTGAGGATCAAGGAGGAAATTGTTACATTAAAGGTAATTGTACTGTTTTATGAGCTAGGCAGTTTCACAGAATTTCTCTGTCGATCAGAAGTGTATGTAAAAGATCTCTTTTTGCAGATTTAAAGTGGATTAATGTTCAGAGCACTGAAGAAGCCTGCAGACTGCTAAAAATAGGAAACAAGAACCGAAGCTTTGCCTGTACTAGAATGAATGAGCAATCAAGTAGAAGGTTTGTTCCTCTAATTATAAGCATACTCTGTCCCTTTTGAGGGGAAGGGAGGGGACTTTAGAATATGTGTGAAATGGACTACTCTTCAGTAATAGTTTAATACTTCCCTTGATTATTATGGTTTTGTTATGAAATTCTCTCTGAAAGAGAACTAGGAAAGACTCTGTGACTAATAATAGCTGGACTCAGGTTGCTGTTCATGTCTTTGGACAACCAAAAGGCACTCAAAAATGGATGTGATTTGATCTAACAGGGCTATGCATCTTGGCAACTGCTAGTGGTGCTGACTGAGAATGGCTGGCTGTGTGAGGAATGATGAATGATGTTGAAGGAAAAGCTGGTTAATTTCTCATAACTGGCAGTATAATTCTTGGAAACCTGGAGCCTGTCACTAGGGGATATAGGAAAGAGCAAGTCTTGCTAGATTTTCTAGATGCTTTTAGATTGCTGTGTTCAGGCTGAGCTTACTTGGTATCTGAAGAATTAAACTCCTATCTTTTTACCAAGCTCTGGATAGGGATGAGGGAGAATCTGGCTCTTGATGGAGTGAGAGGAAATAGAGAAGGTTATATAATTTCTATTGCAAGTGCCTCCTTTCTTGATTTTAATGACCTCTTAATAATTTGCCCTTTAAGTGTTGAAGGGCCATGTTTTATTTTTAGCTAATACAATCATAGTGTTACTAAGCCTGCTTTTTTCTCTAAAAAGCAAGAGTTATGTTGTTCTGTATTAGCTAAAGACAGTGCTATTAAGTTTCATGCTGTTTTATACCTAGAATGCCCACTGCTTAAGGCATGTACTGAAGATGTTTGTGTGCTGTGTTTCCAGATGAATCAGAAAAAGTGGGCCCTTCTGGTTTTGTGACTTTTCTCTTTGGTTTCAGGCAGCATGTCCACTGCCTGCATCGATTGTTGTCTAAACGAGAGTTACTGGGTTTTCAAGTGTTACAAATTCAACCTTTCTGGAAAACAGAATTATTTCAAAACTGAACAAGTAACTGTGCATATTGAAGTAGGCAAAATTACAGGACTGTAGAACTTGAACTTATTCCCTGCTCTGCACCATTTGTTTCTGAGTTAATCTTTCAGATTTGCTGAGTTCAGATACTGCCTAAGGTTTTCTATATGAAGTGGCTACATGACTACTCATCTTTTGATCAGTAGACTTTAGTGAACAGGTTTCAGTTTTTTCTCCAAGATAGTTTGTAGGCTTCATGTGATATTTTTCCTTTTCCTGTGTGCAAAGAAATAGAAAGGCATAAAATACAGCTTTTATTGCTTTTTGCTACTGAAGCTATGCATTGCAAAAATAACTAATGTATTAAGGTAACTAGTGAATTAATTCTTGTCCTTTCTTCAGCACTGAGCTTTCTGTAGCATACAAATTTTACTTTGCTTCAGTGACTCCTTGATTTTCATAACTGGTTATTAAAAAGGACTTCTTTCCATTCCAGTCACAGTATATTTTCCATCAGGCTACTCAAGCTAACTGATGAGCATCAGCCACATGTTCTTGGAGTATCAGAGTAAGTGAATGCTTCGTGTGATTACCAGGAATGTAAATATTTTGGAAAAATTAATAAGGTGTAAGCATGCCAAACTGGTGAAGTTTCTGATAATAAGCAAATTCTCTGAGAATTGAGAAGGAAATCAGAACTCCACTGAGCACATAAACTGACTGGAAGCTCAACAGGGACAAGCACAGAAACGTTTTCCTGTCCCTTACTCGAAGGTTTTGCTGGAGCAACTCTGCCAGTAATGTGTAAATTGAGGAAAATGTATATTGTCTCCTATAATGGGCAGGTGGTGGCAGAGTAAGACTATGTAGCACCAGACTATGTGTCCTGGTAAGCAGAATTCAGGTGTGTGGCTGAGAGAGGGTGATCTCTACAGCTGGAGGGCAGCAGTTGGTGCTGAAGGCCGAAGGTGCAAGGCTAGGCCAGTCTGTCTTTCTGCCCTGGGACCAGACTAGACTTTATGGGTGGAATGTTTGTGCCAACACATTTGCTGTGCTCCTAGAATGTTAATTAAAATCCATCATCCCAAAAGAATGCTGGTGACATGCTGGTCTCAGACTGCTCCATGGTCCAATGTACAGTAAGAGGGGATCATCAAAGGATTTGCTTAAAAACTGCTCTCCATTACTGTAAAATGCTAATGGAAGTGCACCCTGTGAGAGCAGTGTTAAATCCTTACACTTAAATCTCTACTCTTTTATGGTTTAGAGGAAGCAGCCTAATCTTCTGGCCTGAAGCCATTTAGATAGCTTTTTCAGGATGGTGTGTCTTTTTTTTTCTTCCGGTTAATTTAGCTTGATACAGAAAAATGAAGACGGCCTGTAACAGAATGTTTTAGTTCAGTCCTGGCTCCTACTGATTTCTCTTGTGTCTGCTGAGCAGAGATGGTAATAAATATATCTCACTGTGAGACAGCACCTTTAAATGTCAGATGTTACAGTGATAAATACTCTTAAGAAAAGATAACTTGAGAAAATGACTGTATCTATATTTTTACTGTTCTCTGTCGTAGTGTCTGGCAAAGCTTGCAGCAGCTGCTAGGTGAATGACAGAGTTTGTATATTGCTTAAGGAAGAAAAGAGCTTTTCATCCTGTACTAGAAAGGATAAAGAACATAAGGCTTTTATACATTTTGAAATACGTGCCTTAATAATTTGTGCAGGACTTACATTAGCTTACATCAGTATGAAAGGTTATGATCTTACAAATTATTTTTTTAAAACAAATTGATGTATGAGTGAGTAATGATTTGGTCACATAAATTATCCAGTTTCCAGAGCTTCCTGTCTTTCAATAGCTTTCCTAATATAAAATAAAATTTATTGAATTCCTTAATTATCCAGGATGATTTTCTGATTGTAACCTATTGTGCCATGAGGGACAATTTCAGTGGTCTGAGTTTAGTAGCACCTAATTGCTGTAGCCAATCAAAGAGCTCTAAGGTGAAATGGGAAGGACTTGATGTGTGTGTTTTGGATAACTCTTTCATGCAGGTTGTCTTTCTGTGACTTGGCTGGTTCAGAGAGGTGTAATAAAACACATGTCTTTGGAGACAGACTCAAAGAAGCAGGAAATATTAATAATTCTCTTCACATCCTTGGAAAATGCATTGCAGCATTGAAGCAAAATCAAAACCCAAAGTAAGTGACAAGTTATTTACATGTCAAGTTTTAGGTGGAAACACTAAGTATCCCTTTGTTTCTGCAAGAAGTTTGCACAGAGAAAAAAAATGGAAATCTACAAAATCTTTTAAGTCTTCTTTATTATAGGTGTCACTGGAATACCTGCAAAGAATGTTTTCTCCATAACTGGTGTTTGTGGAGAGCAAAAAGAGGCAATTTGCAGCAAACTACCAAATTTTTTTTTAGTGTATGTATATGAACAGTACACCTTTGTGTTCCAAGCTCCAGTTTTGTCTTCTTCCCTTCCACCTGCAAATTATACAGGTAGATTCACCAGGCAGCTCATGGATAACCTTTACTTAACTTTTGGCTTGTTCCACTATCTACTTTGGAACACTAGGGAAGTGTGATGCAGGCACTATGCTACTTTTATTTAAATAGTTCAGTTTGTTGGAGAGCCTACGAAATCCAGGAAAGACCTTGCTCTTTGATGTAAAATAACTTAGGCTTAAATATGACCATCCTACTGGATCTCTTTCCTGAGAGAAACAGAATTAAGATAAGCTACAATAGCCCACAGTTTTACAATTTTTATGTTGTTTCACAATTTTCTTTTTTTTTTCCCTCCCTGAGGATGAAGCCAAGCTATATTCCATTCAGAGAGAGTAAATTGACTCGTCTGTTTCAGCCATTTTTTTGTGGGAAAGGCAAAGCTTGCATGATTGTAAACATCAATCAGCATACTTCCACATATGATGAAACACTGCATGTGATGAAATTTTCAGCTATAGCCAGACAGGTAAGAGTGTATCTCTTTTCTCTGCTATTCTGCATATTGGTTTTTTGTTGTTACTAGTGATCTGTGAAATGATCAGGTTGTATGGATTTGAGTGTGATTTGGATTCTTGATTCATCATATTAGCTCTTCTGCATGTGGCCTCTCTAAAAGGCTTCTAGCGGGTCTTGCCTGTCTTCAAACCTATTTGTGGTAAGAAGTTTAGACAATTACAGGTGTCTGGCTGTTCAGTTCAACACCACTGATGTTCTGTGTAAAACACAGGGCATTTTCAGATATGACTGGTTTATACCATATATCTGAGCAAATGCAGGATTTCAATTCAAACTTTTGGTGAATTATTTAACCTGGGTGCAGTTAAACATCCATTGCACAAGATGAGTCGTTTGCAACTTCTTGGGCAGTTGGAGGTAGTAAAAGGAGTGTCATTTTATTTTGTAGTCCAAATAAGATCTTTTGCAACTGCATTGCTCCTATTTGATTAAATGCAAGTAATTAATAATAAAAAGTGTCTTGGCAACCCTTTCCTCCATCTCCTTCAATACCCTTGGGTGGATCCCATCCAGCCCCATAGACCTTTGTGTATCTCTGTGCTCTAGCAGGTCAATGACCATTTCCTTCTGGATTATGGAGGCCTCATTTTGCTCCCTGTCTGAAATCTCCCATTAAATTCAGGATTTGGGGTAGATGTTTGGCCTCAACATGAGTCAAGTTCTCTGAATCTCCTTCTTTCAGGGAGTGGGATGGTGGGCTATGCTGTGTTTCATGGCAGAAATACAGTAATTGTTTTAGTCTGGAGCCACAGATTAGTTCTGGCATGTTATTACAAATCTGTAATAACATGTCTAATATGATCTCAGAGAGAAAGATTTTTCTAATTTTCTTCAGGTGTGATTTTTGTTATAAATGGTACTGTGGAGACAAACTTCTCTGATATGTTGTCCTATGACATAGTTACTTAAAATCTTTATGCATGCATTTCTGAATCCTGAGGTCATGGTGTTTCAGGAAGGGTCAAATATTGTAGGGATTTTCTGCTTTTCATTAACTTTGCAGGAAACTACACCAGACCCTTCATATTTTAGAGGAAGAGAAACCACCTGTCTAGACAAGGATGCTAAGTTTGCTAGCAGATAATATTTCCATTTTCACTCTTTCTGGCGTACTTAAGTCTTATATTAATATAAAAATTATATTGCATTTTAGAAATCTTCTATGAAATCTTAATAATATAAGAATTATGTTATATTGATAGACTTTTTTCTGCTAAAAGGCATGTAAGCTTTTGTTGACATTAATGTAGTCATTAAATATTGTGTAAATACAGAAATGCATTCGTGCCTCTTCTTCCTGATATTCTGATACCTGCAATATTGACAGCATTGGTAAATCAACTCTGGATTTTTCAGGTTATCCAGACAATCCTGCCCAAAAATTTTGGTTATTTTCCACCAAAGCTAGTTGGAGGTGATGGCAAACCTGTCATGCACTTTGATGCTAACACATCTGTAGGTGACTTTGCTGACAGTACTGAAACCTCTGTGGAAGAGGAAGTGGACATCACCATTCTGAGTCATGAGGTAAATGCATGTCTACTTAGAACTGCACCCAGGAAAGCAATTGCTATTATTTCTAATATTGTTTTAGCATGAGAGATGTGCTGGAAGCTGCATCAAATGGGAAGTTTTAAGTTTCTGTTCAGTATCAGACTGACTAGACTTGGAGTGGCCTACTTCAGTGTAGCTGTGGAAGAATGCCCTGTGGCTTTCTAGTTAGGTCAAGTGCTAAATTTGGAATTCAACTGATTGCCCAGAAAGAAGACTAAGGATGCAGTACATATCTTTAAAATAACATAATTTAGTTTATTGTGCTTTTTTTTTGGAAACAGCAGTAACGAGTTAAGATGCAGCATTTTTTTAAAAAAGATATACAATCTAATAATAAGAAACTGTAAAAATCAAGTAGGCTTTATGTTATGCTGTACAGACTAATATTTAAATGCCAAAACAGAAGTAAACTTTTTGATAGCAAACACTATCAAGATGGACACAGTATGTATTTGCAATAGAAATTCATGTTTGAAAATATTTAAACTTCGGTGCAGACCCTCCCAAAACATAGGCTTGTTAAAAGTACCCTCTGTGGATAGCTGCCTGTATGAATATTTTGTTTGAGATGCATGTCAATATGTGTTTCAGTCTTGGTTTTTGAACTGAAATGTTTAAAATTTAGGACCTCTTGAAAGCTGCAGAGGACTTAAAGGAGAAGTTTGTTGCAGAAAGGCAAAGCAAGCTCCTTCTGGAGGTGAAGATACGTAAAGAGATGGCAGAAGCAATGTTTCGACAGCTGTTGGAAACAGAGGAAGCCTGGAGGCAAGTCATATTGCACTCTGCTTTGAGGCTGAAAGAATTTCACATGTATAAATGCATACATATGGATGTATATACATCTGTGTGTATATTCAGGACATACCTACTCATGTTATTTACAAAAGATAGGGCTGGACAGTTTCAAAACCTCTGAAGGAAAGGGAAGAAAGAACATTAAACTTGTACAGATCAGCCTCTTCCCACTTACAATGAGAAAGTAATCCTGTTTTCTGCTGACCTTTTGTCTGTTTAATTTGTAATTACTGGAGCTTGTCCTGGCTTGTTATTACTACTTAGCAGATGTGGAAGATTGTTATAGGTACCCCACAGAGACTTATGATTCTTCCAAACCATACACTCTGTCAGGTTAATATGCATGCATGTGCCTAAGGTAGTTTGAATCGTATCTCTTTTGAGCTCCTCTGCATGAATTATGAACCTTGTTAGTTTACTATCTTAAAAATTGCTGAGGCTCCCTGCACTGATGTTAATAATTTAGGATTTTTTTTTTTTCAAGTTCAGATTCCTCAAGTTGAGTTCACTTCCTCTTAACTCTTCTTTAAATCAGTTTCCTGCTGTTTGTATCGTTAACAAAAATTAACACCAGGTTGCCAGCTGAGCACATTATGGTTTAACACCTGCACTAGCTTTAAAATTGTTTGATTGCCTTTAGCCAAACACATGAATTAGCATTGATGCTTCTTCTCTATTGAAATGATGTTCTGCATCACTGATGGGGCATGTTTTTAAATTTTGACAGCAATGGAGTAATGTGTAATGTATTGAAATAATAGGCGGAGAGGGACTCCTCCCAAGAGTATGAAATGACAGAACAAGGGGGAGTGGATTCAAATTGAGAGTTGTCTTAGAATGGTTGTTATGAAGAAGTTCTTTACTGTGAGTGTGATGAGGCACTGGAACAGGTTGGCCAGAGAAGTTGTAGATGCCCCACACGTGGAAGTGTTTAAAGGATGTGTTGGAAAGATCTAGTGAAAAGTGTCCCTCACCATGGCAGGGAGGTTAGAATTAGATGATCTTTAAGGTCCCTCCCAACCCAGGCCATTTTATGATTCTATAAAGATGAATTTGGCATTTATCTTAAATGGGGAAAAAAAAAAAACAACCCAACCAAACCCAAGGTGAAAGATTCCTCCAGGACACTTGCTTCAAATATAACATCTAAATGGGTGTGGTCAATTCTATTGCTATATGTTGGTGGATTTTCTTATAATTATTTTTGACAGGTGTTAAGTGTGTATTCTTCTATAGAACTTTTCTTGGTATACGCCAAGTGGAAGTTACACTTTGGTGCAAGTCTGTAGGATCATTGAGATTAAAAGGAGAAAAAGTACTTCTTTATTTTTTTGTTTCACTATTTGATTAGAGAAATAACTTTAATATTGGCAGTTGAACACGTGGTCAAATGTAATAGCTGGGATGCAAAGATATCATAAATAACTAACATGTTCCCTTCAGCAACCGCTTGGAGGATATGAAAGACAGTTATGAAGAAAAACTCGAGAGCAAATTTGAAATGTATAAAGAAGCCATTAAGAAACATGCCTATATGTGTGCAATGGAACAAATTGAAGACCACTATGTTCCCATAGAAGAATTTCTAGCTGAACAAGAGAAAGTTGAGGTATGACATGACTGCCATTAAAGTATGTTCTAGCCTCTTAACTGTAGATTTTGCTTTTCTTTAAGAGAATCACTCTGGGATTTTGAATGTAACACTAAACAGGGAGAATAACTAGCAGTTCAGCTGTGCTGTTCTGTGTTCAGTGCTCACCATAAGCATACAGATATCATCTCTCTGGCACCACCACCTTTAGCACACCTAAACCTCATGATCTTTGAGGGCACAGTTCAGTTAGATCCAAGTCCTCTTTATCTTTGTGGTGCAATGATTGAAACACCCAGGGGAATGATGTATACAGGAGTCTGGCTTTCTAGAGCTCTTTGGGATCATAGGATGTAGAGTAAAATGCTGCTGTGAAAGGGTGATGGGGAATTTGTTACAGGATAGCCATTTTAATTATAACTGATCCCTGGTCTGGAGGTGGTGAGAGGATTGTGGGATAAGAAAATGATGAGAAATCAAACTTCATGCAGGAGAGAACTGAATTCCCTGAAGGTACTTAAACATAGAATTGCTCAGAGCTGGCATTAGTAAGTTGCTAGTCCTTTTGCAATGCAGCTATGAGCAACTCAGTTTTCTAACCTCTGCATAGATGTGCATCCAGGCAGCAGATGAGCCCTGTGGGTCTTGTTGTTATCGGAAGGTTTTTAGTGGAAGAATAGAACAGCTGTGGTGTCCACCAGAGGAATTTTCTCACTGCACTCTCTTGGATAGGCAGGTTCGTTTCAAGACATGAGAAGTGGGTTTCTCTTGTAGTTTGTGATATATAAATGTTTCTGCTTTTACTTTCACTTTTCAGCACTCCATTCAGGTGCTGCCTGTGTTTTTCAGCTCCTTCCCATTTGTCCTTTTTCCTCACTTAGACTGTTTTTATGTTCAGTTAAATCCTAGCTATACACTATATTAAAGTGCATGAAAAGAGTTAACAGTGCTCTTATACTGGCCAAGAGGCTCATAAGGGAAGATTCAAAGAGCAAGATGCTTTTGGTAGCAAGTCAGATAAGAAACCATTGAAATCCCTGAGATGTGGAAGGGTTAGTTGACAAAGAAGAGCCCAACATGAATCTGAGTGGGCAGCTTTAGAAAACCAGAATTAGATGAATAACTTTTCTAGATGATGCCGCTCATGATTTCTCACTCTGAAATACCACCCCAGCAATCTGACAGATACATTTTAATCTGAAACTCTTTCCCAGTATCACATGAAGTACCTTAGCTAGCAAGCTACCTCGCAACAATGTTTAGCACAGACACACTAAAGTTTCCTTTCTGCCATGTGGTTACTTTTAGTGCAGTTTGGAAATCCTCAGACTGGAAGAGTTGGCTCCTGCATAAGGAAACTTTCCCCTAGATGGTTTTGTGACCTGAGTGTTATCCCTCACTGTGATTTCCTAACCATAATCTGTGAAATAATGTAAAATTGGATATGCAGTAACGCATCAGATCAAGCAGAAATGCAGACAAATTCTGCCATATGACCTTATTTTTTTCAGGATAGAGAGAGAAAAATACTGCAGTTGCAAAGGCAACTTGATGAACAGTCAGGGAGGCTGTTGGCTCTGGGAAGTCTGAGCTCGGATATTCCAGCTACTGAAAATAACATGGAACCAGGTAGGAATGTAATCTGTGTATTCAAAGTTCAGTTTACTTCTGGTAATGTGTATAAACAAACAAACTTTTCTTTTGCCTATAGATCCTATGGACAGCACAGTGAAGAGAGCCAATGAAGCATTGCAGAAACAATGTGAAGAGAAGGAAGAGGTAGATCTTGCTTAGTATTTATCTAGGGATAATGATTGTAAACTCTGTCATGGTTCAATGCTTTAAAATGTGCATTTTAGACAAAAGCACAAAGATTCCTGCAAATGGGCATTGAGCTGAAAAAGAAAAAAAAGCCCTTGCTCAGTTGTGGATGACTTTTGGCAGGGACTCTGCTGGTTTTATTTTGGTTTTTATTTTTAAAACCATTTGCTACTGTAACAAGTCCTGGTGAGTGTGGTGTGAGTTGGAAGTATAGGAAGTATGTTTAGCCTTGTGTTGGAATTTATTGTAAATATTGCTGCCGTGACCTCAGTGCTTTCCTTCCTGAAATGCTGCCTGCTTCTGCACAGGGGAACAGTTACAGAATCTGATAATAGTTTAGATTTTAGAGCTAAAGTCAAAATAGTGCCTGAAAGCAGTCCTTCCTGGAAGTACTCAAGTCTACTATGGCCCTAAACTTAAGTAAAGGTGAATACCTCTTCTTCAAACAAGATCTGTGTTCTGAATACCACAGAGAGGTGGGAATTATGGAAAACATTAAGTTTTAAGTATGCATTTTTATTCTATTCTTTGAGTGATGATCTTGTAAAGATACAGTTTGTTGCCCATGTTTAAAGAGGATGGGGAGAAGGGAAGAGATAAGTCTTGCTTCTTTCTCTAATATCAAATATGAGTAGGGATTGGAGAAATAGTTCCAGCTGGTTCTAATAAACCATGTAAATCAAAGTGAACTTCAATCCCTTTCTATTGAGAAAGAATACTCCAAAAATAACTTTTTCCTTACCAAGTTTAATATTTCATGCTATGGCTGTAGCATTTGTTTTCCACCTCTGTTTTTGAGAGATCTACATCATTTTCCCATGTCACTTTCAAATTTTGGTGTAAGTTTGGCTTTTATGCTTGTTATGTGTGTACAGTTATTGTTTTGTGTGGCTAGAAAATGTTAGAAGGATGAGATTGATTCCTGGCAAAAATGGAACGGTTTAAACCAGCTGATTCCATCAGTGCCTTTCTGCTGCTTTGCCTCAAAGAGCAGAGCATGTGTGACTTGTAATTCACCACTTTTGTTCTTCCCATTCAGCCATTAAACATGGGCAAAGGGTGTGAGTTTAAGAAGTTTCCAACTTTGTAGAAGTAAATTAACGGTAACATCTATTTTTCTGCTTCAGAATCTCTTTTGCCTCTTGGGGTTTAGGTTTAATCGATTAGTATTCCTGTCAGAAAGGTGAGTCCTCTGTGGCAACTGTGTTCCAGTTCTTTATATGAATAGTGTTAATGAGAAAAAAGTGTTCTTTTAACTACTCTTACTGAAATGAAGCAGGCTGCTCCAGATGCAGCTTAGTCTGTGCTACTGTTCATTGATTGGTATGTCTGTAAATCATAGCAGCTTCAACACAACAGCCTTTGAATGCTCCAGCTGTATTTTATCACCTGAAATGATGAGCTAGGACATAGGAGGTTGAGAGAAACAGACTTTCTTGTTTTGATCTTGCAGTTTGCACTGTTCTAGTCGTAAAACAAAATTTATGTAAAACATGCTGTTTTGAACTTCCATGTGTATGGGCTTTATTTTCAGCTTATAAAATCTCTGAAGTTGAAAATACAGAAACTAAATGAAACCCTGCTGGAAGCTAATGAAGGCTACAGAAAAATGGCAGAAGAAAACAGTCAGCTGAAGCACACAATCATGCTCAAGGTTAGTCAGTGGTTTAAAAACATCTTTAATATGGCTTGTACCTGTAGTTGTACTGGATGTTTCTGCATCTTTTTACATGTAAAACCACTGTTAAACTAGCAATTTGTTTTGATGTTAGCGTTTTTTTCGGTGCTTAACTTCCTGAATTATGAGCTCAGAGCCCTTGCATTTCACTACTTGACTCTGAATCTTGTAAAACAAAACTAATTTTTCAACTTAAGTGATAGGCTGCCAATAGGGTAACTCTGACAAAGCCTGCTAATCTAAGGTTGTCTTGAATTATTGTCAAGCAAAGAAAACACTACTTAGAACTCATCATGAGGCATGTTGCTGAGGCAAGCAAAGTGTCAGTGCACAAGTGTTACTGCAACAAGGCCTAAGGATCTATGCCTTTGAAACTATACTGATGGTCCTGCCAGAAATGGCCAAACTGGATGAGAGATGCAGGCAGAGAAACTGTTTAATATAGAAATAGAAATATTTCCTTCAAAAGCAGGGACTTCCTAAAGTTTACAGCACCTGACCTCAGTTATCAACTAGATTCCTAAACAAAAAGAATGAAACTTTTGAACCCTTGGCACTTTGAATCTATGCCTCACTTATAATCTGCAGGTATAATAACTGCTTAGTGATATCTTTCTTTGAACATTAGATTACTTTCTGCATACTTTTTAGTTTAAATCTGAGACTGAAAATTATTTGACTTGAACTTTTTAATTGGAAGTTACCTTCCTATCCATTCTTAATAGGAAGGTGATTTTGTTAACCACAGAGATCAGAGAGTGTATTCTGCCCAGTGGAAGCATTTATTCAGTCCTGGTTAGCAGACTTATGCCATAAGAGTTTTGATTTGGCCAGTTTTGCTTTCAGAAACTGCAAGGCAGGAAAGCTACCTTTATCTGATTTCCCTAGAATAACATCAGTTCTTTGCAGAGTGTGGCAAAGCATTTTAGCATCAGCTTTAGTCAGACTTGGTGTTTAACTAGATTTTATGGCCCAGTAGTTTGCTGGGTTTCTAATTACTTTGATGTAATTTAGAGGAAATGGGGGCTGAATGGCCATATGACATAGTAATAACAAAGGTGTTTATGGGTTTCATAAAATAATGTGAACCAGAAAATTAACTGCATGAGAGAGACCATGCAGTGTTCACATACTTAACACAGCCTTATCCTCACAGGACCAAGAAATGAATAGTCTTCAGAACTGGGCTAAACGTGTTCTGGAGCTTGAAGAAACAGTGTCTTCCCTGCAAAAAGAGCTTGAAGAACGGAAAAAGCATTTCTTTGCAGAGGAGTCAAAACAGCAGAAACCCAGGAGAGGTTTGCTGGCTAACCTGAAATCCACAGTAGCATCCACTGCTAGTACACCTCCTGGTAAAGGCTGGGGGAAATATGAAGAGGCTTCACCCTATTCAAGAAAACAAGCACTGTTGCCTCATAAAGCAAAAGAATAATATTTGATCAATCCAAGTGTGCATTTACTGGGCTTCTTTATTAGTCTTAAACTGTTGGCAGCTCTTTCTCACTCTTAGAGATGCCATTTTCACTGTCATGTTGACTGACAGAGAAATGTTTAATACAGAACTTTTTTTAATTGAATCAGAGTTGAATTTAGAGCTATAAAAGTTTGGGCCTTTTAAAAGCACAAAGACATGCTTTTACTGTTGATATTGGGATGTGATTTGAGAAATATATATATTTTAATTCTGGAGTAACTGCTGTCATGGTCTTCTGTACTGATAAATGTGTGGTTCATGCATAGTGGGATATCCCTCATCTGCTGTTCATTATGTTTTTAAGTTATTTTATTTCATTGCTGATACCTAGAAATCAGATGGTTTGTAAACTTAATCCTAAGGAGTTAAAACAGCGTGGTTCTTCAGTTAATAGTTTGGTTTCGACCTGGAGATTCCTTGCTTGGGACCAAACTAAGCAAACTGCTAAAGAAGGCCACGAAATGAAATCTGATCTGGCTCCTTACTATTTCTCAGCTAACTTGGATTTGTAAAGAAATTCGTTTTAATAAAATTTGAATTTCCCCTAGGAATATGTATTAAACTTTGAAAAATGTATTAAATAAAATTTTCCATTGCTAAATTCAGCTCTGACTCTTCATTTTATAAATCAGCAAAACCAAGATAAGGAAAGATGATTAAATTAGAGCCCAGATAAGTGATTGACATAGCATGGTCTTGAGTTGAAAGAATCATATCCTTGATTATATTACTTAGCTTTTGTCTAGTAGCTTAAGGATGGAAGACTGGACCATGATGAAGTTTGAAATAGTTTTCCTAGAGCCCTTTGCAGTCAGTGAAGGTGATGGGTTTTTTAACCACTGTGGGAAGTATACAATGCTTGTAATTGCTGGAGCTTTGCTTTGGAATCTGTAAGTAAATTGGATTGATCAGTCCCTGTAATGGTGTTTCTCACAGTGGAAGGGGACTGAGTTCCAAGCAAGAACTTCATTCTCCCTGGGGAGACAGTAGGTGGTGCAGCCTTCCCATGTGACAGGAGGACAGCCCTTCTCTGCTGTGACTCCTCTTGCCAGGTCCTTGAGAATTTTGGGTTGGTGTGTGATCAGTAATCACTCTGACATCTGTTTAACAAGGCTGTAGAGGCTGTACTTCAGCCATTGCTTTGCTCATGTTTTGAACTGTTTCTGTTAAATACAGGGTTATCTGGCTTTAGTAGTTCTGAGGGCCTATAATCCCTGCAAGGTAGAATTTCTAAAATATTTTTCTACTCCCACATAAACTATTCCAGCTTTTAAAAAATATTTTGATGTAGTTATATGAGACACTGAATGTTGATCTCTTGAATAAGAAAGCTGTTACATACAAATTGCTTTAGGAAAAACAATTAAAACAGAAGTTTAAAAATCATCAGAAGGGGCTAATATGGGAAAATTTCATTAATACCATTTCAAATGACCTCATGCTGCACCTTGGCAGCCTGTCTAGTAACTTTATGTACCACTACCAGTAACCTCCTATTCCCTGAGAAACTGTTCTCTCTATGTTCCCTCATAGTTCCCAGAGCTCTTTGGTTGGCTACAGGAAATGGTTTGAAAGACTAAGTTACATTATCTTGAGCTTTTTTTTCTTCTTCCTTTTTTTTTTTTCAGTCTTAAAATAAAATGAAGCCTGTAGTGAACTACTGGCCATTACTGAACTGTTAAAGTTTTTCCAAGATTTCTAAAGCAGAGTGTAGCTATTGCATGTTTGAAAAGCTGTTCGAGAAGCTGTTTTCAAGAACAGCTGGGGGTTGGTTTCTTCTCTTCACACCCACCAGCACAATAACAAACCACAAGAAGGATGCAAACATGGTTGGTTGGTCCTTTTCAGTTTCTCAAATGTGACTGGCTGTAAGGAAAGCAGAATCCATTACTCTTGGTAGTGGTCATTATCAGAGATTCCTCTGTTCCACATGAAGCTGCCACTGGGCAGAACATCAGCTTTGTTTGTTTGATCTCAAATTACTACCATACAACTTGCTTCAGATTAAGTGTTTATTAAAATTGAAAATCACCATACAATAGAAACTATTTACATATTTAACTGATAGTCTGCTTACACTGCACAGTTTGACTGAAGGAAGCCACTGGAAAAGAAAAGCCACGAATACTTCTGCTGCTGAGCTTTGACTGCAGGCACACTGAAGCTTTTTCAGAAAGGTTTTAAGCTTCTGCAAAGTACCATTTGCCTAAATAATTGGGCTGAAGGTGGCAAAGATGTGTACTGGATTTCAGTTGTAAGAACCAGTGATGCTTTGAAAAAGAAGTAATCTATGCTGTGGTTACATTGCAATTGCACTAGCTCATCTGTTTGGGTAAGTAACTTGATAGAACAATCCAATGTAAAGAGCTTAGCAAATCCCATTCACTTTAAGAATTAGACTTGTAATACTGAGCAACAAATGACAGTGTCACTGCAATGTAACTCGATATCCTATTGCATGTTTCCACAAATTGTTTTTGATAGAGCTAGTTTTAGCTTTCAAACAGATTTGAGGTTAGTTGATTAAAGCAACAAAAATATAAGGAATATTCTTGAATAACCACAGAGGACTAAAAATTAAGATTAAAATATTTTCACTGGTAACAGTTTCAGCAACTGCAATGAAAGTATTAACTTCCTTCAAAATCCTGTGCTTTTCCATGGACTTCATATGATGACTTTGGCCTTGTGGGAAGCTGAAGGCTGAACACAGAGTGAGGTGTGCTGCCACGTCTGCAGTCATGTGTGTTCGTCTTGCACTTCTGCATCTGTGATGGGTTTGCAATGCTTTGAAAATGATTTTAAATTGAGAGTTTTACAGCAGTAAAACAGAACTTTTTTCAGAGTAAAGAATTACATATATAACTCTTCCTCAAAGGAAACCTTGTTTTAGAAAGTCTTACAAGAGGTGACAGTATGCCTGATACTAATGTGAAATAACAACGATATAAAAATAATTTTTGCAATATGCTGTATTTCAAAAAAGGTGATTTAAGAACATCACCATGTCTTAAATCTGTAAGTTCTCCTTTGTGACTTTTTGTTTTGAAAACAGCTGCTCATGCATCCTCTCAACCCCTTTCTCAAGGTCTCCTTGTAACATTACATGACTTAGATCCTAAGAACATCTTGTCAAGCTGTACCAGGGCACGACTGCTTTCCTTCCTTCTCCCTCCCCACCCCAAAAAGCTTGTTTCCTTTGGGGTGTTTCTACAGTTGCAAAACCACAGAGCTTTTAAGGAGAACTTGAAGCTTTAGAGGAACTGTTTTAATCAAATAAAAACATGATTTCTCTGCAGAATTATTCTTTCCTTCAGTATTTCAGCTTCCACACTCCGTTAAGACATTTGAATGCGTGAAGTAACTGGTTTGAGCAGTCTGTTCTGAAGATAGTCTGTGCCAATGCTCTGTGGCAATAGAAAAAGTGTTCTTTGTTCTATGGCTGTTGCTGATACTGCCCTTCTGTTGCTGTGTAGAAGTCATCAAGTACACTCTGTAGGTAATCAAAGGTTGGCCTTTCTTCTGCTTTGTCTTTCCAGCATGTTTTCATGATATCATAAAGCTCAGCCGGGCAGGTTTCCATGCGTGGCATTCGGTACCCACGCTGAAGAGCAACCATCACATCAGAATTGCTCATACCTTCAACACAAAAAAAAAAAAAAAAAGAAGAAAGATTTGATGAAATTATCTCTGTTCCTAGAGAAAATATTTTTTCTTGTTTTCTACTTCACTGTAGTGAAGATCTTCACCCACTAGTATAAGACCCTTGCTATTTGTTAAGGGTAGCTCCCAGCATGAGCTCAATAAACAAGGTCAAGGTGTGCACCAGCAATGAGACTTGCTCTGAAAATCCTGGTGGGAACCTTTCCATTTCTGCAGCTGAGCATCACAACTTCGTTGGTGCCAAGTCTAACAAGACTGTGAGAAAAATCATGATTCTTGTCTCCAGAACCATCTCTGTTCCATTCTTCTGACCAGTTCTGTTCCCATTTATTATGCTTCCTGTGGTGGTGTGATTCCCAGCAAAAGCCTGCCCTGGCACCAGCCTCTATCTGTAGCTGCAGAGCTAATGCTCTGCTTGCTGGCAACCATTCTGAGATGGAGAGCAGCCTCCCTGCTTGACCACTGTGCCAGGCAGCCCAAAACTTTCAGGTTCTCTTTTACATCAGCTTTTGTGTAAATGCTGTTGATTGCAAGATACTGGACAGTCACTAATGAAATCTTTAATTGTAGTAAGTAGTTCCCCATCTTGTCCTATTCTTGTCATGCAAAACCATCTTGCCATCTATGCTGAGCTTTGCTTTTTTTCCCTGCTATGGTATTTCTTTCAGAGGATAAGAACTGTAAGTACCAGCAGTGCATCCTACATCTCACATGCCAGTTAATGTCACATGAGAGGGCCCTGCCCTGGGCTCCAGCCTCCTCCCTGCTTTTTTTTTTCTAATTTCCTGTCACCTCTCCCCCCTTTATCAAACCCTTGAGAGACTGGCTCACAGAACAATTTCAACACCTACTCTCAGAAGGTCAGCTATGCTAGGGCCAGATTTTGCTATTTTAGGCTCACCACTTCCTACCCAGAAACCTGCCTTTGAGCTTGTCCCTTCCTCTGCAAATCTAATCAACCCAGTGGCTGCATTACCTTCTCTGGACACAGACTCTTTTTGTACTCGGTGACTGCTGTTTGTTCTGATGGCTGGGCATGCAGGAAGCACCTGTGCTGCAGCCTAGAGATTCACTCTCACCAGAGAAGGCTTTCCCCTTTGAGAAGGGCATCCCAGATCTCTCAGCCACTGGCCACTCCTCAGGATAAATGCTCCATGTGGTGCAGTTCTGCCCAAGACTACAGTTCCTCAAGGTTTTCTCAGGCCATTCAGCCTCTGGTCAGGGCCATGCAGGACAGACTCCTGCACATATCAGCTCCCCAGAGGTGCAGGGACAGCAGCTCTGCTTGGCTGAGGGGAGGCAGGGAAGGTTCTGCTCTGAGCAAGAGCAAGAGTGGAGATGCAGATGTGGTGCTCCCCTGCAGCCTTGGTGCAGCTCTGCTGCTGCAGACTGTGCAGACCCTTGCATGTACTGTCTGACTGCTATGGCTACGGTTTAAGCCACTTGGCAGGTAAGGACACATTTGAATTACAACCAAATGACAACTTTATCCAGTATAACTACTTGGATTATTCAAGATGACCATAGTTCATACAGTTGACTTCAGCTCAAGCCTGTTGGCTTTAAGCTTTTCCAAAAATACCCTCAGCCGTGTAATCTGAGTCTGGATCAAAGTGCTTACTTTGGGCACATCTTTTGTATTTTCAGTTCCTCTTTGTCAGGAGGAGGGAAGCTTTCCTGAACTAATGCTGCCCATGTGCAGAAAAGAAGTATTTCAAAGTAGGGGAAGGGCATGTTGTCACAGAATAAGGAATTACTGCTATATAGAGACAAATTAAATACAGGAAGAAAGTCAATAAATCATTTTATAGAGAACAAGTGATTGGACTGCTTGAACCTAAAGAAATGAATTGTACATAATATATGCAGTAAAACAGTTTTTTCTACCATACAAAATCTTAGTTAACTGTTCTGCTACTGGACTTTTGTGCAGAATAGAGATGAGTTTTTTGGGTTTAAGTACTTTATAGGATTATGCTTAGATCTGCTGTCTGCAGGACCAATTGTTACATTGTGAATTCTAAGGACAAAGCCTGTGTTTCAGCTACCCTGCAGGAAAACTATCTGCTTAATATCCATTTGAGTTCAGAAGCAAAAAATGAAAACACTTTTATCAGTATCTCATAGTAAATATGTCATACTTCCATGTGTTTGGGATTTTATTTAAAACAAAAAGGGTTACCCGCAGTCCAAGCAGTATTCTCAAAACAGCTACTTGTTTAACTTTTAAAAATTGTTTCCATTTTTTCTTTTCGTAGCTAAAGATTTACCTGCCTTACCATATCTGCATCCTAATCACAAAAAGAAATATATCCCACATAGATATTTATCACACTTACACCCTCTTGAATGCTAAAGTTTTGGTTCATGTCTGTTAATTCGTGCTGTGGTACCTGTTAGGTTTCACAAAGACACCTTTATGTGAGGGCCTGGCAAATGATGTGAAGAGAGTGGATG
Organism: Hylia prasina; assembly: GCA_013397195.1. Taxonomy (NCBI): domain Eukaryota; kingdom Metazoa; phylum Chordata; class Aves; order Passeriformes; family Sylviidae; genus Hylia; species Hylia prasina. Next base: position 259,803 of record VYXD01009707.1, on the reverse strand, counting down.
GATGAAGAACACCACTGAAAGGGTCAGAAATATGTCAGGGCAGACATAACTGGAATGCAGTTATGAATGTTGCCAGTATTGACATACTATGTAATCACCCAGAAATTAGGTTTTAACTACCAATTCAACTTATGTGCCCAGAGAATCAGATACTTGTTTCATACTTCAGAGGTAGTTCCTGAAACTGCACTTCCACTAATGGCTTTGAGTGTCTCAGGAGGAGAAACAGGTGTTAGAATTTAAGAACAAAGATCACAAAAGCTCCAATTTTCTTGGCTAGAAACGCTTCCTACCAAGTTGAGTACAGGTATTAGCTACTTGCCAGTTTCAACTCCAGCTGTTTCATATCCAGCTACATGCTGAATACTCTGGTTGCTAGAGCTGGTTAATAATTGAAAATAATTGAAAATTTGAAGCATTCCCATTAGAAGCGAAAAATCTATTTACTGTTTCTGTCCAGTGGCTACTGGTTACAACCTATCACAAAGTTACTATTGCCCTGATGGGGTAATTTGCCCAAATCTGTCACATCTCTTCATGTAAAGTAGATTGGTCACCCTTATATTTTGCTATGCTTCTGATTGTCAGAATCAACTTTCAGTCTAACAGGCTATTTCAATTTATACTTCTATTTAAAATACATATGTCTCTCTCTTCCATTTTAATGCAAGCAACACCTGCAAACTATTAAAATCTTCTAATGTGCAGTCAAGAGCCTTCCATATGTAACTGCTGGTTGATAAATGAATCCACAGTGCACAGAGTATTTATGGTACTCATAAAAATGCTCCCACATTAAAAAAAAAATAAAAAATTGCCCAGATTTCCCCTAGAAGAGAGATTTTCCCACAGCAGTGCAGCAGTACCATGTCTGCTGTACAGATTGACTTTGTTCTTAGAATAAAACCATGATATGGCTTATGAAGGTAAAGAGAGCAGATTTTGCTGCAGAATTAAGTATTGGATTGGGTTTTATATTTTTGTAGTGCTAGTTTCCAGGTGACCTTTTAGGTTTTCTTGGAGAAGGACCATTTTCTAAGCAGAAATTCCTCAGAAATAATCTTGTGAGCCCACCTCAGTGCAGGAACTGTCTACACACACAGGCAAGTGCTAACAGGGGAAAAAAGGTATCTTGACTGTGGGAAGAGCCATGCATTACTTGGCTGCATACATCTCCCCTTTGACCCTTCCTTGGGACATGAGCACTGTGCAAGAAGAGCTTTGGGAGGACCTGCTGTGCTGTCAAGTATTTCATAGCCCTCACCTACAAACCGACCCAGAGCACCCAGCTGTGCAAGCAGCCCTATCACCTCTTGGAGTTTAAGGGGGCTAGTCGTGAGCTTAAGTGTTTTCCTGGCCTAGAACTGTGCCATGAGAATGTCTGGTTTGGCTCTGCCTCTTGTATGGAAAGTCACTACGTTCTTCCATAGCAGTGTAAAGTTGGCTGCCATCACCCCTTTCCCACTCCCCGAGTCTTGTGGGATTTCACATCTCCCTGTGTCCAGAGGTGTTCAGCCTGCTGTCACTTGAGGGACTCAGGTCTGCCTCTTGACCATCTCTGGCAGTTCAGGATGCAGAATTCCAGCTGCTCCTGAAGTGGTGAAAATGTTTTTTCATTGTTTAATCAGCAAGAGCTGCTGCACTGGAAGCACTGGGAAAACTTTGCTTGGATGAAATATCTGGTCTCCCTTTCCTGGCAGGATCCCAAGGTTCTTCTCAGAAGTTACTCTGCCTATGAGATGTGCAGTACAGGTGAACGTGGCTGTACTTTCCCCATTTGCCCACAAGAGAAGGGAATTTAGGGCAATTTCTCATAACCTCAGTAATCTTAAATTAATGCAGCCTGTTGCCCAGAATTAATCATCTACGCCTGAGATGTAACAATTCTATGTGTATAAAAAAACTCTTCATATAAGGTGTCTCCGTGTGCTGGAAGTATTAGTATGTATTTCGTTTAACAATGAAAAATGAAACATGAAGCACATGACCATCTCACAGCTACCCAATGCAGCTCCATTTGATGTGCACACCTCTGTGGCCTTGTTACCTGACTGTATGGAACAACAAAGTGCAAACATTCCTAGTGGCACATCAACACTGCTTTAGGGTCTGTTTTCATATTGGTTTAGACTAGCTAGTGCTGACAAATTATTACAGCTTATTTTCTTGTGAAAACATGCTTTCTTGGTATCTTCACATACTATGCTGTTAAAATCCCCAGCAGCTTACAGCTGTTAGAGTTTGCAGCACTGCATCCTTGCCATGGGACTGCACTTCTGTCCACAAAACAGGGATGTCATAAATGCAGGATCTGCATTTGCTGCAGTTGTAACACCTTTAGAGTATATAAAAATAACTATATAACCATGGTGCCACTAGTCTGTTTGCTAAAATTTATCCTGGAGAGGCATGTGCCTTTACACATACAGTGACTAAGTTTTCAAAGCACTAAGATTACCTGTAAGATATTTTTCCAGTCATTGGTGTCACTACTGTCAGATGCCAGCTCTTTCCCTGAATATTTTCTTTGCTTTTTAACACCAAAGTATAAATACAGAGCAAAGCCACAGTCCCATACCTGGATAAGGAATCTTTCCATATGTAACAATTTCATACAGGAGAATCCCAAATGACCACACATCAGATTTAATAGTGAAAGATCCATAGTTAATTGCCTCTGGTGCTGTCCATTTAATAGGGAATTTTGCACCTAAAAAAAAATACAGTCTCAAAAAGTCACTTTAATCCGTTTCACATTCAGCCATACATAGATGCAAAAGCAGTAGCAAGACATACCTTAAAAAGTCATATCTTAAATGACTGTCTTCCATCTCTAACTAACTGATTCCAGAAACTGCCATATAAAAGCCAACTCCTTGCAGTTAAATAAAAACATTCAGGCAGCCTTTGTTGGGAATACTACATTAATTCATTTGACAATGAGGATTAATACAAGCAGAGTCTCTCTAAGCCCATTTTAGCCTGCTCTAACATTCTGGCACAAAATACCACATGAGCTAGGAAACTTTTCTGATAGCAGAAAACACATCAAAGAAACTTGACATAAAAAATTTATAACATGAGAAGTTAATTTAATCAATATACAATGTCCAGAGCTAGCTAAAACCCACAGATACGGGTCTGTACCTCTGAAAATTGCTAAATCAGTCCCTTCCCATTGGTCTATTGAATTACTGTAATAACTCAGTGACTGCTGAATACTCCTCTTCCTTTTATCTCAGCTGTAGTGCATTGTTCTCTTTCTCTTTCATACTTTGGTTCTTCCCCTCTTGCCCTACGGTACCACAGTATCCATCCAGGCTGTGGAAACCTGAGGCAGTGTCTTTAGAAGGGGGAGCCAACAAACCACTCTGGAAAGTTACCCTTATGCATGGAAGCATAAATAAAAAATTTCACTACAACCAACAAAGCGCTTCTTGAAAGGATCCTTGACAACATTAGCAAAACACTTCTGGCAAAACCCACACATACACCTCTCATAGCATGTTTTTCCTCTTGCCAGTCCTCATCCTGTTACCACCCATCCATGTGCTGAACAGGGACATGACCCAGCCTTCCAGTGTCCTACCATGTTGCTGAACATGCAAATTAATGCTGCAGCTCTTCAAAAAGCCAGTTCTGCTAAAGCTTTTCTTGTTACCAGCAACTACACCTGCAAGGGTTTCTTCCTTTCCCCAAGTGAAAAGAGGTCCATATGGCACTTAAGGATGTTAAGAGAATATAAGATCACAGTTTCTTGGCCTTTAATTCTGTGACATGGAAGCTGTGACTGTGCAATTACTTTGTTCAATTTAGGAAAAAATGGTGTGCAGTTAAATACTCTTGGTTATCTTTGTCTTTCAAAGTTATTTAAAATAAACTCGTTGAAAAGCCTGGGCAGCACAGAAAGGTTATCTCTTTCCTTTATTCATTTTAGAAGTTGTTGGCATCAGAAAGCTGCCCCTAGGAAGCTGTTAAGGCACTTTCTGTCCTTGGTGACCTTACTTCTGTTGGATACAGCCTCACTGCCTCCCAGAGGCTGAAGTTTTAAAGACAAAAATAAAAACACCTACCTTCCCTTGCTGTGTATTCATTGTCTTCGATCACTCTTGCTAGTCCGAAATCAGCGATTTTGCACATCAGTAAGTCTGAAACCAGAACATTTGCTGCTCTCAAATCTCGATGGATATAATTTTTTCTTTCTATGTATGCCATCCCTTCTGCAATCTGTAACCAAAAGAACAACCATTTTGGTATTTCAATACCATACAGCTCCATTAACAAGTCTGATCCCTCTTTCTTCAAAGGTATCAGCAAAGCCACATCCATCTGTTCGTTATTGGTGTCCTTGGAGAATTTTTTAGATGGAAGTCAGGAAAGGGGGGATTGCCATGGAAAACCTATGCACAGATCCAGTCCTTTGAAACTCTGCTCACAGTAGCAGCTCTGAAAGAATTATTTGGGTGAATAACAGCTGGCAGGATTAGATGCATATGAAAGACATTTCCTGAAACAGAATCTTGAATAAAATGTTCCTAAGATTTCTATTAAAATATCCTCTTTCCTAAATTATTAACCAGTTTGTTTTCTAAATACTAAGAAAATGGAAGGAATTAATCACTTAGGATACAGGTGTTCTGATGAAGCAGGTACTGATAAAGCAACAGCATAGAGAAAGTTAAAAAAACCCAACAACTTTCTATCCTGGACAATCAGGAAGCAATTACTAAGATAGGGGAAACAACTTTATTTTCTTCTACAACAACATGTACCTGTTCATACATGAAAAGGTTTTGGCAACAGCCAGCTCTCAGATAGTATCATAAGTAAATATAATCTGCATTTCAGCAGCCCAAATTGATTTCCAAACCAAATTGGAAATTTGAGGATTAATAACCTCAAAATATGCACAGGGGATGATTTTTTCCCAGGGTACTATTTTTTTTTTCCCTGAAGAAAAACATTTTCCTTTTCAGGGGAAAAAAAAAAAAAAAAGAAACTGAAATAATAGTTTCTAAACTTGGAGTAATAAAACTGATATGTAGACTGTATTCTGTCCAAAAGTTTAAGAGCAGCTGAGAAAAAAGAAAAAGAAAGCCTGTCTTTGGGAGCCATCAGCTTTTATCTTTCTTGTGAGACTGGTGATGGGACATTCCCAGTCAAGGCTCCACCTGTGCCACAGGTACCTCCCTGGGATGTCTGTGGGGGGTGACAGACCCCTCTTGGCCACAAGATTTGGGGAACACCCACGTCCTCAGATCTGGCCATGGAGCAGCAGTAAAGCAGTGAGGGTCCTTCACCAGTGCCAGTCCCTGGCACCTTCACCAGAGGTTCTTTCCTCTCCACCTGAGGAGCAGCCCTGTGCATGGATCCCTCCCCAGCACCAGAGGGGCTCCTTTCAGCTGTGCAGTAAAGCAGGCAGAGCAGCTGGCCAAATCTGAAGAGAACATGAACATCACTTCTGCTTATTCGTTTTTAAAAAGTCCCCAAGGGGTACTGCCAAGGCACACGCTGCCACCACTCACAACACAAAACTACACAGTGTTCGTTCCCCTTTTTCGGTTTAGGCAATGGAAAAATAGAGCCACTTGCACTCCCACTTCCTTCCACTGCAAACCTCTGCTTACAGTCAGATACACTCTCCAGAGAAGTGTGACATTGCCCTTGTACAGTGCAGGGGGGTTCTCACACTAAACCACGAAGAAACTGATGAAGAGAATGAGCAACACCTGCATTTCACATTTTCTAGAAATAAGTAAAATATTTGCTAATGAAGGAAGTAGCTACTAGTGAATAATTGCCACTGAGAGTCTTATCAGGGACTTACAGACACAACAGAAGAGCAGTATTTAATTTGGATTCTGCTGTGCCATGGGGAGGAAGCAGAGATGAAAGGGAAAGTTTTGCTGTAAGATCGATGTGGAGTTTGGACTGGCCAACGTGGCAGATACACCCAAAATGCTGACAAGGTCTTGTAATGCCCCCCAAAATACATCAAACACCACAGAGGAATCAGCTTCCCTCCCTCTTCCCTGCACAGATATAACATTTGGGTCAGCTGCTGGATAGGGAATGAAGAATCACTTCACAGAAGAAAAAATTGTGATCATGACATTTAATTTCCAAGTCTGACCGAGAAAAGCCATTGGAAAGACAATTTTAGTTCCTCTTATTTCTGCTAGGTCCACTGAAAAATGCAGAAAATTCCAAGGAAAAAATTAACGGCAAGGAATTTTGAATCAGAGAAGGAGGGGAAACACAGCGACCAAACAGCTGAATTCACACGTCTGGTCATATTAAACCTTTGCTTATGGGAAAAGAAGAAAGAAAAAAATTGAGATTTTTTTGATGGAGGGAATGGGTGCCAGAGCCCACATGATAATTTCTAATGAGTATTGTTGGGTTTTCATTGCCAAATGAAATGTTAATGTTAGAGAAATTCATATGAACAAAAGAAAATTAAAGCCTTTTCCCCTCTCTTTTAGTGATCATTGGTACCTGTCAAGACTGTTCAGCTACATGTAAAGTCTGTTCAGGAGCAGGATGGAAAAGTTAATTTGGGCTTCAGGAATATGTTTTGTGGCCTTTAAAAGAGAATTCTCCCTACACTGCTCAAGTGTTACTGCCAAGAAGGGAGCAGTTCCCCATCACCTTTAATGAACACACACTTTTAGAAATACCCAAATCAAATCCTTTTAAAAACAACCCAAACAAATCTCTACATACTGGGAACTATGCACTGGGTAAGAATGAAAGAAAAGTCCTCCAGGAGAAATACATCACTCCAAAAGCCACCCTCTGTAACTGTAAAGCTTCAGCTAAAAGTCAAGGTGGGTGTGGGACAGTGGCCTCAGAGCTACTGCCAGCTGCTCTGGCCCGCAGCTTGGTGGGATGCTCCTGTCAAAGCAGGTTAAGCAGCCCAAAAACCAGACTGGAAACGAGTGCAAAACACTGAGGATGGACACAAGCATCCTGTTGGTGCATTTTAAGCAGAGGAAATAGTGAAGAATACCCTGAGTTTCACACTGCCTTAAAGCTGGTAATTCTCTGAGTTCCTAGGGAGAAGCCTCGCTAAAACCAGCCTGCAGCTTTGAAAGGTTTGATGTGGAGGTGTTATTGATCTGGACAGGGCTGTCTTTGGTCTGGGATCAACCTTCCAATAACTGTACCTTTCAATAATGTCCAGATGCATAATAAAGTGAAATATACTTCTTGATCACAGAGTTTTCAAAAAGACAGTTCATCTTCATGTGATTCTTTGTATCTGGCCATTGAAAAAGAAACAGATCTTCAAATGATACATCAGTGTAATAAGAATTTTCAGTTTGTAGCAGTGCTTATCCGAAAGGTGAAGTCAGGAAAGGTTGCATAATCATATTCCTCTTGCCCCAGTCAAGCAGCTATGTAGTTAAAGCAGACTGACAGGGAAAAACAAATTATTATAAAAGTAATGTATCATTATGCACTGGAACATTAGAGTGTGTCATTAAAAATCAAAGAAGCATGAAAAGGAATACACAGTGGAAATGTCACAATGCCAAATAAGACTTAAAATTAATTGTAATCTAGGTATGACTTTCTCCTATGACTTTAAACAAGAGGGTAGAGAGGGATTAAAACACTGCATCAAAAATCTCTATTAATTTTATTCTAAGTTTACTATTATTTTGATGGCACTGTAGCCTTGGAAGACAGAAAAAAGTTGCCAGTCAAGCTGTAGATCACAGAAGAATAAATGAAAGTATCAGCACTGCATGAGAAAGAAGAAAGGACAGTTTTTAGGACAAAGCTTTGACCCTTTCTAAAGTAATGAGTTTGTTTAGTAAAAAACAGGTATAATTTTCCTAACCACAGCCACTACACATGTGTATCCTACATGGAAGGTAATGGATTTGCATAAGAAGCCGGAAGAGTTTACACATACAAAGGGTTTGCTGAATTTGTGTCGTACATTTTCAGCAGATCTAATCAAGCAACAACTACTATGAATTCAGGAAATATGAAACAAAGAATTGGAGATTCTTCTGGTAAATTGCCTCCCAGGCAAAACAGAAACCAACTAGTAAGACCCTGGGGCTTCCAGTTGCTTTAGGAAGTGAAGGAGCCAGGCTGGTGCTGACTTCTAGGGGAGATGCCACAGCTCTACTCTGTACTCACACAGAGAGTATATGCTTGAAGGTATGTTTGCAAAACTCAGTTTTTCTTAAAGCATCCTCATTTCAGAGACTTTAAACATTCATCTCCAATGAATAAAATCATCTTTTCCAGGGCATAGCTGACATTAAATTCCCCCAGCCCCTATTCAAATGAGCTGATTAAAACAGAAGAGATACCTTCAGCTCTGTCAGAGAGCAGGTTGCTTCAGAAACAGAGCTTGATCACCTCCCTAGCAAGCACCTTTCCATCTTTTCCACAAACCTAATTTCATAAATTGTGACCATTAGTACAGAAAGTAAACCACCAAAGTCCAGAACCCACAGCTGTAAGTTAAGGTAGGCACTAGATGTGAGTGTAACTCAGTAACAGCTACCTCTGCCAAAAATGTTCATCAGCATGTGTGTTCACCTAACTAGACAGCTACGTCAGTATAGCAGAGCAGGAGTGTATTTGATTACTTGCTTGAAAAATGCTTACTTTAAAAGAGTTGTCTATTTCACCTAGAGGAGCAGTCCTCATTTTGCTAAGTCAGAAGTTTTCACCTCTTGCATACACATTTTTTTCAAGGCTCTTCAAAGCAAAGGCATAATGAACTCAGAGAGTGGAGCACTAAACAACTGCTTGGCAATGCAAACAACAACCCACCGTGCTCTTCACTTGGAAAATCAGCTTCAGCTGGGGTTTCTTGTACAACTGCCTGTACTATATTTTTTAGCCAACTAATAGTTATAGAGACCACGTCCTCCTCGCCCTTCCTCCCATTCCCAGTCCCTCCCTGTGTCTTGTAACATCACAGATGGATGAGGGGGAGGGGAAAAAAAAAAAAAAAAGAGCCTGATCTAACTTAAGAATAAGAATCTTTACCACAAGCTTCCTTCCATGTTATTTTTAACCTTTTCTGAAACATATCTTTCCAAATTTCTTTCCCCTTTGCTCTGCAGAGAGGTTAACGTCACTTCTGTAAGAATAAATTAAGTGTTCCATTTGTACAAACTAGAGTCACACCAAAAAACTACAAACATTTTGTGTTCTCCTTTACACACAGCCTACATTCAGGAACAGTGTGATCCACAGGTTACCTTAGCAGAGGTCTGAAGAGATTTTTGTCCACCTTTTGCCCTAAAGACCTATTAATTGATTCAGACTGCCAGAGATAGAGACTGGTGGAACATCTGTGCTGGTCAGAGGGAAATCTCTGGTCTGGAACCACACACATGCAGCCTGCAAGTCTATTCCACACAGTCCTGTTATCACACAATGGCAATAAGGGCTCTTCACAAATGTGCTCAAGAAACCCTACAGATTCTTTCCGTAAAAAAAATCCTGGTATCTCTGTTTCAAAGTTTTCTTTGGGCCTCAGCCAGAAATCCTCAGAGACGCATTCCTGAACAACCCTTTAGGATGAGTGCAAGCCAGTCTCAGGAATTTCTCTTGATGGTCTACATCCTATATGACAAGAGGGACCTCCCATATCACCTGTGCAGCACAAGGTCCTGGCCTCTGGGGCCAAGTGCAGGAACTGGCTCTGAGAGGTTGCTGTCACATCAGGGTGACAAGTGATGTCCATTTGGAGTGACCTTCAAAGCTTTGTGAATGACAATCTCTGACCCTTGTTTTCTTGAAGTGATTTACCCAAGTTGTGCACAGAGCTGCTCTTTAGCTCATTACCCTTTCTAAGCCTTACATTGCTGAAAACACAGTATTAATTTAAAATGAATACAACATCCCTAACCCCAATAAGAAAGTCTGTTGTGAAACCACATGTGCTTTTCTCTCCACATCTCAGGTCTCCTTTCATATCAATGCTCACAGATATTCTTTTCTCCCTTGAATTTTACATGCAATTTTCAAAGCTACCTTTTATTTTCTTTTCTACCCACTGTTACTCCTTTCTTCAGACCATGACCTGGGATCCAGCAGGTTTTCCACATCTGCAAAGCTTTTATCCCACTAAAAATAAATTCTCAAGGACAAATTACCCAAAGAGTTCAGAAAATTTAGAGAGCCTATAGCCACCCTAAACCAATAATTATAGGAAAAATAGCTCTTCCATTGAGTCCATATGAAACAAACCCCTATATTTGATATATTGAATATCTATATAACAATATAATATACTATAGAATACAATAATTCCAGTTGGGAAGGACCTTCAGTGATCATCTAGTCCAACATCTTGACCACTTCAGGCCACTTTAACCAGAAGTTAAAGCATATATCAAGGATGTTGACCAAATGACTTCTAAAATATGACAGGTTTGGGACACTGATCACCTCTCTAGGAGGCCTGTTCCTGTGTTTGACAACTCTTTTGGTAAAGAAATACTTCCTAATATCTAGTCTTATAATTATTTGTATAGCAATAATTACATAAAATATTTATATAATATTCTTCTTGTGAATTTTTGGTATAAATTCCTAATGCTTTATTATACCTTTTATTGTTTTCCCATCTTTCCTCATGAGTTATAACAAGTTAGCATAATAGGGTACAACAATCTGTAAACTCTAACGCATTAAAAAAAAAAAAACAATAAAGGTTGGTTAACAATAACCTACCAGAAATGCCATCATTACCTACTACTAACATGAAGTACAACCTGCAAAAGCAGAACTATTATTCTATTTTTGCTACATGCCTCCCTGGACACCTAATCCTGATAACTGTCCAAGACAAAACACTGGGCTCTGGGACCTTTGATTCAGGCTTTGACACACAAATCACTCTGGAGTCTCTCTTCAGATTTCATTTAAGACAGAGGTAACTTGCATATTTTGAAACAATCATCCTGGTGCCTAAATCTACACTAGCACCTGAAACACCATTGCACAATAATTTACCTGAGAAATTGAAAGAAGAGTACACTGAGGTTAAGAGGAGTCTGACCAGTTAACCTGGTTAAGAAGTAAAAAAATGATGCATTTATAAACTCTGAAGGAATCTGCTAAGCAAAAACTCACAAACTTGTCCTTACACTTTCGATTCATCGCCACTCAAATTGAAAGCAGCCTTTTCACAAAGGAAGGCAGCTGGGTACTGCTGCCATCTAAACAGGTCACCAGCAATATCTAAGAGTTAAGCCTAACCACATATTCCCTCTGAAACCTCTTCCATCTATTTCCTCGTTTCAGTTAACCATATTTACTCAAAATTGATCTGTAAATTGCATTTTTTTTACATAAAAAACCCTTAGGATAAAATGGCCTAGTATGAGTAGACTCTAAGAGAAGCAACCCCCTATAATTTTGAGCATATTTTTAAAGTTTTACCTGAGCAGAGAAGTCGATTAGCTTTGGAAGCAACAATTTACTTCCTTCGTCACTCTTCAGAAAATCCAGCAAACTTCCTGTTAAAACAGAGAAAGATTAAATCAGCGCATCTTTTTACAAAAATAAAGGTCACATTGGTTGTTTTCTGGGTAACAAAATTGATGCAGTGAGGTATCTTGATGTATTTTCAGGTTGACTACAGTAAGACAGTCTCTTTGCATGATTTAATGACAGGAACACCCAAATCAGCACGTCAGACATCCAAGCTTTGCTATTTCCCTGGCTGCAGAAAACTCCCATGAGACCATACCTCAGTTCAGTGGTGCTGAGTTTGATAAGCACCCTACTCTGTGGAGCATCAGGAAAGCTGTCTAGGAGAATCACATACATCAATCCTTTCCAAGCCCTACAGACTAAGTGCCTCAATGTTTGTTCATTAAGTTGCCAGCAAAATTGCTTGAACAAATCAAGAAAAACTACTACACAAGATAATCTGAGAAGGAAACTTGGCATATTTTGTGCAGTAATTCTCTATAGAGTCCTTTCCTAGTAGTGCAGCCACTCTTGCAGGACCATTCCTCACTCACTTTATTACACACACCTTTATCAGTTTAAGACCCACATAAGGCAATTCCTAAGGTTTGTTTTAATTGCCTTGCTATGATACCAGAAACAAAAATTAGCTAGGGAGTCCAAAGGAAGCAGAGTTATCCTGGGGGTTATCCTCTGATTCAGAAACAATAGAAAATACTGCATTTAAGAAAACTGTAAAAATGGTTTATCTCACAAATGCAGTAATGAGTCATAAAATTAAATCCTCAGGCCATCTTAAGGATGCTCCTTCCCTTAACATTTGAGCATTCAAAAAAAAAAAATCTATAATTTCTTTATTTAAAAGAAAGGGAACCCGTTTAGGAGAAGCAGAAGAGTTCACTAAACTATTGCCTGCAGATTGTTGTGGTTGAACCCCAGCCATCATGCAGCCACACACTCACTCACTCCCTACCAGTGGGACCAGGGAGAGAATCAGAAGGGTAAAAGGTAGAGAACTCATGGGCTGAGATAACGACAGATTAATAGGAAGAGGAAAAGCAAAAGCTGTGCACACCAGCAAAGCAAAACAAGGAATTAATTCAATGCTTCCCATGAGTATGCAGGTGTTCAGCCATCCCCAGGAGAGCAGGACCCCATCACATGTAATGGTTACTCGGGAAAACAGACACTGTCACTCCAAATGTCCCTCCTTCCTCCTTTTCCCCCCACTTTCTATACTGAGCATGATGCCACAGGGTCTGGAATATCCCTTTGGTCAGTTGGGGTCACCTGTCCTGGCTGTGTCTCCTCCCACCCTCCCATGCACCCTCAGCCTCCTCATCAACGTGGCAGCACAAAAAGCAGAGACGGCTTTGGCCCTGCTGAGCAATAACAAAAACATCTCTGTATTATCAGCCCTGTGTTCAGCACAAATCCAAAACACAGCTCCATACCAGCCATTGGGAAGAAATTAACTCTACCTCAGCCCAAATCAGCAAGCAGATCCAGTGTTTTTCTCACCTTTTGCCATGAATTCTGTTATAATATAAATAGGCTCCTCTTTGGTCACTACAGCATAAAGCCTAACAAGCTTATCATGCTGAAGTGTTTTCATGAGGTTGGCTTCCTCCAGGAAGGCTTGCACAGACATTGTTCCAGGCTTCAGAGTCTTCACAGCCACTTTGGTACTGTTATGATAGTAACCTACAGGGAGGAAACACGATCAGTGCACTGAGGTCACCCTGCAGCCCACAGTCTCCCGACTAGCAGGAATCTGAAAAGCAGGTGAGGTTGGATTCCTGGAATAGCTACGAGTGTGACAGCAAATGCCAGATGTAGCACAAATATTTATGCTAGAATTCCTTTTTATTTTGCAACTTATACAGCACTCCAGAGAAAAATGATCCATTCCCTATTTTTAGAAATCAGTTATCTGAAAAAAAATAAAGCAAGAAAATGATCTTACTTCACACCAAGTTTCTATTCACAAGTAGCCCCTAAAATACTTGGTCAAAGCATGTTTCATTGAATGTCCACTTAAACTGCCTCAGAACAACAGAGTCCAAGGACTGGCTGGAAGATTCTGAAGTATCTTAAATGCCATGATTACACTTATTTCATGCATGCCAATCTCATGCTAATAATCCTTCCTGTAACCCTTAGTGCTCAAAATGGGGCCTTACGGGAAAGTGCAGTCAAATGGTTCTCGTGACCAACAAGGACACGCTGCCAGGACTGCAATCCTGCAGTGCTCAGCACAAGATTTAAAACCTGATAACTCCTTATCACACAGACCAAGCCAGGAGTGGAGGAGAATGTGGCTGCGGTTAATTTCTCTGTTCAGCAAACCTTCTAATGTGACATTCTAATTGTATAAAAAGCAACCACCAGTAAAGAGAGGAGCAGCTAATTATTTTCAGATTTAAGGTTTGCCAAACATTAAATAAATGTTAAAAGAGCATTAAAAATAGAGTAGCCATTGGGAAGAAATAGGTTTATCTTGTGAAGTCATTAAATTTGAAAAATAAAAGAAATAAAAGAGTGAGAAAGAGGGACATGAATGCAACTTTTATCTCCACTGTACCTAATGCAACATTGTAGAAATATTTCCCAGAAGAGGTAAAACCTTCAAGACTCAACAAAATAGCCTAATTTCCTTATCCAGCAACAATCCGGATCATTGCCATGATGGATACTCCTCTAAACTGGAATCCACCATTTCCTTATGCTATTTGTCAACCAACAAAAGAAATTAATGGCAAAGCAAGCACCTAGTTTCCTGATCTTAAGTGATTGCTCTGAGCACTGCATCTTTTTTGAAGAAGGATCATCACCTGAGAAAAGCCGCTATGCCACAATCACAAAATATTCACCCGCATGATTATTAGATCTATTTTTCCAAACATGGTCAGGTAAAAACATAACAAAGACGTTTCTCTAAGTTGCCTAACAGTAAGAAATTACAGCTACAGGTCAGATCTGCTGTTAAAGCTCAGGCATATGATTTATAACTATCAGAAAAACAGATAATAAATACATTTCTCTCTGTTTAAGAAGGAGGAAGATTATTTATAATTTCTACTATTCCATCCCATGCCTTAAAACAGAGCATGAGCTCCACTCCCAATTTGTTGAATTCTCTATTGAACATACTAATTAATGCAACTATTTCAGTGAAGCAATTTTGACCAAGACACTTAACATTAACTATGTAACAGTGTTTTACATTCACTGAAGATATCCATCAAACTTGGGTCTTTCTTACAGATAGTTTGCTTTACTACAACATCTCCGTGATACTGAGGTTTTCTGCTGTAAAAAAGCCCACCTTGACCTTCTGGTGGTAACGTACAAAACAAATAGCTGATGAGAGTACTAAAACTACCTGATCTTGGATTTCTCTCATGTTCATTTATTTCATTGTGTATTGGGAGGGATGGGACACCTAAACAAGGTGGCCGAGAGCTCTGTGAGCACACTGTGGTATTTCTAACAGCTTCAGAAGAAAATACACTTCCAAAGCACATATTATTTATATTCTAATTCGGAGCTTATTGAATAAGAGAATCTTTTACACCTGAGATGCAAGCAAGATGTGACTCATTAATAAACTACACCATAATCGCTGCATTTGCCTTGTTAACTTTCCTCTTAGCCCTGCTTGAGAATTCTTTTCATGGATTATTAATACCACAGAGCATCATGATTCACATCATATCAGTTCACACTAAGAACAAAAATGCATAAAACATAGATCTTGCTCTTGCAGTGCTGCTCTGGTTCATCACATCACTAAAGTAGCTGCTTGGAGGCACTGAACTCCATGGTCTAAAAACCTTTCATATACCACGGCAGGAAGTCAATCTCTTTGCAGCTGTAGCTACTCTTAAAAGTCAAATGTGAAGCAAGCAATAGTATGAAAGTCTGAGGATTGTGTGATGATGCTTCACACGAGTCATGTTCTTCTCTGTGTTAGAACTGAATTCTCCAAAATAATTAGCATTTCAGGTACTTATTTTGGGAGTTGATGACTATTATTTTGACAGAGTAGTATCTTGCACAGCCAGGTTGTCCCCAGATTCTTGCATGGGGTTAATCAGGCCAAGGTGTGATATGAACTTATAACATTATTTTGTGAGGTTGAGCCTACTCTGAACAGGACTATTTCTGAACAGGACTGAAGATGTAGAGCTTTGTGAACAAGCCTCAAATATGCACCTTTCTCCTTCCTCTACTTTTCCAGTAATTCCCTGCAGGGTATACTAGTTTGAGCTAGGGAGATATGACACTGCTAGAAGGCAGATAATGGCTGGACCAGTTACAATTGGAGGAGGTACTGGGAGAGAGTCTGAGGAACAGCAGCCTCTCTGCATCCAATTGCACATCAACACTTCACTCCTTCACCCACTACAGCCATCACTCAGCCGCAGAACAGAATAATGCATCTCTCACTCATCTGCACACAGCCCATTAAATGTGAAGGCAGAGAGCCCAGGCTGCACAACTGATGACAGAAATTCACACATAAACACTAACTTGGTTGCCTAAAGCCAGAAAATCTCAAAAAAAGTGCATAAAATTGCGCTCATATTGATAGAAAAAAAAAAGGAAAATTGATAGCAACTTTCCTCTGTGTAAAAGCAACTCTTCGGAGCTTGAGGAGATTCACCTGCCCATTCCATAAAACACATTCTCTGCACAGGTCATATAGGAACACAGCCAAGTGCTTGGGGCGTATTGAGGCCTGCTTTTTGTTCCTAGTATTTTCTTACTCCTTCCATAATAAAAGTTAATTTCCTCCAAACTGTTCAAGAGGAAGATGTCCACATGAAAGCCCAGAAAGTAGTTATAGAGACACTAAAAAGAAAAGACTACAAAAGCATATCCACATTGCAGTATCAGTATTATCCCTATATTCCAATATCTCTCAGAAAAACTCAGAAGGAACCTGTGGAAGGCATCTGCATCCAACACCCCCAGGGACACCTAGAGATGGTTGCCCAGGATTGTGTCCAGTTGGCTTTTGATTCTCTCCAAGAATGGAGACACCACCACCTCTCTGGGCAGCCTGTGCCAGTGAGTGTCCAGAAGAAACCTCCTGGTGTTTCAGTTTGTGCCTGTTGCCCCTGGCCCTGGCACTGGGCACCACCAGAAGAGCCTCCATCCACTTTGCATACCTCCTTCAGCTATTTACATACACTGATAAATCTCCCCTAAGCCTTTCCTCAAAAGAGACATGCTCCAGTCCCCTCATCATCCTTGTGGCTCTTTGTTGGATTTTGTCCAGTAGCTCTACATATTTCTTTACTCAAAAGCACAATTCTTCTGAATGGGACACTGTTCCCTCTGAAACCACAATTCTAAGTATCGTTTATCAAGAAGAAATTTATTTAGTAATTAAACCACGGAGCATTATTTCTCTCTAATTCACATGATGGCTGAAAAATAATTTTGTTCTCTGTGAGGAGGCAGTGTAACAACCAGCCCTCAAATCAGGAGAGCGCAGCAATCAGATTATTGCTTGGTACCTCCACGTAACTCCTTAAATCCCTGGGTGATCACCACAATACACAGTGTTTGCTGACAGCCAGCACCACACAGCTGACCTAATATGCTTTTCCATCTTGAACTTCCTTGTTTCTAAGATTAACCATGCTCCTGATTTGAGAGGATCTGTGCCATGCAAATCACTCTCTTTCGTTTCAGAAAGAAGGCAAAGAAGAGGAAATGCAGCCATCGCTTTCACAGTACATTAGTTTTTCTCACAGTGCAGCAATTCAGATGTAGAGTTCAGGTCCAATTTAGATGTTAAAATAATGACACAAACAAGAGGAAGCATCTTGAAGCAGAAACACCCTTTTAAAGTTTTATTCTTTTCTGCGTGTATGTGGCAGAAGTAGCCACTTCCCAAAACGACCTGCATTTTCAAGCAGGTGATTAGCTCCTACCACAAAGCCTTCCACAGTGTTTCAGTGTAAGTTAAACATTTGATGCCCTGGTTTATTAGACAGAAATAACTGCACAATGGTTGACACATGTCCTGACTAGTATCTAAACTGTCATTCATGTATATCATAGCTAGAGGGCTTCTTATGAAGGTAGATAAAAGGCTGAATTTGGCTATATCATATTATAGAAATGTGTTGCTTGTACTTTTTGCATGATTTATACCAAAAGATTGCACCTAAGACTCAATTAGAGCTTTGTGGTTGACACTGTAGTTGTGTGTGTATAATTTGCCACTCAAACACCACCAGGCTGTTCTTTGCTTTTTTAAATGAGAGCATCTCTTCAAAGCAATGACATTCCCTTCAGACTGACACACTCCCATGGATTATCAGAGACCCCTTCACAGCTTTGTGTCTTCTAGCCAGCTTTGGGATACACTTTTAAGTTGCTCAGAAAGACTCTGCCTATAGAACCTTAGGTCTTAAAATTAAAAATGGTCATCATCCCCATAATCTGATCTTTTATTATAACTATAACGAATTTATTCCTATTTAAACATAACAGCCCAAAAAGGAGATTCAGAGAAAGGTGAAGAGAATGATTTGGCCTGAAAAACCACCTTAATGAATACTTTGGAAGGAAGATATTGTTTACCTCAAGTAAGATGGTAACTGGCAAAAAGTGTGTAAGCAATGAATAGTACACAGAACACACAATGAGGAAGCCAAAAGAAACTCTGATGTCAGAATAGGCAACATTTCAAAAGCAAGATGATTAAACCATTTTCACAGAATGTGACACTGGGCATAGCCCTTTGCCAATAGAAGTCACTAAAGCTGAGGAAATACTGCTTGTAAGCCAAGAAGGTGGGTAAATTCAGGCTATAATAACTAATGCTACCATTTTCTGCTGGGTATATATTAATGCTTAAAACTTGTAAGTCTGATGACCATTTTATTATTGGGGTCTTGCCTGATGATTCAAGGTATGGGCTGTTCAATCTCTAGTCTTCTTACTACATAAATCACCTACTTTTTCAGCAGCACACTGGCAAACAACACTTTTGGGTTAAGTCTGTTCCCTTTTTTCACCCAGTATGGCAGTGCCACGCACTACATTGCAGGAGGCATCTTCTTGACAAATGGACAATGAAATCTCTGTACACAATTGACTAAAAGATATTGTTTCTTTCTATTTCATATTCTTTAACACTTTCTGATTTGAAACACAGCTCTGAGAGGCTCATGGATTTTGAGATTCAGGAGCCACATCTTACTATAACCTTATATTTCCACCTCAAAACATAACAAAAAAACTCTATTGTCTTTGACCTTCTAAATTACACTGCTTATTAATTTTTTTCCTTTAAAAGACACCACGCAGATTTGTTCCACTTCCTTGTCAGGCATCTACCCCCTTTTACAAGCCCTCTCTCCTCATGAAAAGGTATATTCTGGGCCTGATTTTCCTGCTTTACAAGTATATAGGATCAGGTTCATGTCCACTGTGTTTTTGAATGACTCTGAAACGACAATTCCTTCAGAGTTAAATATTCATTTCAAAAGAACAGACTTACCCATCCAGACTTCTCCAAACTGACCAGCTCCAAGTTTCTTCACTAATTTAATCGATTCCCGTGGAATTTCCCATGCATCTTTATCCCATGGTTTTTGAGGTTTGGGACTAATACAAGCTTTTTCCAATTTTCTGCATAAACCATCTGATTGCCCTGGTTTTCAAAGAAAAAACAAAATACAAAATATATTACACTCCTGTGCCGCACGACTTGAGACAAACATTGCTTAATTGCACTGACCAGCCCACAATAATATTTAAAATAACCAGATGCTATGGTGAAAATGTAACCTTTCTGGTGCTTTCACAAAAGTTTAAGCGTCTCTGATCTGAAATTTTGCATTCAGAGACAAATTTCATAAAAAAGTATTACATGCATCTGGTTACTGTCAGATTATTAAGGGGTTTTAGTACAATTTGCACCAAGTAAATACAGTAACAGATCTTATTACTGACCCTATGTTGATTAAGATGCACATTGGAGTCAGGTGTGGGATCTGTATTCCGAACTTGTCATTAAATTTTCTTGCAACATGGTTTCAGACAGATGTGCATGCAAGCATAAGTAGGTCAACATTATTTTTTCTCCAGACACTGACCAGCTATAACTTTTATATGAACATTGAATAATTCTCAGGTTTTCCAGCTGTGTTGAACAGCTAGTGCACATAACTAACTATTCAAAAAAATTTCATGGCCAAGTCCTCAGAATGGCTTTGAAAAATTACTACGTGATTTTATGTCCTACATTTTTTTGTCTTGTCTTTATTCCCAGTTACAAGATTAAAAAAATCTGTATTTTTGAGCTGACCAGCAGGAGGTTATGCAGAATGAGAAGTCAGTTTTGCAGGTAAACATGGGTAGACTTGTCCCTTCTTCTCTCCTCTTTTTTTAAGTAAATGTATACATTCTATGTGGGTGCAGTTTTATTTCTTTGAAGTATATGGAATATTTCTTCCTTTAAAAATAAATAATTAAACAAACACAGTTACAGGAAAAATAAAACCAATTTCACACTCAACACTAGGTACAAGACAATCGTCACAAGTCTATAGGTGTTTCTGCTAATTATGGATAAAAATTGACTCTCAAATAAAATATTATTTACAATGCAGGCAATTCTTATTACAGCTTCACATAACCCTAGGTTTGATGAATTGTATTGCAAATCTAGTCTTTATTTCACAATGGTGTGCCACAGAGCAACCAGCACTAGATCTGTTTATGTTAACATCAATACTTGGGTTCCAATCAGTTTTACTTTATCTTTGATAATATGCATGCCCAAGTTATTTAGAGGAAAAACAAAAAAAGCTTTGAAACAAAAGAAAAAAACATTTCTTTTCCTTCACAGGAGATAATGGCTGCATTCTATTAAGCAATTCACTGAATGATGTAACTTACTTTGATAATGTTTGATCATATCATTGATGTTAGGAAAAGTTATCCTTGGAGAGATGTAAAATCCACCATTGTCTAGACTCCTGATTTTGTAGTGCTTAATAACGTCACCATGCTCCGGGTCATAGTCTCGTATGGAGAGAGAATAGCTGCCTGTGGACAAAGAAGGAATGCTCATTAACAGATAGCAAAAATCTAGAGTCCACACATGTACAGTTGAGCCTAAGAAAATCACCATTTTGTCTGCTTTTCTTTTTACACCCTTATTTCCTCAAAAAGCGTTTTGCAATCCACAGGAGGAAGTTAGCAAAAACCAGCCCTGAACTGGTCACCAAAATGCTTACAGCCACACTTTCTTTTTCAGTCTTACTCAACAAACTGACTTGTTCCATATTCCAGGCAGCTCCACCTTGAGTGCCCAGTTCTGTGGAAAGTCCCCCAGCTTGAGTAGAAGTGGCTAGGAGAGCAGGACCAGGGCTGCCACCCTGCTCAGGCAGAAGCTGAGATCTGGAAGTCAGCATTTTGAAAAAGGAACATGCTGGTTGTTATGGATAGTTTAGAGATGGCTTCAGGCACAAAGGGGGGAAAGCAGATCTGTTGATCTACTAGATGTCAATCTCTAGGCAGTCCTAGGGAGCCTAACATCATCTGGGATTTAAACTGGGGCAGGAGAGCATCTACCCTTAGCTACAGCACTCTTTGTTTCTTCTACTTGTACAATTCTTTTCCATTTTCAAAGGATAAAAAGGGATCTCACCCCCTTATCTCTCACATATCAGTGATTCTGGGGGGTACTTTGCCTTACTCTCAGTACCCAATCTGGAATTTTGGAGATTTCCTTTGAGAACTTAATTTAGGAGTCTTCAGCTGAGCACACAATGATATGGGCCCACAACAGATGATACCTAGTCAAGAATCTGCAGTATTAGAGCCAAAAAAGCTACTCTGTGGAGTGGAGAGGCATGAAAGGCTTCACCTGTCTTCCTCTGGAGGATGCAGCGTTACAGCATCCAGCTGGAATATCCATCCAGACTCACAGTCAGAGTCCACAGGCTGGGGCAGAACTTCTCATGCTCTTCTCAAAGTCCCAGCTGAAGAGCCTGGAAACTTCATTAAGCTTTTCAGCACTAAGTGCTCTGTTTACAGCACAAAATTTTACCAAAAAGCTTTCTGAAAAGAATCCCACTACACTGTAGAGCTGAAAACCCTTATTATGCACTAACTACAGTTTTAAACTTGTAGCAATGGGTACAGACTCCATATTGGAAGACTACTGAATGCAGCAGCTACTGTTACAGTAACATGTTCTTCAACAAAGGAGTCACAAACAAAGAAGAGAAAAGATGCCACTTCATTCATTCCTGCTTCTTGTCCGTGTAATCACACACATAACACTTTTTCCCTCCTTATCTCAGCTTTGGGTGTTAGCCTGCAACTCTCTTCTCTCTTTTTCTGGTAATTTTCTCATTCTTCTCACTCCTACAGAAGTGCAGAAAATTCACTCAATAGGATACACTGCAACTACTCCGCACACAATGCCAATTTTTGTGTAGATTGACTGCATGTTTTTATCTCAGTTGCAAAGTATCACCCCAAAACCTACCTTTTAATGTTTCACTTTCTCTGATAAGGAAAGCTCCAGGACCATTTCCTGGAGCCAGGAGTTGTCTTTCAGCATCTTTTCGGGTTATGTCTTTGAAGAACCATCTGAAAAGTATTTCAAAGAGTTAGAACTACCTCTTTCCCCACCCACAAAGGACACACCACCAAGGTGAAGAAGCTTGTCAGAATTTGGAGACCTGGAGAACTTACTCTTCTGTTTCCAGGGTGTTTACTTTTGCTACATAGTTGCTGGGAATGAAACCTTCTCTTCTTGTAGTGAGAGATTTTGCTCTCCACCATTCTCCTGATCTGAAAAACAAAAACAGCAGTATTCACTGGAAGGAAAATGATAAATTGTTATTTAAGTTCTAGTCTGCTGAGAAGTCTCCTACAGGCTGGAGAGAGAAGAACAATCTTTCCTCTGAAGTCAAGTGTCCTGAGGAGCCACTGGCTCCACCATATCAATGTTTGATCACTGTTACTGAGGGCAGCTGCCAAATCAGAGAACTGTAGACTCAAAAATGGTTTGGGTTAGAAGGGACTCAAAAGATCATCTCTGTCATGGGCAGGAACACCTTCCATTGCAGCAGACTGGTCAAAGTCCCATCCAGCTGGGAATAACTCCATAAAGCATTTGTATCATCCCATGTAAGGGAGCTCACTTACCATTCATACCCATGGTATGAGTAGGATTGTAGGATTGTAGATGAGCCCAAAGAAATTCTGCAATACAACACTATTGTCATACTTACTCCTCAATAACTTTCAGTTTTTCTCCTTTTTTGAAGGACAAGTCCTCTTCATGAATGCCATCATAGGGATACAAAGCTACCACAATGACTCCATGCTCTTCTGCATCTACAAAAGTAGGAAGACAAAGGCACGTCCACATCACTTTGCAGGCTGACATGGGCACAGCACACAGCTGTGAGATTTCTATAGAAACATACCTTGACTCACAAACCTCTGTCCTGGTAAGAGCTGTGCTTCTGGATTTGCCTACAATAAAATACGTCTTTAATTAAGCAGTTTTAGATCTTTGTGATGATCTTAAATTACAATTACATATTATACAGTTGCTTTGGTATCATGTCATATGTCTTAAAAAGAAATGCTCATATTTTTTCCCATTCTTCCAAATATATATTATATATAAAAACATCTATTATTTATATCATAATATAAAAATGTAGTAAGTTCCCCTAGATTAAGCTGTGGGGAGGAAGTTCACAGCTTTGGGACTTCTGCTGAAGAGGCTTTAGGTAGGGCACTTAAGCAGGACAGTTATTACTGTGTAGCTGTCATGCTAAAGAACTACAAGTACGGTTATGCCACTAAGACTGTGGAAGAAAAAAAAAAAGAGGAGTCAAAAAAACCCCAAAAATCAGTAGTCTGTAATGTGTGTTCATCCACTGAGAGCACACTGAGTTCACTGTGTCAGCTGGGGAGAGGAGAGCAGAGAACCATTCACACCTGCAGAGAGCAGGTCCCTGAACAAGGGCAGCCAGGAGACACAGTTTCCTCAGCACAGCAGAGAAGGTGGGGGAAAAAGAAGGTACCAGTCACGCTGCAAATCAGCAAACCCACTTGGTACCCAGCAGAATTCCCCAGCCCAGCTCCCTTCCTTCCAGTGCCAGGCAGCACACATGGAATACGTTAGCCTGTTCCTCCTGCAGCACAGTGCTGCTCCCTTCACCACTGCACCCTCTGCTCCCCTCCCATCCTTACCCCACACCTCAGGCAAGGCTGAGTAGTGGCCTTCAGTGAGTAAAGCTGACTAGAGCTGGTAAAGAATCCCCCATGATTACTTCAGCCTTTAACTGGAATAACCAACACCTGGATCCCATAGCTATTAAAAACCCAACACCAATGCTTTAAGAAATGGATCTAAACTACTTCAGTAGTTTTCTGTCATCTAGCATTCTTCTACAGACATAGTAACATCTACTCAAGCATTGCCAAGTTACTTTTTAATGCAGAAAACTATGACAAACATGAAGTAGAAAACTACCATGTTTTAAATTTTATTCCTCTAGGTACTTATTCATTGAGGGGGAACTGCCCAACACTAAAAGCCCAGTTGGGGATTAATGGTAATTTGAATTTTCCCATGCATATGCTTTGGATTGAAATTTAAGTTATGCCAGTCATGCTTTGTTCTTGCTACAGGAATTCTCTCCTGAGACTATCTACTTACTGGCCTTTGCTGTTTATTGGACGTTGGATCCCTCACATAAATAGTTCGTTCAGTTTTACGTACTGGTTGATTCTTCAAATCTAGCCCATCTCCATGCAGATTCTCTTTCCTTTTTGATTTTATACACCCCATATTTCCTGTTGAAATAAAAGAAGTATTAAACAAAATCATTTTGCCATACACCAAGCCCTTTCCCATGAAATCATCTGGGCTACACAGTAAAAATGTTCTTCCTTTTAACAAAAAATAGTTCATGGGAAAAACCACTGAAGGTTAGGCCCACACACTGATAGCTCTTTTCTGTTGCAAAGGAAAGAAATGACCATGTCTCAATCCACAGATGAAGTAAATAGTTATTTACCATTTCTTCATATTTTTAATATTTTCTCCCCAGTCTACCCTTCCCTGCCCAAACCCCTTGTATCTTTCTGATACTTCTCTGAGCTTTGGAATAGACATAACAAAAATGCAATTACTGTAGGGATAACTTTTTTCTGTATATTTTAAAGAAAAGACTCTTTTGGAAGACATAGGAAAAAAATTCCTTTCCAAATTCTGAGAACTGCAGCTGGAACTAGCAACGCCTGTATTTCCCCACTTCATTTTGCAGATGCCAGTCTAGCAGGGAGCTCTGTTTGATTCAAATCCCTGTCTCACATGAGGCTGATGACTTGTGCAGTCTCAGCTCCAAGGCAGACACGCTGCTCCTGTGACCTTCAGTAATGCATCTCCTTGTTCACGCAGGCACGTTACAGCAGCTTAAAATACCCGATGTGTGTGCCAGTGATGGCAAACCACTGCACAAGGATGTCTTTTTCTGTATAGTTTAGAAGGCTAATCCTTCTCTCAGGATGTGCATCCATGCTAAATCAGATGAGATACAGCTGTTAGCATCTGCATGACTGGAACCTGACTGCTAATCCCGTGATACAATTACATAGTACTCCAGCAAATATATATACACAATTATCTGTGCAAGCCTCCCTCCGAGGAGAGTAATTATACTTACTCTTCAAAGAATCCACTATGAATGCTTTTCAACCCTCTCCTTCTTTCCTCTCTCCCTCCTTTCAGGTCAGTGCTCTAATGTTAGGTTCACAGTCACATTTTCCCTTGCAGGCACACAGTCTCACTCCCCCCCTGCCCTAATTAATCTTTAAAGCCAGTTCTTTGAAGAACAATGTAAAACCTAAAATAAGAGCTCCGTGCAAATATAAGCTCAAGTAAACAAACACAGCTGGAGAAGCTAAAGCAGATTGTAAGACTTTCATCCCACTTTTACCTTCATCTCTAGGACAGAAAATGTTCATTGGAGTGAACAGGGAAAGTAGTAGTAGAAGTGTCCATTGGCAGACACAACTGTTTCAATGGGACGGTGCCTTACAGGTACAAAAATTAACCAGATTAGTCTGGGTTCATATTAAGACTTTTCATACTTTTGTAACAATACCTATGATAATCACAATCCCAACTGATTACAAAAATAAACCAAGGCAACAAGCAATCCCACATGGCAAGTCTCAACTTCCAACACCGCCTTAATTTAATGTCCTACCCTGCCATTGAGGAAGCACTATATAATGCCACATGCACTGTCCTATCCACTGGCAGAGTGTTTTCTTCTAAATATAACAGGAGGATACTTCCTCTCCTAGCATTTCTGCAAATTATCTGTCACCTATTGCCAACAAGTCTTGGATGTCCATAAGATTTCAGCAGTGATCTGCAATCCTGGTTTAAAGCAGCATTAGAGCCCATTGCTCCCCTTCTTGTCTCCTCTTGAACTAAAAATAGAAACAATCCTACAGAAAATCAATGGGCACTGACCAGGCAGAGAATAAGTTTCCTCTTCTTGAGTGTCAACATTTCAGTGTTCCCACACTTATTTGAAAGCACTGGAGCACATCTTCATCCAGTAGCTTCCCTTAGAAGCAAAGTTCTTTAATGCTTAGTTTTATTGCTTCAGTTTTTTTAATGCTCAGCTCCATGTGGGTTACATACTAGTTGTTTTGCACTACTGAGAAGGATTTTAAAATTTATTTTATTTATTTATATTATGGGTATGTAGATGACTCCTGTTCTGCCATTAATGGTTCATAGGAAATTTCTGTACACCCACAGGCAGGCTGGTGTTTGCAAACTCACCCTAGACATCAGGAAGGCCAGTGTTTAATTACCTGCTGTATCTGCAAGATCAGGTATTTATCCACTTAAGTGCTAACCTTTTTGCTCTTGAACAGTTCTGCTTCTACAGAACAAACAGCTGAAGTGGAGGGCATGAAGTAATTTGATCTAAGTTGTCAGCCAAAAATCCCTTTCCCTATTCCTGTAAGAAAGCTGAGCACATCTTTAGAGACTGCAGCATGCCCAGTGTCAGTGTAAACTCAGAGAAAAGCATTTTTTGCTCAGATTTTTCTTCTGTAGCTGAAAGCACATGAACAGCTGTAAGTTAAACCTGCTGTGAGGCCGTGTTGATAAGCTCAAGGTTGGCATTTTTTCATGGCAGTAACAACTGGTCAGTAATAACTATGTACAGGTGCTTTGAAATCACAGAAATTTATTTGATGTCATGTGAAATAACCCAAATACAGTTTGTGAGATGACCCTCATGAGGGCTTCAAAGAAAGAGAAGATCCTGAGCCTCATCATGAATCACTGGTTTTACTGGGTTCTTTTCCTCATAGAGATGAAAGTCCACAGTCCCCACAGGACTTAGCTTGTTCTACATCAGCAAAAAGCCACAACAGTCAGTGCTGAAGCCCACAGCTGGTTCAAGGGGCTTATTGCCCCTTTCACTCCAGTATAGCCCCAAGGACTGAGCATTTAACAGGAGCCAGCTGATAACAAGGGTTTACCTAAAGGTGAGCCCCACACAGCATTCTCCCAAAGCATCCCCATTCTTGCACTCCAGTTCTGCTCCAGAACACAGATTGCAGCTTAGCATGTGGGCAACTGCTTCAGGAGTGGGATCCTTACCTAACTAAAATGCCAGTGCCGGGTGGAGTGTATAAATAAATAAAACATTTCACTTGCTGTAAATGTTTATTTGCCTAGCGCTCAGTTGCTGTTTCACAAGGAAGTGTTTTGGGCAGATAAAAAGAGAAAGGTAACTCAGTAAGCAAAGAGCAATACAGGGAGCCCAGCATCATTACAAACCAAACTCCATTATTCTTTATCAGAGATAAAAATAATTTACACATCACAGAAAGTGCTGCCAGTCGCTACTTAGATGTTTCCCATTCCAACAGTTGTGCAATACAGGAGACACTACTTCCTATTCATGCTTTTCATTTATTGTCCTGTCCACACCTCTAGACATGAAAGATAAACACTGAATTATAAGAAATTCTATTTAACATAGCTGAGAATCTTTAAAAATAGATATCTAAAAAAAGCAACAGCTTCTCTTCTAATAAGGAGCATATTGTAGTTCATGGCTAAAAGGTAAATACAAGTACTTAAGTTAACAGCTGCAGCAAGGTGACAAGAACCTAGGTTCAGGCACCTTCAAAAAAGCCACAGGAGTATCCATAAGAGCTATCACACAGAGCCTCTGCAGCAGGTTTTTCTGAGACACTGATTTTGATGTCTACATTGGCCTGGAATTTTCCCTCTGAATCCCTTTCTCATCTTGCTACTACAGCACTTGGGTGTTAATTCCAAAATGGTTTGGGAGGAGTGGAAGTCAGAAACTAATGCAGCATTCTTCCAGGGTTAATAGCTGCTGTCCATCTCCCAAACAGAATTGCTTTACAGGCCTTTTCTACATTTCCTGCAAAGTAATGTGTCTAAAGACACAACACCTCCTACTGCAAGCAGTCAAGTTTCATCTGACCATCACCTGTCCATCCACCATCAGCACCATTTGGGGTTTCATTTTGTCCCAGTGCTTACCCTTTGCATCATCTACAAAGGTGATTCCATTTTTCATTTTCTGCTCATAACCATTCTCTTCCTTGTGATTTTGTGACATACAACCTATAGGGTGCATATTAGAAATTATTTTCTACACAACCCACTTGACATGTCTTTTCTTGATCAAAGTGATGTCTTTGTGGAAATGATTCTCAAATCTTCATAGATTATACTATGGCTTTTCCAATAATAAAGTAACTTAAAATAATTAGAACTACAACACTGAGCATACAAGCTCCATTTTAACAAAGAAGTATGTATTTTATCCCATAAATATCTGTTGTTGAAAAGGTCAGTAATGATGTAACCAAACACCAGTGCTCTATATGGCTTAAGGTTTTAACAGATGTAAACATACACATTTCAACAGGCACATAAATAAAATAAATTTGTACTCAATTGAGTACAAAGAGTAAACTCTTCATTTAAACCACAAATTTCTCATGCATAAGAATAAGAAAAAAAAAATGAAGACCCCCAAATTACTCTGAGTGTTGAATAGTGCTTTATATTTAAACTTCTGAATCAAAGAACAGGAAGCAACGGTTCACATCTATATATAAAAACCCAACTGGTTTCACATCTGGAGCTTTAAAGGGGGTTTAGAGAGCAGAGGAGTAAATAGTTTTATTCTTAATACCTCTTTCAAAACTTGAAAACAATACCATTGCCCTCCTCTGTTTTAAATGTTCCATTCTGGCCTTTAATGTCAGTTGGTCTGCTGCTACTTCACAAGTTACAGTCAGAGGTAACACAGTGCTGCCTTCCTTCACCAGATCTCCCGAGCTCCTGTGCAGTTCCCTCAAGGTCAAGGCAGAAGTGTCTCAAAACTCCGAGTGATCAATTCAGATTAAAACTGCTGGGGAGGAAGGATTGTAAGCCTGCTCTGCTCAAGGACACAAACACCTGCTTTCTCAGAAGCTCTTCCAACATTCTATGTCACTTCAATCAATTGTTCAATGTTATAATTCTATGAAAAAAAATTAAAAAATCTTAAATGTAAGGACTTTGTTTACCTTAACCTTCAGTGCTTACTTTCACTTTATGTTGATCTGCTTCCACATCGTCTGTGCTATCCAAGTGTTGCAAGGATCTCCCTTATCTCTATTACTGGGAATTTGAGGAGGACTGTTTCTGGGAAACCTAAGTAAATTTCTGACCCATCATCACCTGGCAAAGCAACCACCAAGGAATACAAAGCAGGAGTTTAACTAGAGGTGGTAAAGCTCAGGAATGGCTTATCAGCACTGCTCTACACGTATTTGTGCCAGTGAAGGCTTGCCACTAGACCATAGTGAGAATAAGAGTGACAAAAATAAATTATCTGTGGTTGAGAGCAATATGAAAACATCAACTGGAGAGCAACTGAAAAGAAGTAGTTTTCTGTTCCTCGCCAGTCTCAGGAGTTGTTAGATTTAAGCTTGTTCAGCCTTATTCTTATACCTGCAATTCACCATATACATCTATAGCTATATATTAATTTAATAATATATAATATTATCTATAGATACACATTTCAATTTTACTGTAAGTCCTGGTTGTCTGATAACTTTCATCAAATTAAGCTCATCCAAATGCAGAAATCTAGGGTCAGCTTTCACTTTGAGCTTGTTTCACTTCCTACATCTTGTTTTTGCACTGGCGACTAGCTAGGGGAACTTAAGCAGTTTCTTCCTCCCTTGCCTTTCTGCTAAAATGGTTCTGTACCTCTCAGCCAATCCTTGCCACGTGCATTTTAATATCTTTTTAAATTTAGCTCATTTCTCTAGGTCTGGATCACCTCATCTCTGTGTCTCCCAAATGGACTTCATTCCTTATATGATATGCATAGGCATGGGCATAGACACATATCACCATGTGCTCCCTGCAATGCTTAGAGAAAGGAGCATGGATAACCTGAATCTCCTCAGTGCTGGCTGTGACAGACTTGCCCTGCATAGACTCCCACCGCTCCTCAGTTGTGAGAAGTTGTAGTCCTGCTGCCAGCATTTAAAGAAAATGGAAAAATAATGGGGGAATTCTTTTAACTGCTTCAATCTTGTTTGTGGAAAGGGTGAGAAAATTAAAACAGTATTTTGACAAACATATCTATATAAACAGGAGATGAAGAGAAACAAGTTAATCCCCAGTGTAACCAACATTACTGTGGCAGAAAAGTATGTAACAAGCACATTACTGTAAAATTTCCTCAAGCCTGGTCTCACTTAATCCCTCACATTTTCCAAGGGTGCATGTCTGTCAGAGGAAGACAACATAGCTATCTAGCTTATCAACCATGATTAGAGCAAAGGAGTACCAACTACTCCCTGGAAAAGGCAGATCTATTCTAAGCAGCACAATATTGCACAAGTTCAGAAGCAAGTTTGCCATGCTCCATTTTTAGATACATTAACGGGTGATGGTGGGGAAGAACAAAATATTATTGCTGAAAGGTTTCAGAACCTCATTCTGCTTGGCTTAGAAGTTGTCACGTAAGTCCCAGTCTTAAAAATGTTTTGGAGACAATAATGGCATTTAGCCCTTCATCCTCTTGGGAGATTAGGAAGAAGTCACATCTTTTTCAGCCTCTCTTTTAGACTTTAAAGATGAAACCCTCTCAGTTTTTTCCACTTCCACTGGTTATCCTAGCAGTCCTTCTCCACATCTGTTTCACTTTGAACCCATTCCACCTAAGTACAGGAGGTGTTTCAAGATGATTTTCAGCAATACCTTGAAGCAAATAGTATTACTATTTCCTCCATCTGCTGCACATCACTCAATAAATCCCAGAAATTAATTTGTGATTTTCACACTTTTATCTCATTGGCCTTTCATAATCATATGGCCATCCAATAAGACATCCAGGTTTGCATCACTTTTCATAATGACAAACTATTGCCACAGCAGACTTTCCTATCTCCTGTGGCATTGTCTTACACTCTGATATTAAATTTCTCCTCATTATTTTCCCAGGCTATTCGTCATGCATGATATTCTCAGCCACCTGTGTGTTTCTGATGCCTCTGAATATCACAAGGGGCCTCATATTTTTTCATTGCAAATGAAAGTACATTTTAAAAGTCTCAGTGTAATGCTAATGTAACACCAGGAAACAGAAAGTGGTCCTGCCAAGAGACTGGTAGTGGTTCCTGTCTGCTGCACTTCCCCTGTTCTGCTTCTTTCACAATTCCTTCCTTAGCAATTGAGACCACGACAAATTCTACTTTGTCCATGCTATCTCAGATTATTTTTTATGCTTTCCTATATCAGTTACAGAAAGTATCACCCTACCACCTTCATGCTCCCAAGCATCTGCATTCCTACTACACTCATACATCTGTCACATTTCTACTTCCCCTGGAACGCTCAGTTTTGAGCCCTGCACAAGTATTTCTGCCTCTCCTCTTCAGAGCCCTGATTCCCAACACAAATGCACAAATGTCCCAGTCCAACTAAACCAGTCTGGGTGGGCAGACATTTTCCCTGAATCTTTTACCAAGCTGACTATTGTTCTCAATGAAATTCTCAACACCCATTCCTTTGTCATTTGGTGTCCTGTTTTTCTTTCCCACATTTGTCTTCATATTGAAATGAGGGGTTAGGATTCTGCAATATTCATACCTCAAGCTCACCTCCTTAAAAGAAAATTTCAAGTTACAGCAGGGCCAAAAGCTGTGCTGCCATATAACTATATTGGAAGTGGAGGGTGGATTAGAATCAAGTGGTTTGGGTTGAAAGGGACCTGCAAGATCACCTAGTTCCAAGCCCCCTGCTCTGAGCAAGGACACCCTCCACTAGACCAAGTTACTCAGAGCCCCATCCAACCTGGCCTTGAACATTTCCAGGGATGGGCAACCTGTACCAGCAACTCACCACCCTCATAGTACAGAATTTCTTCCTAATATCTAATCTAAACCAGCTCTCTTTCAGTTTAAAGCCATTGCCCCATGTCCAGTCACTCCATGCCCTTAGAAAAAGTCCCTCCCCAGCTCTGTTGCAGGCCCCCCATAGCTACTGCTCCCTGGAGCCCTCTCTTCTCCAGGCTGAACAACCCCACCTCTCTCAGCCTGTCCTCACAGGACAGGAGGAGTCATACAGCAAAAATCCCCAAACAGCTGACATAGGAACTGGAAACTTTTGGTGAGATAAAACATCTGGAGTTGCCATAGTGATGCTGTATTGCTGTGTTTCTGGAAAAGGCAGACCCGTTCTGAGCAGCAATATCATATCATATCATATCATATCATATCATATCATATCATATCATATCATATCAATGTCATATCTTTTTTTCCTATACTCCCCATTTAAATTATTTTTTTCTTCCTAAATGAGGCTTTTTAGGGATGCATTGGCCAACATGAACTAACACATTGCTGTACTATATGGCAAATAAGTTACTTAAGTTATCACATCTCAAACTTCCAATAGGAAGGAGTGCTTTGGTAAAACTAATTCTATCAAAGTAAGTATTTCTCTATATTCAAATGGCACTTTCCAACCCTTGCCTTTTCCAAACCTTCCAAGTGTCCACAAGAGGGTAACTTTATTCAGTCTTGGCTAAAATACACAGTGTTTGCTGCAGCTCATAAATGACAGCATAACACATATAATAAATATCATCATAGTTTATGACATGAAAGGTAGGTCTAACAGGAGTGGGAAGCTTCAGCCAAGAAAAACAAAAATCTTCTCTTTTTTTCTGTAAATTCACTACAGTTTTGTCTAGATTGGTTAAAATCTTGGTTTCATGCAGGAATTCTGGCAGTGGTTAAAAAACCACATATTAAAGTAAATAAAGATCAGCAAGAAATACTGAAAAAAATGTCACTGTGGTGGTATAATGATGTTATAATGCTTTCAGAAGGCTGAAAATAAAATCTTGAAACAAAACATCACAGTGAAATGAGGCAGAATTTGTACAAACTACTGATCCTTGTTTATTTAATTGAAGAAAAAAAAATTACCAAAACACAAGAAAGTCAATCCACAGAAGACTGTAATTTTGCTAACATTGCATAATAGACTTTATATATTATGAAAATATCCTAGATTCATTTAGTCAGCATTTTTGGCACTAATTTTAAACCAAGTCTTACATTAAAATAACATCTGTTTTCTGACCTTATAATACTTGCTTCATTTTATTACAATCATTTGCCTCAAGTGCATCCTTCAGAATTTTGAATGAATATCAACAATGAATTAATTCACTTTGCCAGCCCTCAGGCAACCATATCTTCCATTTCCTCAACTTTTTTCCACTGTACTATATCTTTTGAAGATAGGGGAAAAGGTCAAATAACATCTTAATTTGACATAACAGAATAAATACTTCTGTCAAATTCTTCAAAAGGATCATATGACATGGAACAGAAAAGCTGTGCCAACACATTAACCAACTTAAAGCAAAGGTTCCCAAAATACTTTAAAGACTTTAAAGTGTAATGCAAGCTATAAGTAAAAATGTCATTTTCTTGACTGGTAAAAACTCTCAGTAATGACAAACAGCAGCTTCATATAACCAAATCTCCATTTCAAAATGAAAATTTGGCCAAACCACTACACTGAAAAGGATCAACATTCTTCCTAACTATTAGGAAGTGTCCCAATCCAGCTAGCAAACCCCAAGGACGACATCTACTTTCCAAGTTGAGTGTATCTATGACTCACATACTGTTTTTTTCAGCTTTAAATGGATTATTTTGGCCAGTAATGGCAGTGTGCTAAATTTTCAGTAGTCCATATTTGCCCTGTAAATGTATAGACATAATATGTAATATATATATTTATGTACATATGTTGCAATGTATGTCCATGCCTGCCACTAGGATAAGGATCCTTCTCTACTCCTTTTTAGTGATTAGAGAAATAATTGTGATATAGGAAAATGAGAAACTATCCATAAAAAAACAAAGGTGTTGGAGTGAGGTCTAGGAGAAGTCCGAAGATCTTCATCCTCATAACAAGCAACATGATGGAAGGATAGGACAAGCTTCACACAGTTTCTTTGGAGAACACAGATCTGGGACCTATCCTTTTCCACTCCCAACAGTACTTACCCAGCTGTTCATCCTCCCTTTCTCCTTTCCTCCACAGACAACCACTTTGCCTCCCAAAACAAGGTGTAGTTGAGAGATGTGCAACCAGAGCTTCTATGTGAGTCCAAAAGGCCTGGTTCATGCCCACAGGGGCTTTACTCAGGTGTTGATTTCAATATAATGTTTGATGTGTTGGAAAGCAAAGGCACAACCTCACAAATCTGCAGTGCCCCATGCCTGCATGTACAACGTGACACATGAAAGAGAAATGAGAGCTTCTCCCTGTTTTCACTGGGCCCCAGAAGACAACAAGGGACAAAGCGAGAAACTTGCTAACTTATAATGAGTTTGGGGAATCATCACCAGGCTGCACCCTAATGAGCTCTTCAGATGAAATTTGTTACTCTGCCTCCTCCAGAAGGTGCAAAGGAAGGTATATTTACAGGTAGAGGCTGATATTTGAAACCTTTGTCTCCTTCAAGTAAGGCAGCCTAATGCTCAATCTCCACATGCTAGGACAAATGGATTGCTACAACTCTTGTTGAAGTAAATTATTAATAGCTACTATGACTAAGGAGAGAGTACAATTTTTTATGAAGGTGGCCTTCAATTAGTTAATATGTTGTTGGCAATCACATTTTGCAGACGTGATCTCCTGCTTTGAACTGTGCCTGTAATTCAAACCCATTGTTATACTGTAAACAGAATGTAAAGACCATGAACATCATGAAACTATCACAACATAAAATCATAGAATTGTAAAGGTAAGAAAAGACCTTTAAGATCAACAAGTCCAAACTATGTCCCCAAGTGCCACATTAAGAGAGGTATTTTGAATGCTTTTATGGATGGAGATTGTACCACTGCCCTGGGCAGCCTGTTCTGACACCCAACCACACCAGTGAAGAAATTTTTTCTAATATCCAATCTAAATCTCCCCTGGCACAACTTGAAGCAATTTCCCCTTGTCCTGTTGCTTGCTGCTTGGAAGAAGAGATCCTATCTGCACACAACCTCCTTTCAGGACGTTGCCGGGAGTGGTAAGGTCTCCTCTGAGACTCCTTCCCTCCAGGCTAAACACCCCCAGCTCACTCAGCTGCTCCTCATAGGACTTGTGCTCCAGACTCTTCCCCAGCTCTGTTGCCCTTCTCTGGACTTGCTCCAGAACTTCAATGTCCTTCTTGCATTGCAAAAACTGAACACAGGATTTGAGGTGTGGCCTCAGCAGTGCTGAGTACAGTGGGACAATCCCTGCCCTGGTCCTGCTGGCCACACTAGGGCTGACACAGGCCAGGATGCCACTGGCCTTCTTGGCCACCTGGCTGGCTCATGTTCAGCTGCCTGCAGAGCAGCACCCCCAGGTCCTTTTCTGCCAAGCCACTTTCCAGCCTCTCTGCCCCCAGCCTGTAGCACTGTGTGGGGTTGTTGCAACCCAAGGGCAGCACCCACTATTGGGTCTTGTTGAACCTCATGCTACTAACCCCAAGCCATCAATCCAGTCTGTCCAAATCCCTCATCATGTCAATAAAAACATGATGGAGGACAGCAAATTCACAGCCAGCAAGCCCTGATGAAGGTTCTGAGGGTGGTCTCATAGAAAGTATGCCACTTCTCCTTTGGGTTTATCTTCTGTTTTCAGTGTGTTTAACAAAAGAGGGAAATGGGGAACAGAACATTAGTGCATCTTAGCGTTTGTTCTTTCAAATTCAGGTAACTATATCCCCAAGGAATAAATCAGTTTTTATAAACCTTACCTGGTTTCATGCATTCTACAATCCACTTTCAACATGGATTATGACAGTTATGGCTAAATCAGGGCAGAATGACTTGTGTCAATGGATCCTAACTGTAATAGCCTCATCACTGTGCAACTCATATTACTTTGCCCCATATTGCATTTGCCATTCTGCTTTATCTGTCAGAAGGCCTCTTTTTCTGCTGTCAACTCCATGTTTGAATGCTGATATGTACTCATGACTAAACTTTCAACTAAAACATAGCATTCTTGTTATAACAGCATCATACTGTGTCTTGAGCATGCTAAAGCACTGAATTTCACAAAAGAGAGGCAGATTTTTTTAAACTATCTTAAAACACTTTTAAATTGTAAAAAAAACGTTACTCCTCCAGCAGATTGTATCACATTTCATTACCTGTACAGCACAAGGTATACGCAGAACTCTCCTGAAACAGAGGACACTGTCCTGGGGTACGTAATATGGATTTAGGAATGAATTCTATGCTCAGATAAAAATTTGGGGTTAAATCATTCATGCTGATGTGAGCTAACATTCGGAGTACAGCTCCTCCTGAAAGTTTGCAAACATTGGACAAGTTTGTTCAAGTTGCAAGAGGAAACTGCAAGAGTTCTCAAAAAATAATAATAAAAAAATCAGCGTCTGTCAAATCCAGTGCTACTAAATTACACGGCAGAAATGAAATTTTTTGCTGTTTAATCCTTGCAGGGATACTAGACCAGCATTCAGCACTAATTGTTTAAGTATCCAAAGGAGGAATCACCTTGTCTTGTTCTCACTGATGTTAAGTAGCAGAATCTCCCTTGACTTCAAGGGTGTAAGAACATCCTCCAGGTTCTGGCACTTCACAGAAGCCTATTTATAACTCATTCATTTTACTTAATTTTAAGCTCTGTGTTAATTATATTCCTTCAAGGGCCTGAGTCTAAACCAGGAATGTACCAGTTGGTTTCTCACTCAGCTTAGTAAAATGTTTCAACTGCTGCAATTTGTGACACATTGAGTAGCACCAAAGGGTATCATCTGAACCAACAGTTTGCTACAAACATGATAAATAGAATTAAAACAGCTCTGTGATTAGCAATTTTGGGAGTTTTTTTAATAGATACAAGTACACTTCTCTTAAGTCTACCAAACATATCCTGAGGGGCTGCAAAATTTCACCAATTTGAGTCTAAAAGCCTGTCATGTACAGAGGGAAACACTCTGATTGAAGTCTTGTGAAATTACATGCTCAAGCTGGAGTGGCAGTGAAAGGAAATACCTCACTGAAGGAAATATGTCACTGAATGAACATGAATAAGAATTCACATCCAAGTTTCTAAGGATATTTTTTCACATTTATTGCACACATGAGCATGAATAAGAAGTTTCTCTAACGTTAACCAAAATTTGAAATATTTTACATGCTTTCTATTTTCATAAAGGAGTGAGAGTGAGAATCTGGAAGCTCTCTTTGAAGGAAGGATTGTAAATACCTGGTGTGACAGTTCACTTGACTGTTCCTGCTTCAAAAGTTCTAAGAAAGATTAGAGTGCTCCAATTTTAAACACAGATATGTCTGCAGATGATCTTTCTCAAGGGCAAGAATGAACAGTTTCCCATATTTCCAGGACAGTAGCTATGAAAGTATATTAACTTAATTAAAGTTCTTCTATATTTGAAAGGAATTATTCTATACTAAATAGAAGATCTGACATGGGGACCATTTTAAAGATGCATGTTGCATTTGCTCAATATGCTAATATATAATATATTTCATTTTCAAAAACTGATTAATAACTTCACCTCTGCTACTATTTTAACTTTGCCTTGAAATTTCTTGTTTTCTCACTTTAAAAACAATAAACATTTATGCATTCACAAAATACCACTACTGGATTGTGCAGCACTTAGTATTTTCTGTTGTTTCTAGTCCTGCTTAATGGTCAGTTGATAGCAGATGAAGACCTAGCGCTTGCAACCATAGCAATTTTCACTGAGCCAGGCTCTAATCCTGCAAGTGACAGCACACAGCTTGCAGGAGCTTGACAGACTTCTGGAGACTCACACCAGGGCATTCTGCACAAAGGGCAGCACACAGACCTTAAAAAATAGGCCAGCACTCACAATAATTCTAGCAGATTTAGACTCACAGCACACTGGAAGACCATGACAATAATTATTTTCACATTCATACTGCAAGAATTTCACAGTGCTATTATTACAACCATACTGGCTGCTCATTAAAATTTGTAACCTTTGTAACTCCACACAACTCAAGTATACAGCTCACAGGCAGGACATGTGATTAGGCTGTACTCTGAAAAACTGCCTTAGATTGTGCACAAGCCCCAGTGTTTAAATGTGACTTCAGCACTCATGGCCCATGCAGCTAACTTTCAAAGCAAGAACTAAAACCAAATGGTTCACAATGGTTATCCAAGTTTGTTTCAGGAGAACAGTAATGAGTCCACAACTTGCATTTTAATGCCACAGTATTAAGCGTTGTGCAAAGAAGATGCTTTAAAAACTGGTAAGACTTCTTCATTATTTGGCCATGCATGGGAAATTCTCAGGACAACACAAACCATATGAAAATAGGTGTAGGAGAGGAGACCAAAATCCCTAAGAAATCAGAATTGGGGTTGATATTGAGAAACAAATTAAGCAGGAAGACTGCAGAAGCAGAGAGACAAAAAGAAAAAAACAATCAAATAAGAATGCAAAGGATAATAAATAATTGGGTAGAGACAATTATAGTCCCTAGGAAAGTATATACTCTCAGTCAGTATGACAAGATACAGCATATGTAATAAACCTATGTATTCTGTGCTCCAAGGAGAAATTACTTTTCTGTGTCATACCATACAAACCACCTGCCTTTATTGCAGGAGTAGGGAAAAGGACCTTTCACTCATCCAAACCTAGTCCAATACATATGATTTGAATAAGCTACTCAAATGCATTTTTGACACTTGTAGCCTTGCTTAAATGTTCCATAGGAGCAGAAGTATCCTACCTGAAGCACCCTTTTCCCACTTGTTCACTCTACCAAAGCTCTTTTCTGCTGGCGCCAGCTCCATTGAACTGGGTTCTTCTACACTTGTGCTGCCTTCTCAAAGCTAAAATCCTTAAGTTTCACTTTCTGTGGGGTCAGTGTATGGGCCACACCAACACCAATGAGCACAGAGCAAGAGCTAAGAAAAGAAACATTGCTGAAACAAGTCTCAGCACCTCATCCCCACAATACCAAGATTTGATTTCTTCTCCACAGGTCAGCACACGTGCTGATAAACCAATGCTTTGCTTCCCTGAACCAGAAGTGTTACAAGGAGGGTTAATACTGGCTCAAAAATGTTTTACATGTGCCATTACACAGCACACAAAAACCTGCATGCAACAGAAAAGAAACTTGACCAGAGAAGGTCAAAGCAGCATCACAAGAAGGGCGGACAAAGTGGCCAGGGGACAATTCATGCTGACCATTTTCAAGACAGAAACCCATTTTAAGTCAGTTTGAGGTCACAGTTTTAAATCAGATGTGTCAAACAGCAGTTAGCTGTCTCTAAAGATCAATTACACCTACACATAAACTGTGCTCTAGACAGAAGAGTCTTGCTGACCACCTACAGAAATACAAAGTTGCCCTTAAACAAGGCACAGCCTTAAAATACTTAGAAGACCATGTTGGTATGGACAGGCTGATACTCCACTGGACTTCATATCTCTTCAAGAGGCTGGGGGTAAGTATTTTTGGATGAGTATTCCCTGATAAGTAGTTTACAAATGATAATTGGATCATGAAAGGAGCTTTCCCAGAAAGGGAAAAGAAAATTTGCTGCAGACGTCTAAATCAAGAGATGAAATAAACCGTTTATAACACTGACAGTCCTGAAGACAAAGCTGGAGAGAAAGAAACAGCAGAATGATGTTGCCAAAAAGACAAGCAAAACAATGATGGAAGAAGCAAAAAAGAGGAAATTGTGGTAGGGAGTACACCTACAGCAGCGTAAAGACTGAAACATGGATTTTCCCAGGAAACTGGGGAGAAAAAACCTCAAACAAACAGCACATTATTACTAAGGAAGACATTTGAAGCAGTGTGCATCAAGGAGTTTTTTGGAAACACTGGTAAGCATTATGGCAGAGGAAGGGGAATTGCTCCCAAGGAAATTTAGCAGGAGATTTTGAGGAGAGGCAAGCTCTTCTGGTCAGGCACAGAGTGGGAGTACTGCTATCTACTGCCTGCCATCAATCAGGCCATCTACATCCCAAGAGAAATGGGCTTAGAATTCACCTCAGTATGACTTGGTGCTTCTCCACTGGTGCCAGGAGAGTTGCTGCAATCTCTCTTGAAGCTAGTGCAAATACAGCTGGACAGGAAAAGCAGAACAAATTGCCACACCAGCAATCCAGCAGAACAGTTGCTTCAAAGGCAGGTTTTCCAACACCCCTCACAGGCTTCAATGCTTCCGTCCGGCCTTTGCACAGTTCAGCACTTTTGCAATGGTAAGCCTTAGTTACAAAGTTACAAAAATGTTCTTTGAATCCCATTTGCACATTCTGCTACATCACAACGGCGCATTCAAATGACTCTTGCAACGTATTTTGAACAAGTCGAACACAGAACATCCAATATAGGATTTCCTCTTTCTCCTGCCCATCCCCTTCCTGTTTGTTTACCAAAAACTTTCACTTCCTCAGTGACACTGACACCAGCTCTGGCGATCACTTAACCCTGGTTCTCCAGTCCTTGTCCACTCACACCTGAATCACAGCTCACCAGGGCATTTAGTACTTACAGAAGGGTTTTTAATATCCATCAAAACACATGGTAAAGCTGGGGCTGCCCTGGAGAAAACCATTTTCTGTCCACTGGATCTAATGAATATAAACCTCCTGATTCTGGCAAGGGACACTCAGAGCAGGCAATCTCAATATACTCAATAGATGTGCCGCTATTCAGATTTTTCTCTACTCAGTTGATACTACTAGGAAATATTTTTTTTGCCTGAACACAGTAAAACTTAGCCCTAGGTCAGACCTACTGATTAATAAATGTGTTACCACTACTTAGGAATTCACTCAAACATATTCTTTAACTTTGGGTATTAATTTTGTTCTGAGCCCCTGGTACAGACATACATGGAAAGAGAAAACCTGCATAGCAGCCAAATATATTTCTATACTAATTCCTGTGATACCATATTGCTTCAGTTTAAACCTAAGATAAAAACTGAATAAGATTTCATTTAAAAAACAAAACAAAACAAAAAAACCCAAACCAGATTTGTATTCAGCTATCTGCACAAGCTAATGAAGGAAACATGAAAAAAGCAATAGATTGTAGATACCACATCAGAAAGCCCACTTAACAGATTATGCTTTTTTTGACGAACTTCCTGAAACAGCTTTTCTTAAGCCAACAAAGGAGAAGTTAAAAGCACATCCCAGAGGGAGTCCTTTCCCTTCAAAAATCATTCCCATACTTAGTGAAGTCCTCTAAAATAGAGAAAACTGCAAAAAGTGCCATTGCAGAAGAGTAGCTGCATCCCATACTTCAACGCCTGTGGTGAACTTCTCACATGTTCCAGTTTAAGATTGCACTATTGCCTATCACAGCTGGCCTTTGCAAATTAGAATAAGAAAATCTACAAT
The DNA here is from genome assembly GCA_013397195.1 of Hylia prasina. NCBI lineage: Eukaryota > Metazoa > Chordata > Aves > Passeriformes > Sylviidae > Hylia > Hylia prasina. Next base: position 218,287 of record VYXD01009707.1, on the reverse strand, counting down.
ACGTCAACCACAGGAAGAAGTAGCCTTCTGCCACATGCAGCAGAGACCATAGAGGAAGAAGGACACTTTGTTCAGACTGTTTATCATTGTAATCCTTTGAACTGAAGACGTAAGACAAATGCGCTGCGCAAACACAGGAACCAATTGTAGATACTTAAGATGCCAGCAGTTTGAAAAAGATAGGCAATGCTGACCTAAGGGAGAGCAAAGGCTGGTATGGACAGTACTAGTCCACCCTTTTAACCCACCAGAGAAATGAGATCTACCCATTACTGCCTCCACCTTTCCTTGGTATCCTCCTTCTTTTCTTCCCAGCAAAGCATTACTGTCAAAATATCATTTTTCTTCTGACATTTGCCTGACAAAAGTAACCAATCCATTTACCTCTATGAGTAGTTCTTTAGGACACAAAACAAATACAAGTATCTCATATAAATATCTGGAGGAAATGCTTCCAGGACACCATGAGCTCTGCCTTTGCTTTTTGTTCCATGAAGCCACATTTTTCAGGAAAGATGCTGAACTCAAACGTGAATAATTCAGTCTCGGAAATTACAGCATTTAATGACAATGTCAACAGGAAATGTATCTGAATCAGGCAAAAATAAATATGAAAGCACAGACCTTTCCATCCTTCCCTGAAGGACAATGAAGTTTAAACTAGGAACAGTCACACTAAGGACAGTTACATTGCACTTGTCTTTTATTAGTACAGGCTGATTTCTCTGAGAAGGCACCATTACTATTTACAGGTTGGCAGACTCTTTGCTCTGTATGCGTCATTAAAGACTGTTTTCTGACAAATGCAGTTTTACATTTTTATCTCCAGTTTCCTGTGGTATGGCTTAGCAAGTCTGGAAGCCTTTCTTATTATACCATCTCTAGTATTCCTACATTCTCATTAAAGAGGGGACAGAAATAAATAGGAAGAAATAGGAGGTAGGAATACGATCAACAGAACAAAAATCCTAATTCCCAGCTGGGAATTTTCTATAGAATGAAGCCTTTTTACTTAGAGACAGAAATCCTACAAAGGCATTACAATAAATGCTGCTTAACGGAGTCACATGGTTTGGTATAATTATTTACACACTCAGCTCCATAGCTTCAAAAGGAAGTATCATTCCCTGCATATAAAGCTCACACAACCCTCAGGATCTCTGGCTCATGGATTCTCCTCCCATCCCTTACATTAGCACATGACAGCTCATAGCCTTCTGGGATTTCTGTGGCAGCAGATACCCACCTCTGTGTACAGCCATGCCACCAGAGCAGATTGCTAGGAATCCTAGGTTATACCTAGCACCCACCCCATTAACTGGTTAGTTAAGTTAGTTAGTTATTCCCCACATGCTTGTCTTCTGGGTTCACTCAGCTTTGAAAAGGGTTCCCTGAACCCCAAGAGTAAAAATGGCTTTACAACTCCCTGGACAGAAGAAAAAAAGTCACTCAGTAACTCAGATTAGGCACATATGGAAAGAAGAAAAGATTTCCTTCCCAGATCACCTAATCTTTTGACAAAAGCAAAAATTGTCTCATGATCAACATGTGTTCATCCCAAAACCTCAAAGATTCCTATTAAGATTCAAAATAACATGCAGAGTAGAGGCAGGCAAATATCTCCTTTTTGTGACACGAACAGAATCACACCTGAGATTAAACCCAGCAACACTTAAACTTTCCCAAGTAACTAGAGAGATCAATGTTGCTCCCTGATGTGCCCCTCAAGAAGGGCCAGGTGTAGCATCTCTGATTTGGTGAGACACCCCACTGAAGAACAGGTACTAAGCTGAGCCAGGAAGACCTTGGACTTGTTTTTATTACCTGTCACAGGAATTGTTTCCTGCAACTCTTGCTGTGCTGTGATGCCATTTAGCTTACTTTAGGAGTCAAAAAGGCCATAGGAAGAGAGGTCACTTCAATTACATAGATAAACTGTGTGTGTGGGGGAACTACTCTGAAATAGTTATTTATACATTCATAAATACTTATCTATTCATAAATACCTGCAAGGAATAGTTTCACATTTACTGAAACTCCCTTGAAAAGGGTAACACTGAACTCCATAGTATTAAAGAACTTAAAGGCAACAGGGTGTAACTTTGCATCGTAAAGTTTCACAATTGATTGCTTTGTCAGAAGGAGTCATTGCACAACTCCACTGGTCAAGGAGCTTAAGAAGGAAGGCCTAAACCTTACTGTGTCTTCTGTATATTTCTGTAGCAAAAACCTCTTATTTACTCAAAAATATATACTCAAAATATATATAAATATATATACTCAATACTCAAAAGAGAAAAGCAGAATAACTTGAAGTCAGCCAGCTACTGTACAAAGATGATCGTTCTGTCATTATGGTTAAAAAAAATTATTTCAACAGCACACAATTAAAAGGGATTCTTATGTTATTAAATAAAAAATTCTTTCCTAACTAGTCTGTAGCTCACGAAGTTGAAACAGAGAAAGAAATAAGCTTCAAGTCTCAGAAGAGATCCATAAAATGATACATCTTTGATCTCACAATTCATTAATTTCAGTCCTTCTCCAAGGTTTCATAACATCCTACTAACAGTATCTAACTGATTTCTAGCCTGTTGCTACTTTTTCAGAGAAGACTATTTGATTTTTTTTCCTCATCCATACTTTCAGTGCTGTTGATAGTACATATCAAAAAGATAACACCTATTCTGTCCTCAGTGTTGGGTTAGAAACAATCCACACAAACACAATTTGACTCTCTTTTCGGTAAAACTGAGCTATGTTTTCCCAACATAGCTTTGCAATTTCTCAACACGTATCTTCTGCTTTTTGTTTTAACTCTATAGTGATATTGTGTTGAGCGCAGACTTATCTACGTGGCACTTGTACTTTACAGACACTTTCAATTAACACTATTGTTCCTAAACTGCAAAAGTCTTACACGTACTTGATGGAATCTAGCTTAAAAATTTTAATTTTCAATTTGTATTACAATGTCTATTAAGATATACACTAAGCTTGGTCAGAGGGCTTCTCTTTCTTCAAAGGTGGGAACAAAAGGCAGGAGATGGGATATTGATTAGGGTTTCAGATGAAACCAACTTTGTGCTCCCTATGAATATCCGTGGGAATATAACCTGGCTAAACAAATTTTAAATGTTAATCCTTTTGGTCTTTAGTGCCAACAGAGGGGAGTAAGGCAGCAAGATGAGTTTGTGCCAATCCATTCACTGCACACACTTGAAAGATGCAATTTCAACAGCAACTCTTAACTGCTTTACTGTGGTACAGCATCAACTCCTAAACTAAAATTGTAAGATAACCCTTCGAGACCGTTCCTCAGGAATACAGTACCTATAAGAGTAGTCTGCAAGAAACACCACGCACCAAACATCACAATACCATTCTCTCATCTTTCTTTTAATTCCAAGCACAATTGAATATACAGTTAAGAGGAAGAAGCTTCAACTTGCAGAACGCACCAGAAAATACACTCCTAGAAAAAAGCTGTGTAAGAAGGGATATGCAGGGATCACATCACCTCACCTTAGTCAAGGCTACCGTTTTGGCTGGAAACGCCGACTGCAGACTTTAACCAGCTAATTTCACACGCTCCCCGGCACGAAACAGACAGAAGGCATCCGAGCCCTCCGAGCAGAAGCCAGGCAAGGGGGTATTAGATAAACCGCGCTTTGAGAATGATTCTTTCATCCCAAACGCGGTTATTTCCCTTAAGACCCCATCCAGTCCTACCGGGCAGCTCGGGCGGGAGCGGCACCTCCTCGCGGGGGCGCGCGGCCCGAGGTTGGTTCGCAGCGCGGTTACTTCCTGCTGCCGGGAACATTTGCATGCGGTGGACAGCGGGGAGAGCGAGCGGGGGGCGGCCCCGGGCCGGCGGCTGCGGGCTGTGCCCGGGACGAGGTGGGGCAGGGGCTGCGGTGGCGTGTCGGGATCGGCCCCGCCGGGATGCCCCAGAGCCAACATCATGAGAGGAGCGAACCTCCTCTAAAAGTTACGGCTAGATAAAAGCCTGTTAGTCTGAGAGGCAAGAAAGGCTGTCTTGTTCCACCAACAGCCAAAAAACCCCATCTCGAACTTCAAAAATCCGCTGTAAGCAGCTTCTAAGGTCCATTAAAGGCTTGGTTGAGAGAAACAACAATTAAGCTTATCTTTCAATGTTTCTTTTCTTTCACGAATGATTTACTAGCCCGGTGAAAAGTGAAATAAAAATCTCACAGGTCAGCAAAACAGGAAATATGAATGCATGGACATAACAGCCAGAGGATGCAGGTGAAAAACTTTGCAAGAACCAGAGTCAAAGTGTCATGTGTGCACCGCCAGACCACGTGGGCGAGTTCAAGTCACGGAGATTTCTAAGGCAAAATTCCAAATGAAAAGCATTTAAGCTTTCCATATAAAAGTGTTTAGATCATGGATCAAGTTTGAGAAACAGTCAAAGTGTTACAGGATGCAAGGCACTAAAAGGCACCTCTGTGCACTTTCCCAAGTCTAACTGTGGGTTGGAGTGGGCTCGGGAGCTGGTGAGGAATTCTACAGGACACCCAAATAGCTGAAAATAACTCGGTGCAGCTCACACCCTGCTGGGTTTATGAGGAGAACTTGATGAATGCCAAAAGGACTTACAGATCTTTGGTGCTGGTGTAAAGGCCTGCCACTCATGGTGATGTGCAGCTGGCATGATCACTACTCTGGCTGGTGTGTGCTGCAGTCCTGTCTCAATGCCCTGGCTCCTGCACACACGTCGCCACTGCCTTGGTCCTCTAAAAGACTCAGTCCATAGAAGCAGTGATACCATAATCTCTCACATTCCTTAATCAGTCCCAGATGTCCCTGGGCACCTGTGGAGCTCTGGAAAGTAGTGGGCAATAGTTTCTGATCTTCTTTGAGTTGTATCATGAATGATTAAAATCATATTGTGTAAATACTCAGTATTAGACTGGCCTCTAAAAGTATTGTAGGGTGAAACAATAAGGAATTCCTCAAGTTCTGTTAATAAAAAGTTGGTAAGTATTTTCGCCCTTCCCCCAACTTAGGTAGAGGTATTTCATAATAACAATAATAAAAAATAACAATAAAACAAACCAGGCAACAACCTTTTTCCCAATGAAAAGTTTATTCAAAAAGGAAAGATGTGATTAAATATACATTGTCTTGGGTTTGGGGATTTCTTTTGGTAGGAAATTTGGATTCCAAAAGTTTATGTAAAGTGAGCTATTTCTGCTTGGAAGTACACTGTTAGTACCTCGTATTTCCATTTTCTTCTATAGGCCAAGCACCTTGATCTTGTACCTTTCTTCTCGGAGAAGTGCACAGATCTTCTTGCACAGATCCCACATCTGTCTAGTTCTCTCTCCTTTCTATTTCTTCATTTCATTATCAAGTATTCCACTGAGTTTAAAATTCACCTTCTTCTAACAAAGCACTGGTGAAAATAAAATTTAGTTTCATAAATGCATAATAGATTCCAACAGTCTAGTAGAATACAATCTTATCTATAATGTGAATAATCTGGAAAAATAAAAGAGGTGCTTAATTACCCTTAATAGATTGCTGTGGAATAGTAAATTAAGGAGACATGGAACAAACTCATCAGGCTTGCCCTAAAAGACCTAATATGAAGAAGGGTTAGAGTAGAATAAATACATTGTGTTTTATTTAAAAAAAAATGTTAATTAAAGTTGTTAATATCATTTGAAATGTCATGGGTTTATGTATCCTTGTTCCCACTTTTAAGAAGAATATGTACAAAATCTACTTTAGAAAGAGTAAGCAGGAAAGGAACTCTCTCATTATATATTCATCAAAAGGGGGAAAAAAAAGCTGATTCCAGCCTCACTACATCTGTAGATCAGCTGTTCATCACGTTTTAAATGTCTTTGTGCATAGATCAAGGGTGAAGGGGGATGGTGTAAAATGGGGCAAGAATGAAACTTCAAGCCTGCCACTGAAGGGGAAGTCCTTGCAGGAAGGACTGTGAGTCACATCAGCCAGCCAGTGTTCATGCCCAGCAATTGATTTCCCGCTTTGGGAAGATTTGACTCCCAGACAATGTCTCTGCTGCTCAGTTAGGCATGGCTGCAAGGCAGTGCTCCAGTTTGGAGGCCAGCTGGCAATGTAGGAGTCCACATCCGTGCTCTTGGCATCCAGAACACGGGGACTACCCCAAACTGGCCCATCTGTCCTGGTTTCTGCTGGGATAGAACTCATTTTCCTCTTATTAGCTGGTGCCATGCAGTGTTTTGGATTTAGTATGAGAATAATGTTGGTAACACACTGTAGTTTTGTTGTTCATGCTTACCCTAATTCAAAACCTTTTCAGTTTTCCATGGTCTGACAGTGAGCAGGTGCACAAGAAGGAGGGAGCTGAACCTGAACTGGCCAAAGGGGTGTTCCATACCTGTCATACGCAGTATTTATATATATTATATATATTATTATATACTGGGGAAGTTGGCCAGGAGGAGGCTGATCATATCTTGGAGTGGGCTGGGCACTGATTAGTGGGTGGTGAGCAACTCTGTTGGACAGCACTAGTTTTTTCTTGTTTGGTTTTTTTTTTTTTTTTTTTCTCTCTCCTTTTCTTTTTTTTTTTTTTTT
>VYXD01009707.1:189238-211607 GCA_013397195.1 Hylia prasina | reverse complement strand
GAGGTGCTTAATTACCCTTAATAGATTGCTGTGGAATAGTAAATTAAGGAGACATGGAACAAACTCATCAGGCTTGCCCTAAAAGACCTAATATGAAGAAGGGTTAGAGTAGAATAAATACATTGTGTTTTATTTAAAAAAAAATGTTAATTAAAGTTGTTAATATCATTTGAAATGTCATGGGTTTATGTATCCTTGTTCCCACTTTTAAGAAGAATATGTACAAAATCTACTTTAGAAAGAGTAAGCAGGAAAGGAACTCTCTCATTATATATTCATCAAAAGGGGGAAAAAAAAGCTGATTCCAGCCTCACTACATCTGTAGATCAGCTGTTCATCACGTTTTAAATGTCTTTGTGCATAGATCAAGGGTGAAGGGGGATGGTGTAAAATGGGGCAAGAATGAAACTTCAAGCCTGCCACTGAAGGGGAAGTCCTTGCAGGAAGGACTGTGAGTCACATCAGCCAGCCAGTGTTCATGCCCAGCAATTGATTTCCCGCTTTGGGAAGATTTGACTCCCAGACAATGTCTCTGCTGCTCAGTTAGGCATGGCTGCAAGGCAGTGCTCCAGTTTGGAGGCCAGCTGGCAATGTAGGAGTCCACATCCGTGCTCTTGGCATCCAGAACACGGGGACTACCCCAAACTGGCCCATCTGTCCTGGTTTCTGCTGGGATAGAACTCATTTTCCTCTTATTAGCTGGTGCCATGCAGTGTTTTGGATTTAGTATGAGAATAATGTTGGTAACACACTGTAGTTTTGTTGTTCATGCTTACCCTAATTCAAAACCTTTTCAGTTTTCCATGGTCTGACAGTGAGCAGGTGCACAAGAAGGAGGGAGCTGAACCTGAACTGGCCAAAGGGGTGTTCCATACCTGTCATACGCAGTATTTATATATATTATATATATTATTATATACTGGGGAAGTTGGCCAGGAGGAGGCTGATCATATCTTGGAGTGGGCTGGGCACTGATTAGTGGGTGGTGAGCNGTTTGACAGCCTTTGTTTTTTCTTTTTTGGTTTTTTTTTTTTTTTTTTCTCTCTCTCCTTTTCATTAATACTGTTAGTAGTAGTAGCTCTACTACTACTACTACTACTTCTAGTACTACTGCTATGATTATTCTTTTTCACTTTGTTTCAATTATTAAACTGTCCTTATCTCAACCCAAGTTTTTACTTTTTTCCAGGTCTCCTCCCTGTCCCATGGGGAAAGGGGCAGTGAGCCAGCAGCTGCCTGGTACTTAGTTGCCAGCTATGGTTAAACCATAACACCATGTTAACTTTCAGATCAGCTCTGGAATAATTTTTGAGAGTGGTAAGTGGCCTGGGCCAGGGATGGGTTGAGCAATTTGTCAGTAGACTCAGAGGAATGTCCAATGATATTTGGTTGGGAACTGTTAATTACTGACTTAATGAGCCTTGTAGGTCCACACCAACCCCTCTACATAACTGTGTAGGTAGCTGCTGCTGATCCCTGTTTGGATTGTGTCTGGGGGCATGAAGAGGCACCAGCTTCAGGGAACAGTGACTCTGGGCAGTAAACCAAACTTTGTCATGGACAATGAAAACAGGCAACAAACTTCTCTCTACATTTTATATATTCCTTAATCTCATTGTTGCTGAGCTCTTTCTGAAGTGTGTTTGAATACAAAAGCAGAGCATTAATAGAAGACTGAAAAATAGTCAGTAAAGCATAAGTAGCTTAACTGGGGAAATAATCTGTGGGAGATCCCAAGGAATACCTGGTTTCATTCAATTAAAGAAAAAGCAGGGGAAAGATCACTTTGTTCAAAAATAGATTTTCAAGGATTTAAATTCTTTATTAAAGAACAGGGAAAGATAGAGCACAGACACATGTAAAGCTAAAACATTTAGACATCTGGCTGTTCAGTATGAGCCAGAGTTTTGGAATCGCAGTAGACACAGTCTTTTCTTTACAAATTCCAGCACTTACGCAGTCACTACTTGTATTGTTTTTCTTATAATTTTATCTCAAGACATTATCATTAAGTAAATTGCATATTGTCAACATGCTTTATAATGAGGTAGCAATTTTTAAACAAGTAGTAAAGAGTGGATTATAAAAAATAAGATACAAGTCACGCAGTCATTCTTCACTCAGTGTTGCTGGAGAAAATAAAAGCAACCTATTCTTTAGCTTTAATTTCTTTGTCATTTCCTTTCTTATTGTAATCTACTATTTTAAAGAAAGTCATGTTGACCTATAAGCTGAATATTTATAAATTTTATTGTCAATATGCTCTTCATGTGCTAAAAATGGGTTGCTTTTCTTTGTTCAAAGAAAAATAATATAGAAAATAAATTTTACTTTCAAGTATTAGACAACAAGTAAATGCACCTTATGTGTTGATATTCATCAGTTCCTGTTCTCAATTCCAGTTTGGAGCCTGGGAAAATTGTTTTGTGACACTAAAGATTCATTAAAACAAACAAACAAACAAACAAAATCTTCATTTTTAAAGGTAGTTCCATTATGATTATTTAAAATGTATTACACAATAATTTACAGTCTTGACTACTTTTGTGATTAAAATTTTGGAAAATATTTAAAACCACTTTGGGGAATAATGCACAGATCCTTGTAAACTTTGTATATTGACTCAACATGCATTTGACCTGTTGTTCAGACTAACCAGACACATACTAACTAGGCTAAAGCTAGCATCTTTCCTGTAGGCAGTGGTCTGCCTAAAGCACAGCCACTTGCATTTTATTACACTGATATTTTCTGGCCATAAATCCTCAATTCAGCATTTTTTATTTCATCTTGTTACTTCCAGTTTCTGTGAACAACTCAATACAGCAGACAGAAAAAGTACTTATTCTGAGATCCTCTAATTCTGAAAGTTAGTTAAAGCTGCTGCTTCTGCATCTTTGCTGATTTTAAATATTTTATTCACCTGCCATTATACATAGAAATCTTTCTCATTTTGTTTCCATTTGTTTCAGAATGAAACTTGTTTCAGATTTTTCTGCTGTGAGCAGAAAAATTGCTGTTTAGTGAATCAAAGCAAGTCTGATACTGGAACACGGTTTGAGAACCATCTGCAATGAATTAGGTTTTGTTGGTGGGACAGCATCCTGAGTATCCTGATGAAGATTGAAAATGGCCTATGTGCACAATACAGAATATCCCAATTGCCTTTCTGTAGAAATGACAGCTCAAATAAAGGATTGTTGTGGTTCTCATGAATATCATCTCACAGAGCCAAGAAAACAGCTGGACTGAGGGGTTCTCCACAGTTCGTTCGGGTAGCAGTGAGAAGGTTGAACTGACAACTAGTGATTCCAGGAATCTTCCTCTTTTAAAGATTTATAGCCATTTGCAGATATCCTTATTGGTCTGAAGAGACTGCTCACACTAATAAAGAACTTGTTTAATTTATGCTTAATTTAGTACACAGTTCTGGGATCACTAATATTGAATTACCTGAAAGAACAGATTTGAGCTAATTCAGGAGCAGGTGTGTGTGATCATTTCAAATTAGCGAGATCACACAGTGGTGAACTTTTTGTTTGCTTGTTTGTTTTCTGCCTTGTATTCAGGGCATTGCACTTCCTATTACCAGCCTGGATGGGCATTCAGCCTGCTTCTTGCAGGTTCTGCACCACAGAGATTGCTAGTTCAGAAGCAACATGGTGTTTCTGGAGGCAGTTTCCACAGTGGGCTGTTGTTGAAGAGTAGCTTTCCTTTTCCAGGATCAGCTACTTGCTACAGAAAATTTCCCTGTGGAAAGGCACTGGACTGTTGTTAGAATTGCTGCAGTGCTCAGGTTGCCCTTGAAGAGCTGCAGTAGCACTGGGCAGGTAATCCCATTGCTGATCACAGCCACACGGTTGTATGAAGCATCCATGGACCACAGGCAGCTTTCATTTTCCTCTGGGACAGCACACAGCATCGGGTAACATGTGGATGTTGAGTTAATGAAGTCACAGCTGGTATCACTGGGTAAAAAATTGGTACCAAACAAAGTTATCTCGAAGTTATCCTTCCCCTTGTTACACAGGGTTTGTGAGAAGCAGCTCTTATCTGGGACAGAAAGTAGTTATCACTGGAGCAACTCTGAGCATCAAGAAGAAGGTTGCCTTGGTTACATGAAACCTAGAAACACCTAATTTTTTCTGGTGCATCAACTTGGGTTTGGAAAGGTGACAGCTGCCTATGTAAGTTAGGAGGTGACACCTACAATCCATAAAGTTCTCAACCTGCACTCTCTGTGGACATGGAGAATATGTTGGAAGTGTCTGCTACCTGTAAGGGCAACCTCATAGGGGTGATCTCTATATTCCCTGTCTCCTGACCTGGCACAGGAATGTCGAGAGGAGCTAGCGTGGATCATTTTACAGATACTTTACTGTTGTCAGCTGAGGCTGGCCGGTCTAGCAGGACATACAAAGGCACTCATCTTTCCTATCTCCTGCCTCTCTGATGCTGTGCAGCCATGCCATGTACAAACCTGCTGCTGAGCCCATTTGGAGTAGTGGAGTTGCTGAATAACCCTCATCTTGAATGAGCTTGATTACCTGTTCTTGCACTTAGCAGCAACTTAGCTGTTGCTAGGACTTCTGGCTTTACCACTTCAGGGTGGGGTTTCCAAATGGCTGTGCAGCATGTCTGAAAGGCTGCTGGAGGGCTTCTGAACTGCCCCTCCAAAGCAGGCTCCCCTCTGCAGGCTGTGTCCTTCACAAAGACTCAGAGAGCCAAAAGAGCAGATGGTGGCAGGGTAGGAGTGTAACAAGTGGAACTACAGCCTGTCCCTCTACCAGCTGCAGCTTGATCATTTCCTGTGAAATTTGTGAGGGTCACGTTGTCAGGGACAACCTGACTAATTGTTTTGTGTTGAGTGGTTGACAGCTGTTTTCTGTAACTTGAAATCACGCATATGTCGGATATCAGCAGTAAATCATCTTTTCTCTGACTTTCCTGTTCCCAGTTCTTGTTTCCCCATGAAGCTTTTTTGTATCCTGTTCTTGGAGACAGGCCCTAGTGGCTTTGAAGTCCCAGCTGTGCCATCCCATCCATTTCAGCTCTGCAGCTCTTTGCCCCAGGTTTTGGAATATTTGAAATTTCTACCCTGGACATCTCTGATGTCATCCAGCCCTTCTGTGAGACCCCCCCAAAGAACGGTTGGAAACAAAAGTAGAAAGTAATTGAAAAGCAAAGGCAAAAAGAAAATCATATCTTGAACAAAATTGGACCCAGGCTCTATTTCCACAGGCATAGGGAGTGTGGAGGAGGGGCACTACCAGGGTTCCTGTCCTGGACAGGTTTCAGCAAGTAGCTCATGCAGTGTCTCCTGCTGGCAGTGCCTGCTGGGGCAGGAGTTGTTCCTTAGCAGCTCCTGAGCCTTGGGTGAGTTATCTGGTGTGGAAGTGTTTAGGGTAAGATATGAAGCACGCAGGAGGGCTAAGTCTGAGGTAGCAGGAAATTCTAAGGAAGTAGGAATTGCTGATATTCTCTATGGTCACTATCAAACTATTCTGAGTCTATGGCAGTACATGAGCTTTGTCACCTGGATCCACTCTTTGGATGTCCTAGGATACTCTGTGTAGTATCACAACCACCTCTTTATTGCATCCACCCATTTGATGCCCCAGGACTGTTGAGCTTACTGCCTATCATGCACACCCTCTTCTTGCTGCTCTGTTTTTGGCCACAGTCATCTGAATTGGTTTTAGCAGGTGAATACAAGTAGTCCTTGTTCTTTCCTTATCTAAACAAGTCAAGAAACTTTACAAAGGTTTTTTGAAAGTCTAGACCAGCAGCTTCTGCCCTGACTGGATCAGCTCAGCTGTTGGCAGCTTCCGTGTGGTGCAGCCTAAGGGGTGGTTTCTGAGGAACACCAGCTGTATTTAAGGCTTGTACAGGTTTATGGCTTGACTGTGAGTCAGTGACAGTGCTGTATTAGCAGACTGTAAGAATGCTGAGGCAAAGGAAAGGAAAAGATTTGGTGAAAAGGTGTGACGCAAGGCAGAAGTCTTGGGTAAGATCCATGACAAAGAAATCTGACTGGCGAGTCCCATTGAGAGAGGACCAACACAAGTAAGACTGCAAGCTTGCAGCTGACATCCAAGGATGGTTATCCTTGAACAGAGCAGAGGCAACAGGGCATTTGGGCAGACTCTTGGAACAGTGCTAGCTGTGAAAGAGCCACTGAATTTATACTTGCAGCCATCTTAATTTAAAGCCAGCTTAAATTTCATTGATACAAATCCAAACCATAAAAACATTATACTGTGTGTATCAGGGCAGTGTTTTGTATTAGACAACTACTGCAATGTTGGTCCAGCAGTATTTAAAGTGAGGTTTACTGTTGTGCTGGTCCACAGCCTTGGAGGCAAGGGTGGCACTATAAACACAGCTCAAATGTCAAAAGCAACTTTAGACTGAGCTCTGGAGTGATTAGGCTATTGTTGTAGATAGCACGCCTGTTAAGAGATGTCAGATTATTTAAATTAATTTTCATCCATATGAAGTAAATTGACAAGCACATTGGCAATGTTTTTTCTGTGGTCCATGCTGTAACATTAAATTTTATTAAACAACTTCCATTAACAAGTTGAACTATTCATACTATTAACATGAGGTCATTAGTACAACCTGAAATTAGGTTCCATGCATGTGCACACACTGCTGCTGCTGAGGCAGCCCTCTTGCCCATAAAGATTAAATTAAATAATTTAAGCTTCCTAGTACTCAGAAGTAAGTCAAACTTACTCAAAAAAAGAAACATAGACGTGCACTGTGTAGTCCCTAAACCAACAGAGAAGCACACATTGCTTTAGGCATGAAAATTGCTTAATGATAATTATGGCTAATTTGCTATTTGCTTGTCTATAACAGAATTTCTTCAGGTGCAGCTGTGAGTGGCCTTATGAAATGTGCAGGCCCAGAGAAAAATGGAATGAACCCAGTCTTTAATGTTCTTAACTAAAATAGTAGATTCTGATTTGATTTCAAATTCTACATAAATTATTATAGAAATAGTTTTTCCAGTTTTACATTTGTGCTAAACAAAGCTGGTGAACATAAACAGGAAAAAACTGAATTATTTGAGACTTGAAAAATAAAAAAAGATAATATATGTTTTCCAAGTCTTTTGCCTCCCAGGAAGGCTACTAAATAGGGAGCTACAAAAAGAATGCAGGGTATCAGAACCATCCAGAAGATGTGTAGCTACTAAAGGACTCCCAGCACCTTGGATATTGTCACCAAAAAGAATTCAGTTGGATTCAGAGATTCATAGAATCATAGAATGGATGGGGTTGAAAAAGACCTTAAAGATCATCTAGTTTCAACTCCCTGGAATGGGCAGGGATGCTTTCCACTAGAACAGGTTGCTCAGAGCTCCATTCAGCCTGGGATGGGGCTCCCACAACTTCTACGTGCAACACGTTCCAGTGCCTCTCCACCCTCACAGAAAAGAATTTCTTCCTGATGTCTAAGCTAAACATGCTGTCTTTTAGTCTGGTCATTCCCTCTTGTCTTTGTCACTTTTTGTTCCTGCAAAAAGATCCTACATCTCCTCTCCGTCTTTCTTGTAGGGTCCCTTCTGATTTTGAAAGTTCACCCTCAATCCTTTTCCAGGTTACACAAACTCAATTCTCTTAACCTTTCCTCATAGGAGAGGTGCTCCATCCCTGTAATAATCTTGGTGGCCCTCCTCTGGGCTCACTCCAACAGGTTCCTGTCCTTCCTGTGCTGGAGGCCCCAGAGCTGGATGCAGCCCTGCAGGTGGGGTCTCACCTGAGTGGGGCAGAATCCCCTCCCTCACCCTGCTGCCCACGCTGCTTTGGATGCAGCCCAGGACACTTTGGCTTTCTGGGCTGTGAGTGCACATTGCTGGGTCATGTCCAGCCTCTCATCCAGCATCACCCCCAAGTCCTTCTTGCAGAGTTGCTCTGGATCTGTTTATCCTCCAGCCCATGATGAGACAGGAGGTTGCCCTGACCCAGGCGCAGCACCAGCGCTTGGTCTTATTAAACCTCATTAAACAGATTCCCATACATCTTGAGATTGTCCAGGTCCCATTCTTCAGGTGTGGCAAGTGCACCACTCAGCCTGGTGTCATCTGCAAATTTGCTGAGGGTGCACTCAATCCCTTTGTCTACGTCATTAATGAAGATGTTAAATAACACTGGTCCCAATACAGACCTCACTTGTCACTGATGTCCATTGACACCCTGAGCCATTGACCTCTACCCTCTGGATGCAACTGTCCCTTTGATTTCTTATGCAACTAATCAAATCTATCTCTCTCCAAATTAGAGAGAAGGATGTTGTAGAGGGCCATGCTAATGGCTTTACAGCAGTCCAGACAAATGACATCTGTAATCCTTCCCTTGTCCACTGATGCAGTCACTCCATCTTAGAAGGTCACAAGGATGGTCAGGTAGGACTTCCTCTTGGTGAAATTCCATCCCCTACTGATAGTATTATTATTTCAATAAAGACCACTGTTTTGGAAAACTATTGACATCTACTTAGATGACTAATCAAATAGATTAATCAGGAAGATATTTTTTAAAATGGAAAAAATACCCAGAGCAGAGGTAGATGAGTCATAATTTGCAGGTATTGCTGAAAATGTAAAATATCTAATTGACTGAGTAATGCACTAAATATTTGCTCTAAAATGGCAAATGTGCACACATTTTAAATCATGGGCGCTGTTTTCCCATTGCTTGGTGACATTACTCAAATGTTGCTCTGCTTTGCCATCACCTCTGCATGAATGTAGTGCATTGCCAGGGACTGACGTTACCCAGCCCTCAAAGAACTTGCCTGCCCTGTTGTGTCAAGTCAATGTCTGCCAGCTACAGTAACAGGGTCATTGAGCAACAGCCAGCTGATCTGTCAAGCTCATAATCAGAGGAAAGGTTCACAGTAGTCCCAAAGCCGTAGAAGACATTTCTATTAGTGACAGCTACATCCCTGACAACCATTTTGAGCAAAACCTGTCACATGACTCTTTAGCGAGAGGCTTCCAGAAGATGAGGATTCTTCAAAACAAGTGGGAATTGTGGCTGCACAGCGAGTTCATGGACATGCCTTCCGTGATAAAGAAAATAAAGGAATTGGAACCTGGGAATCACTATCTGCCACTCCTGCTCTCTGTCTAAGGGTTGTTTGTCTTAGGCATGAGTGTTTGTGAGAGAACAAGTCTGGTGCAAAAACCAGCATCACTCACTTTTCTGGGCAACTATCTTATGTGAATAACCTCCTACTTCACACTCTCCATAATTTATGCACACTACTGCAAAATTAATTAGACTTTTAGTAAGCCATTTTTGAGAGAAAACCACATCAACACTAACCTTTAAAACGAATCAGTGGAACAACAGCTCTCTCAGATAAAAGCTTTTTGAAAAAATTCTTGAGATGCACTAGTAATCTAGTAAAAAAGCTACTACAGAGCACAGCTGGAACTATATGGACACTTTGCTCATGCTATTTTTTTGCTTTCCTACCTTCTCTTTTCTTTTGCATGTGGTATCCTAATTGCTCTGGGCTTTGTTTTTTGAAGCTTTCCCTCCTTGTTCTCTTTAGTATCCTACTTTTTCTCCTACCCTCATATCTTTCACCCCTTCCTCATCAGTGATCAATTTGCAGACTGGAGCTGGTTCAGCAGAAGGCCATGAAGATGGTTAGAGAACTGAATCAAAATGAGGCATGAGGAAAAGCTGACAACTGTGTTAATAATGGAGAAGAAATGGCTGGATGAAGGCCTAATTTTAGTCTTCAGCTACTTGAAAATGTGTTATAGGGAAGAAGGTGCCAGATTTTTGGATGTGCAGAATGAAAGACGCAATGGATGGCAGAATAAGATGCAATGGCCAAAGTTACAGCTGTAAAAATTCCAGATGGATCTAAGGAAAAGTATTTTCTTCATGAGGGTAGTTAAACAAACAAGTGCCCAGAGAGCCTGTGGGATCTCCATCCCTGGAGATACTCAGAAATCCTAGACAGGACCCCCAGCAACCTGACCCAACTTTGAAGCTAGCCCTGATTTGAGTGGGAAGTTGAACACTAAATGTCTTTGATCTGCTAATCTCTGTTTCCTTAAGGCTTTCTTCTCAAATAAACGTCTCTTCAATTCACCCCAGTCAAGTCTTTTTCCCTACCTGGCCAGCTGTCAGCAACTCTGACTTCTGGCCCCAAACTGAGACTACACTATTCATTCATGTGCACACCTTCCACTCTGCAATTTTTCATCATGCTCTCCCATGCCTGGTTGTCTCTGAATAGGAAGAGGTTGCTTTAGCTCTTTGCTGATCTGGAGATAGTGGCTAGAAGAAATCTATTGAACGAGAAATCTGCTGGAAGAGTCACACCCAACTTGGTGCCCATGAAGTTGAGCCCACCCATCGAAATTGTACCCTGATGCTGCATCCAATGTCTGCACAGGACAGCACTTCCACTGTGTGCAGCTATTTCCCTGCTTGATATTTAAAAGCCAGATTTAGAAATATAGCTCTTAATGTCCAATATAATGTAATGACAAGAACAGCAGAATCCTGATGAAAAAGCACAAAAACAACAGAGATATTAAGACACATTTGTCCCAGGTGTGAGGCAAAATGCATGAAAAAAGACAAAATTACAATAATTGCAATAACACAATTATAATTGTATAATTATACTTAATATTGTAACTGTATATAAACAAAAATCCAAGTAGCAAATATGTGAGAAGCACATGGTGACTGCAGTCATTAACACATTGTTTCTTGAAAGGAGAGTTATGAATAGCAGTTTTGGCAAGAGTTTGGTTTTGACTACCAACAACAGTATTAAATTGCTTTTATGGCATGCAGAGCAAAGTTAAGGCTGCTCACTAATTGTAAACATATAAAGAAACCTTGCATGCTGGTGTTTCCTGAAAGAATTGGCCCAGAATACAAACTGCTTAGAATGAGAAGATTGGACTTGATCTCAGAGGTCTTTTCCAACCTAATTGACTCTGTGATAAAAATATTTAATTTTGGCACTTAGAAATGTCATTGAAATGACAGATCCCTCAGGCACGGCAGATAACGTCTTCAAGGACTAAGCAGCCCATTTACTTTTGATCTCGTGGCTTCCCCCTTATCTGCAAAGTGGAGACTACAAATGAAGATAAACAGGAACCAGCATGGGCTACTTCTTTAAAAAGAGAAACAGTGAAAATCTCTGTAAAGGAGTCCCAAGGGATTCCCACTGCTCAAAGAAACTGCCAGGTTGCATGAGACAGACAGAGGAAAGAGGAACTTGGTCGTGTACAGGACTTCTCCACCAAATAGCCACACTTCAGTGGTATGTGCCAGGAGCAAGCTGACAAGGACATACCAAAACTTTTTGGACCTTCAAATGGGGAGTGTGTGAATGTGAGGAGCCCTGAGGCGAACAACAGTGCCCAGCTAATGGGGGTGAGCTTCACTCAGTATTCCAGGACTGCTTCCCTGGGTGTTGCACTTGTGAGGCTCTTGGGACGAAAGGGTTAAAACAGGAAAATTGACGAAGAGGGAATAGTTTTGCTCAAAGTGACCTTGAAGCTGGGAACACTAAAAATGTTTTTGTAGGAAAACACAATTTCTTATGGCTACTGTTGTTCATCCTCTGCCTGTTTTGAGAAGAAGAATTCCTGTCAGGGACAATCTTTTGTCATAGTGAGGCAGGCAGTGAGTCCCCCTCCCTGCTGCCAGCTAGGAAGAACTTACCCAAACTCAGGAGCCTTTGTCCCTGTGTCTCTGTGGCCAGGCCTTGTTAGTGAAGTCATGAAATAAACCCACTCTTTGCATTTTGGCTGCTCATGCTACCTGTACGTGCGAATTCACAGAGAGGGGAGTGTGTCTGCCACACTGGACTGTGGCAGGATGTGAAGGCAAGGAGAGGCAGAGACAGATGTTTGCAAGGCACAAAGATGTCTGTAGGAGAGTCTGATGGTTCTTGTTTGGCTGACTGGGTGGGTGAAGGCAACGCTGTGCCTCAGCTCAGCTCCAAGGTGGTCAGGAAGCACCTACCCAGAACCACCCCACTGTGCCTCTGACAGCAGCTGTCTGCAGCACTCTGAGGGCATCAGCTGGGATCAAACTCCTGTGCAGAGCAGCCATGCAGCATTTGCCAGAGCCTCAGGCAGCCCCAGGCACGGGCCACAGCCTCTGGGAGGCCACACCATGTCACCTCCTGGGACACCCCTGCTCTGCAGCTGCAGGCTCCATCTCCCAGGCTTCCAGCCCCAGGACACTGGGGCAAAGCCAAGCCATGAAAGGGCAGCTTCCTTTGTTCCTTCACCATTCTCTTGCATTGCCTGCAAACAAAACCATGAACCTTGAGGACAGTTTGTGCCATACTAAAGGAAAGGGGCAGTGTGACCTCTGTGTAAGCCATCCACCAGTTCTCTGACAGAGATGCATTTTGGCCAGACAAAGCAGGCTAGACAGAGGCAGTAGGTGGAGAATTATCCACACCTCATACAAAAACAAGTATGTCAGCTTTGAACGTGCTGCTGCACATGCTTTGTGTTATGCTTTTTGACATTACCCAGTAGTGGGTTATATTGAAGCAGGCCTTACAAAAATAAATTAAAGAATGATAAACGTAAATGCAAAACCCCAACTTTCCCAGCTCCACTATTTATTTCCTGAGATGATTTAAGCAAAAATTTTTCAACTAACTACTCAGAAAAGACTATTTTTGTGAACTGGTTCAACTGTGTCAGTCACCAATGATAAAGGAAACAAGTACAACTTTAAACTGGAGTATTAGGTGTACTCTGAGGTACAAAGAGTAGTAAAGGACTACAGTGATTACACCAGCCTAGGTGATAAGAGTGTAATGGGAAAGTGATAGCACAATCACCAACAACAAACACTGAAAGCAGGTTAGTGGGTAAACTATAAATAGAGTTCCCAGCTATTACAGAAATACAAATAACATCTGGGACAAAGGAACACTTTTTTCCCCTGGCATTTTTTCATCACATGTTTTACTAAGCCAGCTAAATCAAAGGCTTTAGAAAACAATAGTGTGAGAACAATTAGAAGAGGAAGATATGGTTCGGGTAATATTTGAAGAAAAGCTGGGAAAGCCCAAATTATTCAGGAAGGCTATTGCAAATAAAAGAGAGAGAAAGAAAAGGCTCTATACTACAAGCACTGAACAGCCTCAAGAGAAGCTGCAGAGCCTGAAGCTGGATGAAAGAAGAGCTCAGGGGCTAGGAGGGCCAGGAAGAAATGGATAGTAACCTTCAGCTTTTGGTTAAGGCTAGAAAGTAGTGTTTAGAGTGGTTCCTGGAATTAATAGGCTAAAACCTTTCCACCCACACCAACATTAGTTACTGTAACTGGACTTTGAGGTTTGTAGCTGGGGCTTTTTGAGGATAAATAAACACATATAAATGTTTATAGAGATAGTCTCTACCCTAAAGTCTTCCAGTCTAGACTTAAGGCATGAATCTGATGTGGAAAGCAGATAGGGAGTAGAAGGTGTTTTGTTGACAAAAATTGTTGTGAAATAGATGGAACTGGAAAAGGAAAAGAATCAGCAATTGAAAAATGGGAGGGGGGGGGGAAATTTTGCCAATACAAAGAACAAAATGCCTGCTGCCAGCATACCTGTGACCAGATCAGAAAAACACTTGAAGAATGAGGGAGTGGGAGAAATCCAGATGAGAGATGATCCCCAAAAGAACTATGGGGACCTTCTCACCCTGAAGATCATGGTGATGTAAATATCAAATGAAGCCAAGGAGCTTTACCTTTATTGTTCTGCCTGCTGAAGCTCTGTGTGCATGGGAGAAATAACAGTGCCACAATTAAACATGCACAAGAGCAGTTAGACATTGATAATTCTTCATTTCACTGTCGGATTATGAAGTTATGAGACTGATTTATTGATAGATTTGGTTCCTGGTAATTATTAGTGGGGTTAATAGAAACCATGGCCACAACAGAAGACCACGGTGCTAGGTACTGTATAAACAAAGTAAAGCGTTTCCTGACATGATGTAAAGGGAATATATAATAAAAGACAATTAAAAATGAAATAAAGCCCTTTTTAATACATGACTATTCCAGTTCCATCAACTTCTAAGTGTCATAGTAGTGACAAATTTGGAAAAGGGATTTTGAGGAGGGAGATAATTTTCAAGAGATTTGTTAATTCATGTGAAGTCATGCCTCCAAAATTCTGCCAAGAACTATTACTGAAAGTTGTGCTTTATTGATTTGTTCTCTCTCCACTAATTCCCTCTCACTTGAACTGCCAACATAAAGCTGTCTGTTTAATTTTTGGTGATTATATATGTATACTCACACATATGCAAACTGTCTCTCAGGCTTACTCTAAGATTTCTGACTAGATGTTTATCTTCCTTGGAACAGATTTTTTTTTTCCGAGGCCTTTGCATAAGATCAGATTGGCTTTTTATAGATCTAAGGTTCAAAGCTCTGTTTGTACTTGCATGTAGAGTAGAAAGAAGAAGTATTTTACTTTGCCACTTTTTCAGCTTTTCCTTCTGTCTCTTTAAATATGCCAACTCTATGACCAGAATTATGGTGTTCTGATTTATTGCTTTCTTTTGTTGGGAGCAGCATTTATTTGACTTCAGTTACATGTCTCTTACTGGTATTCTGGCCATCTGTATCCCTTTACTGGCATCCAAAAGAAATGAGTGAAATCTCTTAGAAATTCTTCTATTGGGCATGCAAGACCTAAAAATTTAGCTGGGGATGTTTAGTCTTGAATTTGGGTGTGAGAAAGCACTGGCAGCAGAGAAATGCCCTCTTTCCCAGAAGAGCTCCAGTGAAGAAACTCCACCATAAGGCAAAAGACTCAGGAAAATAACATCAGCTTCTCTAAACTCACTCAGGAGGTTTTTCCTTTGAATTAACTGCTGCTGGCCAGGAGCAGAGCACAATCCATCTGTATATCCCAGCACCAGTGTAGGTAGTAACCCCAGAGGTGACTGACTTCCCTCTCCTGATGTGGGAGAGAATCCAAGCAAAGAGGAGCACCCAGACAGGACTCTACTGCCACTTTCTTTCCTATTTCGCTATTTATGTTGCAGGGGAAAAAAAGGGAGAAGTTAAAGAAACTGCTCAACGGTCACAGGATGTCCTGTTGCATTTATCTGGCGATGCAGGCGAATGACTCACCCAAAATATTTGATGATCGGAAACGATTACATTTTTCTTTCTTTTTCACATTTCTTCCTGAAAATATCAAGGATCCATGAAACTCCGAAACATGGTTAACGCTATGGTTAAGTGACATCTTAAAGCTACATGAATTCAAGGCAAGAATAAGGAAACTTTGTCTTTGAAGCTTGTCACAGTCCAGAGAAAGTCACTTGACAGGAATCTGCTTGCCCATCTCTGAAAGCTGTGCTACAAGAGAGCAAATGGTATCATCCCAGTCACTGGCAAAACATATCTATACCCAGAGCATATCCTTTGACACAAGTTATAGACTGAACCTGATTCTTTTTGGTTTTTTGTAATTTAAAAGTGCTCCTGAATGGTTATCATGCCAGCCCCGGCTCAGAGCAGCATTAACAGCCTTAAGCTGTTCTCAGTTGATGTTCTATGTAGCCCAGTGCAAGGTTGCTCACCTGTGAGTGTCCGGGCTGTAATCGCTGGCACTCAGCCTGTGCACAGCTGTGGGGACAAACAGTGTCTGCTTCCTCCCTTTGTCACATCTCCTCTGGCCCAACCTGGCAGCAGGGCAGGCTGAATCCCTGTCCCTGCTCCAAGGGATATGTAAAGTAAACAGAGAATGGTTATAAAGCCTGGCTTTATGTAACATACCTGTACTAAGGAACAACCTGTCCAAAACAGATCAGGAAGGGAAACACAATTATCTGCATTTTATACAGAAAGAGTGGAGGAACGGTTAGGGCGACTTCCCCAAAATCACATGGGAAGTCTGTGAGAATGGAGACTACTTCCAAAGAGTATGTGTGTAATAGTAGGGGCATACAACATTTTCAGGGAAGAAGAGCACACGAGGCCTTCATTAAAGCTACAGAGAGAACAAACCATGTGTAAATTGTGAGAATATCCAATGCACATTGGTGCAGGCTGATTGTCACACACTTTTGGACCAGTAAAGAAGAAAAAAAATTAATCATAAAGGTTGCTGACTGGGGGTGAATGCAAAGACTGTTACAGGACATTTCATGAAGAACCAATCTTTTTTATGGCCATGTCTAAGAGGCAGCTAAGAAACATTGGGAATGATAACACATGAAGAGTGAATAAAGGGTCAGGATTACTATCAGGTGATTTTATTTACCTTCTGGATTTAAGACTGGCTTCATTTTTACTCAGCAAGCACAAAGTGAGTTATTTACATGTGATTTTTTTTCATTGTGTTAATGAAGTCAAGGTTATCATGTGGTTCCTTGATTACCCTCAGCTAGGGAATTAAGAAAACCTCAGATCCCATGACATTCACAAGGCTGTGAGAGTTGATAGGACTGGCTCTAAGCACACAGAACTATCTCTTCATATGCTTAGTTTTGGTACTGAGCACTCAGTTCTTTCTGGGTAAATTTTCTACCTCTCTCTTTGCTTATAAGAGGGATTTTCTCAGTGTTATGCAATAGAGATACAGATAGGAAATGCCAGTTCCTGTCCCGGGGATAAGCAGAAGAAGAACAATTTAAGCAACTCACTGGTTTGGCCAGGCACTGAGCACTGTTCTGACTTTCATCTCAAGAGTTTTGGACCCCAGTACCATTTACATAGAAGTTATTGTTTTATAAAAATCCACTGTGTTATGCAAAGCAAGGCATAACTAAAGGCAGTCTAAGAATATCATAAAGACTCACAAAGTCCCTGTCTTAAAAAGTCCTTTTATGGGCCTTTTCCAAAATACTAGCTCCCTCAGGCTCAAATGTCTCATACCCAAGTAAAGATTTTGTTTAATTCATAACGAAGTTGATTTGTCTGCTAGATTGTTTCCCATGGATCAGTCTGTTCACAAACACAAAACATACCGGCATCCAGCTGGGTGTTACTGCTGCCAATTTCAAGACAATAAATGGTTCAGTACTGAGCAAAATTCAAAACTTTTATCCCACAAAGCAATAAAAGCAGTAGACATTGCCTACTGACACACTGCCAGAATAAATATTACTTACTGTACAAGTTTCCATTCAGATCTTTCATCAGGTCAGGGTACAATCACAGACATTATCAAGCTTTATTCTGTGTCAAAAGAGTTTTCATGAATGATTGAAATACTTATAAATTGCATTTTCAAGCATATTACTCATTGAATCTTAATGACCTAAAATCTCCCTCAACAGCAGTGTATAATGGGTTGGTACTGTTCTCATGAAGACAGGGGGTTTATTTTGGGATGCAGCCTTTAAGGAAGACTTAAACAGCTTCTTTGGCATTTCTGGCACCCCAAGACATGTTCTCAGCACGTAAAAAACCAAGGGGAAGGGTTTGAGTTCATCACATCTACAATGTGGCCCCTAGCAGAAACCAAGCCAGGAGCAGTGTTTTGAGCAGACTTGTATGATTTGGTTGTTGTTTGCTTTATTAATACATCCAATTACCTCAGAAAGGATGATGTATTGATTGTATGCAGTAAGTGAACCATTGATAGATTAGGCTGGGAAACTGTCGCATAGTGCTGATGGAAACACTTGCTACAAATAGACCTGCTAGATATCAAAGAAATGTCCCAGAAAAAAAGACAATTTATGTATTTTTTTTTTCCCCTTGAAATATTCTAACCTTGGCATGTTTAAAGGAAGAGTCCTTTTGGCTCTTCCTGCATCTTTAGCAAAGCCACACACCAATTCACAGTGGTTGGATGCCAGCTGGAGCCAGGTGTCCTGGGTGCCAACTCACACAGGCAGCCATCAACAGGCCTGGTTCTGTCCTGAGCTCCCAGAAGGCCATTTCACCTCTCTCCATGCTGCCAGTTCCATGGAGGATGTGTTTGCTATGTGAGCAATTCAAGTCATTGCACGGGTAGGAAACCCTCTATCAGGGCTGAGAATAAGAGAGATTTGTAATGGGCCTGGAAGGTGAAGGCATTGGTCGATGGCAAATGTAAGATGTGAAGTGAATGTCATAATGGACATCCACCAGCACCTCCTTTATGTTCATACTGTAAGAAAATGAGCAGAGATGCTTCATCTGGCAATAGGAGAGCAGCAAATTTCTGGGTGAGAAGGTAATCAGGGAAGTGAATGTCATGCAAGTATAGTCTAGTGTGGAGCAAAACAGTTTACCTGATTAGATAGAGCTGGTTATGCCACAGTTTCTGGGCTCTACTTAAGTTCCAATCATTAAAAAGGCAGATTTAGATTTTCTCTGAGAAAATGATATTCAGCAGACAGGGAGTGGACCATAAAATGCATACACAGTCTCCTAAACAAGGCTTTAAAAAATTTCAGCCACTTCTATTAGTTAACATAACCCCTTTTCCCCACTTTTATGCAAGTCCTCGTGGACTGTCTTACAGGGTTTCATATGGTGTGGATTTTTTTTTCTTTCTTTAGTTTGCTCTTCTTTTGCAATGCCCCTTTAGAACTCTGTCCTGTGGAATACCATATCATTTTCAGGAAAACATTTTTTTCTGGTATAATAACTTACATTAAGCTTTATTGCATGCAGTAATGCCGCACTATTTAATGACCCCCAATCTTTGCTCTGACTGACTTGTTCTGTTTCTTTGCTTCTTTTTAGGTCAGACTCAGATATATTTTCTAAGGCAGTTTTTAAAAGCAAGGTTTTTCTCAGCTCTACCCACTGCTCACCAGCTCTGTTTGCAGCTAGATGGGCATGCACAGCATTTTTAGGCTGCTCCAGACCGTAGCCTGGCAATGGTCAGCAGGGCCCCTCCCAGGGCTGGGAAATGCATGTACAACTGGGAGGAAACACAAAGAGTGGCCCAGGAGAAGATAATATGGGAGCTGTTCATTCAGGAAGTTTCAAAGAAATGTGCTGTACAGCAATGTGCCACAGGATGGGTATTGCTAAGGGATTGCACTTTTATTTCAGACAAAAAGATTCACTTTTTTTGCAGGATACATCATTTGATGGGAGATAAACTCTAAAGAAATAATAGGAATGAGCCATGGAAAAGCCAGAGGTAGGAAAGATGGTCTTTGGGGCATTGAGAGTTAAAGTTTAAGGTTGTAATTTATTTAAGAAAAAGAGCTAAGAGCTATGTGCATATGGTAACCAGTCCCAGCTCTTGGAGCCATCGAGGTGGCAGAATCAAACTCAGAACTCTAATTAGTGTAACTGAAGAATGAGTGTACTTATTATCTGATATAAAGCAATTTTAGAAACTCCCACAGTTTAGAAATAATAGTAATAACAGTAATTGAAAGCATGAACTGACAAGTCACTAACAACCCATTGTATCATGGCAGTGTGGAAGCACCTTGTTCCTTTACAAAGCACCTTTCTGTTGATCTCTGACACAAACACACACCCCAACATTGTCTCAAGAGCTGCTGCACAGAAGATGTTAAAATATGTCACAGACCAACACCCACATCGTGATGTTTCTGCAAGGTCTTTTTGTTTAAAGAATAAGGTGGAACTCAGAAAAACTTATCATTAGCTGGCTTCAAAAACATTTGCTGGTTGTCTAAGTAGGTTTTTTGCTTGGTGTAAATGAAATCAAATATTCTGAGCTATCTGTTTTTGCTTGGATCAAGACAGATGTCTCAGCCTTCTGTTATTTGGGCTCATATGAGATAAGAATAAAACTAAAGGACATGTGAAGCTAAACAACTGGCCCAATTTATCACACAGGGGAGTGATTTAGTGTGTTGCACAGAGGCTCATTGCTTAAGCTAGAAGTCTCAAATAAGGACCCTCTCCCCAGGGAGCTGCAGCTCATCCTTGCCCACCCGTGTGCTGAGCTGAGGCAGGCCAGGCAGGGGAAGAGGCACGAGTCAAAACAAAACAAAACAAAAACCAACAAACCAAACCAAAAATAAATAAGAAAAAGCTTTCTTTTCTTCCAGTCATTCTTGTCTTTATTTCATGGAATTTCGTTTTTGGGAGTAATAGCATGATGCAACTGAAAAAACAGCTACATAAAAATTCCCGCTCCCTATTGCACATTGGCATTCAGCTGCTCTAGGATACCTTATCCTGTGGCTGTCAAGGGAGAGTGACTAGCAAAGGAGGCTGGGCATGGAAAAGGGAATACACTTACACTACTTGTGCTTTCTCATTTTTGTCTAGTGCACAGACAGGTTTAGAGAGAGAGAAATGCCGCAGATTATAATCAGACTCTAATTAGCTCCAGAACTAATGAGCTGTCAATCAGTTTATTTTCCTGCAGCCCTTCTGTGTGCCCTGCACCAAGATCAGCTCAACCACATCTAGGCTTGCCATTTCCTCCAGATTTGGGCAACCTCAGAAGATGAGATCGATCTGGACTGTCATCCTGAACTCTCAGTTTCTCAGAGGAGTCTGGGGAGTTGGGGTCTGCCTTTGTCAGTGCTCCCCGAGCTCTGCCCAGGGCTGTGATTTGCCTGTTTCCATCTGTGGACAG
Source organism: Hylia prasina (assembly GCA_013397195.1). NCBI lineage: Eukaryota > Metazoa > Chordata > Aves > Passeriformes > Sylviidae > Hylia > Hylia prasina. Next base: position 191,060 of record VYXD01009707.1, on the reverse strand, counting down.
CCCCAGTGTGCTTACTGCCACACACACTGTGGTCATGCTGTGCTGTCTCCTTGTGCCTCTCCGGATGTTTGCCATCTGGCAGACCCCACTCCCACTTGCAGTACTCTCTGCAGAGGGTGACGGATTTGCTTGCCACCAGGCACACAAACACACACATTGTCCAGGGCTGGCTGTGTGCCCTGCTCCTCCCAGCTGAGTGCAGCCCACCCACTTTGTACATCTCAACCTGGATGCATAACCAGCTTAGTATGCAATAACAATTAATTCCTATTCCAAAACAATCTTGCCCTACTTGGTACTACGTCATTAATTTCTAAGCATTGCATCATTTCTTTTCTGAGTTGCACCCAGTAGCTTCCCCTTCTTGCAGCTCCAGAACTGTGTTGTCCCAAGCATCCAGGGGCATAAGGATGGCCAGCATCTACTGGCATTTGGGGCATCACAAGATGGAGAAAAATGGGAGAGAGGGGGAGGCAGGGTGTGAGATAACCTACCTAGATAACTGTGGTGTTTACATAGCAGCATCTGGTGCTTTAGGAAAGCCCATGGTAGACATACAATTAACAGAATAATATTTACTAGCAAATTAATCTCTGAGCTGACACCTGTAAGGATATCTGCAGCTCTCACATGAGGAGGAAAGGAAAGGAAAGGAAAGGAAAGGAAAGGAAAGGAAAGGAAAGGAAAGGAAAGGAAAGGAAAGGAAAGGAAAGGAAAGGAAAGGAAAGGAAAGGAAAGGAAAGGAAAGGATTATAATTTTGGAGGCAGCCAGGATTTGGGTGTTCCCTGTCCTGGGCTATGCCAGCATTACTCCAGTTCCCACTTGCCTTTTTCTGCTTCAAACCAGCTTGGAGCAGGATGCCCTGCATCCACATGGACCTTGCCTGCAGCTGGTGCTCCCTGCTTGCACAGTCCCATCTGGAACTGCTGTTCCCTAGAGAATGAGAGACTGGTAGCTTGCCAGCCAGCCTGACATCAGCCACCTCAAACTGAAACAAATTTTAAGTGAAAGAAAAGTGAAATTATATTGATATGCAAAATAGAAGTGTTCAGTTGCTGCCCATAGAGACAGACAGACACAGAAATATGGAAGAGCTAGATAGCTAGCAGTGATTTTCTTCTTTTTTCAAGATGCTGTTGGCCCTCCAGTTCTCCCAGGAGAAAGTGTCAGGATGCTGAGCTGGGTGGTGTTCAGTCACCCATAAGGCACTGAATTAAGGCACTGGTACCGTAAGGTACCTCTTATCTCTAGTATCTCCAGGCTGGTAGTTTAATTTGGATCACAAACATATTTTAAAAATAGTTTTGTGGTTTCCCCCCTTGCTATGGCTCCCAGTGCAGCACGGTTCCTGGAGCAGGCAATCCAGATTCCTGCCAGGGGAAACTTAGATCACTCCAACCATCAACATGCATGTGAGCCACAGGACTGAGTTACAGCTGGTCTGTGATAAAACCTCAGAGATGTGTGGCTCCATGGGTCTCTGCACTGGTTGTTTTCCTCTGCAGAATCCCTTCCCTGGGTGCTGCATGACTTGCTTATATGGACCTAGCTGTAGTAACTTCTCCAGCATGGCTGGACACTGATTTTGGGATTGGAATCTGTGTTGCCCTCATAGGAAGGCAGTATAACAGAGAGAAGACTGAGAATTTCCCCTTGGCTACAAGGAAGGGATTTGGGGCTCACACCATCCATGGAGCATTCGGCTAGAATAACCAGGTATCAGCAAGGAGTCACATTCAAAAATGTGAATTCAAAAGTTGTTACACACTTCTTATTTACTACACAACTGTTTACTTTCAGCTCTTTTGTGTTAAGCCCCAC